>CM031387.1:9890458-10356816 GCA_018350135.1 Citrus trifoliata | reverse complement strand
GAACTTGGGTCATACTTTCATTTTAAATGATATAGCTAAATCACGATCCAAGCTTCAGTCATAAATCTTGCATTGTGATTGATATTTCTTATCGATAGATAGAATTCAGTTTTTTTAAGATTCTCGATAGTGTCATGGAAAATGCAAACGAAACGTCATCGTCTTTGAGTTTTATCTCATCATACCCCTCTTGTTGGTCTACTAATCAACCGACAAGCCCTGAAATTTGCTCTGATATTGATAATTTGAGCTTAAGGAGGCGAAGCAGCAATCTTGAAAAGCCGTTCCTTGATGCTGAGATTGTTGTTGAGGGCAAATCAGTGGCAGTTAATCGCAGCATATTGTCTGCACGCAGTCCGTTTTTTCATTCGCTTTTTAATTTGAGCAGTGATGGTTCTGTGAGTGAGGGGAAACCCAAGTATCTTATGACTGATTTGGTGCCTTATGGGGAGGTTGGATATGAAGCTTTCAATGATATCTTGCATTGTCTTTACACTGGAAAGCTTAAGGCATCTCCTCCAGAAGTGTCCACGTGTGTTGACGATGCTTGTGTTCATGATGCTTGCCCTCCTGCTATTAATTTTGCTATTGAGTTGATGTATGCTTGTGCTGCTTTTCAGATGACAGAGCTCACTTCGGTTTTCAGGTAATTGTGCGTTGCCGCTATTTTAATTGCTTAAATTTATGCTTATTGGTATAGTTTTAACATATATGGAATTGAAATCAATTACAATTGTGACTTGCAAAGAGCCACAGAATTGAAGCAAGTAAATGTGAAGCAACTTCGGTGGTTTGCAATATTAGGCACTGTATTAGATCCAAAATTAGCTTGTTAAAAGTGTCGATACTTTAGAGCCGAAAACTTCATCTTATCTTGCAAGAGTTTGTTGTTTTATTTTGAAAGAGACAAAAACGACGATGATGATGGGCGGCGAACTCTAGGAATCAATGCTTGCTGACACTGACACCCAAGAATGATAAAAGCTAACCACAAAGGTATAGCTTAGATGAGTCTGGATTTGATAAGTGCACCTGTCTTATCACAAAAATCTTTTGTGTTGAGTTTCTTACCAAGGAAAATTGTCACTTCTGTTTGTAGGCTTCATAGATTTGTTCAAGGATGTCTAGCTGTTATTTACTTTCCAAGAATGACACTACCTTTCTAGTGAATGATATGTTATTCTACATCTATAAATTGGAACTTTGACAAACTTCGCTTTTCCTTTGTTGATTCACTTGTCTCACTTTTATTCAATTGCCCGATTATGAAATGGTCTATTGGAGACTAGCATTGGAAGGTTTCTTCTGCAAAAAGTTTTACTCGACCACCAATTTTCATAATCGGTGGTCAACAGTGAATGTGAGAGATTCTCTTTTTCCCATCCAAGCCATAAGCTATCAAATCATTAATGCTGTAGAACAACATCTAGGCGAGCTTATGTCTCTGAACATTGGTCCATCGGCATTTTGGTTTGATAAGCATGGCACTGATTTTCCCACTCATTATTATTTTCCTGCACAGATTATCCCTTTAAGTAACATATTGAAGGAGAGCAACATTCGTATATATGCTTTATGATGTTTACCAATAATCACCCAATATGCAGTATTTGAATTTTGAATATATTATTCTGAATCAAAACTCCATCTATCCGTGCAGCGTCGTCTTCTTAACTTTGTTGAGAAGGCCCTTGTGGAAGATGTAATCCCAATTCTTGTGGCTGCCTTCCATTGCCAACTGAACCAGCTCCGCTCTCACTGCGTCCAGAGAGTAGTAAGGTCAAATCTTGATGATGTCTGTCTCGAGAGAGAGCTTCCTGATGAAGTTTCAGGTGAAATCAAATTTGTCAAATCTAACCAGGAGTGTGAAGCTAACATAGCAGAAGTGGATCGTATGTATACAAAAAGAGTCAGAAGAATCCACAAGGCACTGGACAATGATGACGTTGAACTGTTGAAGCTTCTTCTGGATGAATCTAATGTCACTTTAGATGATGCTTTCGCTCTGCACTATGCTGCTGCCTACTGCAACCCTAAGGTTTTTAAGGAAGTACTCAATATGGGCTTGGCTGATCTCAATCTTAAGGATGCAAGAGGTCATACGGCGCTTCATGTGGCTGCAAGGCGTAAGGAGCCAGCAGTGCTGGTGACCCTGCTCAGCAAGGGAGCATGCGCATCAGAAACTACATCAGATGGGCAAACAGCTTTAGCAGTCTGTCGGAGAATGACTAGGCGGAAGGATTATATTGAAGCTACAAAGCAGGGGCAGGAAACTAACAAAGACCGGTTATGCATTGATGTCCTTGAGAGAGAGATGAGAAGGAACTTCATGTTTGGGAGCTTGGCAATGTCATCAGAGGTGATCGATGATGATTTCCAAACGAAGCTGAACTATCTGGAAAATAGAGGTGATATTCCTTTATTGGTATTGGTAAATCCTCTTTTCAGAGTTGGTGTGTCCCTTCATCTTAGCATGTCAAACACACATGGGCTCATTGCTTGGGGCACACTGTTGGCCAGTCATGTGATTTGTTCCACTTTTTTGGGATAGACAATTGTGAATCTGTATGATCCACACTTGATGGTTTGCAATGAACTAGTTTTCGATGAGTAAGATTTTGTCATCAAAACTGTTTTATTTCCAAAAGTAACGAGGTACAAAAAATTTATGCCTATCCTGGATGAGTACCATAACAGCTTGTTAACATGTTGCAGTGGCTTTTGCACGGTGTTTTTTTCCTTCTGAAGCTATAGTAGCTATGGATAAAGCAGGTGCAGATACCACCAATTTTGACGCTGGCCTTTCACTTTCGGCATTAAATCCGAAGGGGGTTGATTTGAATGAAACACCCTCTATGCAAGCCAAGAGACTCCAATTTAGACTGCAAACTCTGCTTAAAACAGGTATTTATATACTTGATTAACTTTTGCACTTTTTTCTCTAGTGATTATCTTTATAATTGAATAATACATGTATCCAGGTTCCTTCCATTTCATTAGAAGTAGACTGGAATCTCTTTATAGTGCTCTGTTAGTGTAGTGAGATGTATCAAAAGAGAAAGGGGGCTTGTTAGTACATCGATATCTCAACAAATGGTAGAATCTTTCTTTATATCACTAAAGACATTTGTTGTAGTGATGCCTACACAATCAGTGTCCTTTAAAACTTTCAAGGAGTTAGCAACACCTGACCCTTGAAACACGAAATCTCACGGGATCAACTCTGTACCTCTGGACCTAAGGTGTGACAACCAGACCCAATTAGTGCTTAAAATACATATTGAATTTGAGCGAAACTAAATGCTTGTAAATCAATTATCCAAAAGATCAAAAGATCATCTACTTTATCTTATCATGGATTTCACAAAATTTTTAAAAATTCACTCTCAATCATAAACTTTGCGCAGCTACATAATAATCATATCATGCTGCGTTTATTTTTTGGATTAGAGTGGGAATCCTGAGGAGTGGGAATCCTTGGATTAGGAGTGTGGAGTGGGAGTTGGAGTAGGGTGTTTACTTAGACTAAATGAAAGTATGGATTGTCAATCAGAATCCTAATTATTTGTTTACTTTGTCTTGAATTGGGAGTAAATTGTTTTAAATTATAATTTTATCCTTATGTACAAAATTATAATTTATAATTAAAAAATTAATAAAAAATATTTGGAAAATAAAATAAATATTTTATTATATTTCTAAATTAATAATAATTACTAATATTCTTAATTATATAAATCATAATTTTTTATTAATTTTAATTTAAATTATGTGAATAAAAATTATTAATAATAACAACACAAATGAAATATTATTATTGATAATATAGTACAAAATTAATATTTTTTTAGAATAAAATATTTATTATTATTAATTCAATAAATATTTAATATTTATTAAAATTAATGTTTAATATTATTAATTTAAGTATAATATTTATTTATTTTTATTTTATTAAATTTAATAAAATAAATATGATATAATTATTATTTTTAATAAATATGATATTATTTATTTTATTAAATATGACATTATTTATTTTATTAAATATTATTTATTTATTTTATTAAATATTATTTATTTATTTAATTATGGGGATAAAATGGGAAGATGGGGGAGTGGATTCCCACTCCCACCTCCCCCCATGGGAGTGGGAATCTCACTCCCCACTCCAAAATTGGGTGGGACCCACAGATTCCCACTCCCACTCCCCCCTTTTTTAAGGTAAGTAAACACTGGAGTGGGAGGAATCCACACTCCACACTCCCACTCCAAAAAGTAAACACTACATCAGTATACAACAATACTTCCTCCTAAGCAAATAAATCTTACAATTCTTCTTACATGATTTTTTTTTAAACAAAAAAAACTTCTGGAAGTCTTCTAAATACAAACATAAACAGAATTCAACTGCTAAAACTATGCCAAAATACAAGCTTCAATCAGTAATACATACAGTTATTAAAAACATCTAGCAGAAAACTTATGAAAGCTCAATCTTTCTAAACCTTGTCTCCAAAAATCCTTCAAATTAATAATCGCTACTATCTGTGAAAAATAATCGACAAGGGGTCAGCTATTAACTCAATAAGTAGAACCATTCATGATGAACAAAAGAATTCTTTGCAATATTTTCAGAAGATTCATTTAACCTTTCAAATGAAACGGAGTAATTTTTCAGACGGAAGCTTTTTGGAACATAAATTTTGCTTTTAACAAAAAGTTAAACGTTAGTTGATTTTAGAGGGAGGGTACTGGCAAGTTAAAGTAGGCACTTGTGGTAATGGGTAATAGCAGTTATAAAATCTCTTGTAAAACAAATTCAAATTGAGTTTCAAAGTTAGAAAGTACTTAATTCAAAAAGGTAAAGAATAAATAAACTTTTCATTGAAACAAAACTATGTAAATTCATTTGAAACAAAACATGATGCAAGCATTACATAAGGGTTCTTGACCACACCGTGTTTGCCTGCAGTCAGATATCTGGGACCTTGTTATTTGGAGACAAGACTTGATTATGCCATGTTTTCCACAGCCAGATATCTTTTACTTCATTATTTCCAATAGGCCTATTGAGAATAAATTCTGTAAACCAAGACTCTTCAGTTCTTTCATATGTGGCTAATTAGTTATAAAATTTGTGAATTCATGCTTCATGGCCCTTGCAAAATGTATTTTATATCCTTAAGATGCCAACGGTTGAATTGAGATATTAAAAACTGAAAAACAGACTTAATGCTAATGGCATTTCTTCAGAAAAACTTGGGATGTTTAGAATTTTCTTAGAGCATTTGCTGAACTTTCTGTGATCGCAGTCGAGACGGGTCGACGCTACTTCCCTCATTGCTCAGAGGTGGTTGATAAGTTTTTTGATTGTGATTGGTCCGATGCTATCCTCCTAGAATCGGATGCTCTGGAAGAGCAGAAACTTAGAAGGGCACGCTTCATGGAACTTCAAGAAGAAATGCAGAAGGCATTCTTCAAGGACATGGCTTATGACCCTCGATCAGGGCTGCCGTCAGCATTTTACAACTGCAAGGCTGGGAACAATCTTTCAGGTATGCCGACATCCTCGGCATCGAGCAATTAAGCATCACCTTTTCCTAAAAGTTATACTTGCTAACTGGGAAACTAAAAGAGCTTAGTGAGCTCGATTGGTACTTGTGGAGATACCCAGAGCCTATGTTATGGCTATGTATAGTCTAATCGCAGAGAAATTTTAATGAATGGTGGATGATTTTCTTGTGACTGTTTAGTGACAATCATGTAACGATTGGAGTAATGCTATCATTATTGCAATTTTCTTGTCCCTCAAGTAATCTGGCATTTATCAATTAGATTGTAGAATTTATTGTATTGTCTCAAGTCCAGTGAGACACAAGAACGTATAGCATTGATGGAATGGATCACAGTATCATGAACTCGTTTCATAGAATATTTCTAAATAGAATTGTATAATTTACGGGATATGCTTAAAAAATTAGGAAAAAAAATTGTATTACAATTGGTGTGAGGCACGCATGTGCAGTCACATCAGTTGCTGAACAAACTTTGCCTTTCAATTTTGTAGACATTGTTATCTCGAATTTTTTATTACCATAAATGAGATTAAGGTAATTTTTTTAATTAAAAAAATGGAGATTTCTTTTATTTTTCCTTAAAGAAATGAAGAAAAATTTAGAAGGTAGTGTTGAGTACATAAAAGCACCAGGTCGGCCATGACGCTATTTCCGCCCCGGCATGGATCACTTCAGCCAAGTGGCAAAGCAGAACATGAAACATATATGAGCCGACCAGGGATATATGCAGAGCCCATACTCATCCCCAAGAAAGCGGGAGCACGATCCCGTAGAATCGCGGCAGTTGCGCTTTTCCCATAACCGCTGAAGAACGCGCGGGATCCACGTTCGCCCTCAATGTAGCAGTTAGGCCTCACGAGGGGCTGTCACTACCCGAAAAAGAGGGGGAAGAGGGGAAGAGGGAAAACAAAACACAAGGGGCGGCTATAAAAGAAAAGGGGATGGAAGAAGAAAAGGAGAGACAAAAAAAGAGGGGGGAAACGCTGCCAAATTGTGATCAGGCTATTTTTTACACAAATTCCAAGCAATTTAGAAACCATTTTTAGATTTAAAGTGCATTGTTTTCCCGTATACGCCTTGAGCTAACTTAGGCATCGGAGGGTTTACGCCGGCAAAACCACCGGCGACTCTAATTCGTTTTTGGTGAACGCAGGTCTAGTGAGAAAAAGAAGGGTGATTCCAACCTCGGTATTTCGTGCAACAGTTGACAATCTATACGTTGGTGAAAGAATCTGGTCGGCCTGAAGGTGAGCTGATTTAAGTAACACAAGGCGAGCAGATTTCAGCATCAACATTTTGGCGCCGTCTGTGGGGAGTGAATAAAAAGCTACCACCAAATTCGTAGTTACCGGAGAAACAGCGAACAACGAGACATGGATTTGCCAGGGAAGGGTACTTCGAGGGAAGATACCGAGTCAGGGGAAACAATCACCCTTCGGGAAATTGCAAATGAAGCTCGAGAGAGGGTGATGCAAGATCGGTTGGAACGAATGGAGAAGCAAATGGAGACTCTCGCCACCATACTGAACGAACTGAGAGATGAGCGGAGAAGGGATTGCGAAATCCCCGTTAGGAGAGATGATGTTGGAGCAGAACTCAACCTCCGGAGGCGTAGAGTCGAGGAAACCCCTCCGCAGGCGGACCAACCTTATGGGGTGCACCCTCATAGAAGCATTGGTCGGGTTCCTGGAGAACCGACGGATGAAGGGAGGAACCAACCCCGCCTCATGCTAGCACCGGAAGCTGAGGACCGAGGGGCCAGTACTGAAGAAGGAGAGTTAAGACATCGGTTGCAGAATGCCGAGAAGGAGAGAGATCAGTTAGCTGCACGTGATCCTGACCGTGCTGTAGAATTGGAGGGAGAGGTGCGCAGATTGGCGCGAGTGATAGAGGAGATACAGGGTAAGAGGAAGCCCCCAAGCTGGAGGATAATGCTAGATGAAGAATCTCCACTATCGACTGAGATCATGGGTACAATAATTCCAAGAGATTTCCGCTTTCCCGACCTCAAATACTCCGGGCGAAGTGATCCGCTGGTGCACATTGAACGCTTCAACGACATGACGGGTGTACAGGGGCTGACATCAGCCCAGAGGTGCAGGGTATTCCCGTTGACATTAGAGGGACGAGCCCGAGAATGGTACCGCAAGCTGCCCCGAGGAAGTATAAAGGGGTATGGGCAGATGTGCCAGGAGTTGGCCGAGCAGTTCCGAGGATCAGTGGCCCCAGAGGACGACATGATGGAACTTATGGGGATGAAACAAGAAGAACATGAATCCCTTCGGGATTTTGTAAAACGATATCATCGAGCCGTGCTGGACCTGGGGGCTTTTAATCACCCGCAGGCGCTGAGAGGACTGAAAGAAGGTGTAAGAATCGGCCGACTGTGGTATAACTTAAGAAGTCCCCTGGTACAAAATTATTCGTCGGGGTATGAGCAGGCGAGGAGAGATGTAGAAATTGAAGAGGAGAAATCGGCAAGAATAAAAAGTGAACAGCTGGACGAGCTGAGGCGAAAGGAACGGAGAGCCCCGACAGGGAGCGGGACGGGAAAACGAGCAGGAGAATCTTCAGTGATGGGCGGAATATCAGCTCGGTCCCGCCCTTACCCTATAACGCCGAGATTACAACAGCTCCAGTACAGCCGGGCTCAGCCTCCGCGCCCCCCATTTCCGGATCGGCAACGAGATTTCCGGCAGGTGGCTGCCCACCCCTATCACAACACTCCCAGAGCATTACATGCAACCAATTCCAGGGTTAGTCGACCAGATCAGTTAGCGACTGTGCCAGCCCGAGCTGGCAGCCATGACAGCCGAGCAGTTCAGCTGATAGACCAGAGCTTGACATATAGACAATACACTCCACTGAAGATCTCTATGGAGGAATTATATGAGAGGATCGAGGGAAGAGGCCTACTGTACCCTCCAGCCCCTATAACAAAACCGGCTCACCGACGGGACAAGAGCAAATTTTGCAAATTCCACGACACTCATGGTCACACTATCAGCCAATGTCGTGACCTGAAAACTCAGGTGGAGGATTTGGTGAGAAACCGTTATTTGGACGAATATGTAGATGGAGTGTCCCCCGTCATTGAATCACAATACACGCGAGATGAAGGAGCAGAGGTAAGCCTGGAACGTGAACAGCCAACTATCTGCGTAATAGCAGGGGGGCCAACATTGGCTGGAGATTCGAACAGGGCACGGAAGAACTATGGGAGATATGCCTTGACTAGTAAAGAAGTGCTTTTTAATTTGCCGGCATCCAAGAAGGCGAAAGTTCGGCAAGTTCCAATTATGTGGACAGATGACGATGAGGAAGGTATCTTGTATCCGCATGAGGACGCATTAGTGATCCGGGCAATGGTAGCCGGTACAGAACTACGACGAATACTAGTAGACACAGGCAGCTCGGTTGACATCCTGTTTAAGTCAGCTTTAGATGACATGGGGATTGCAGATTTGAAATTGGAGCGGACAAATACATCCTTAAAGGGATTTGGAGGGGGACGGCTCACTCCCATGGGGATCATCGAACTCCCAATCACTATGGGGACAAAACCATTTGAAAGAACGATGATGTTGGATTTTATCGTGGTAGAGGAAAGAAGCCCTTACCAGATGATACTGGGGAGACCATTCATGAGGATAAGCCAATGCGTTATCTCCACGCATTACTTGGCGTTGAAATACAGAGTAAATGGGGTGGTTGGCGTAGTAAAAGGCGACCAGAGGATGGCAAGGAGTTGTTATACTACAGCGGCCAAGGAGACACTGTAGGTCACTTCTCTAGATAATCGAGGAGAGTCCAAAAAGGGCCGCCAAGAGCCTGTGGAGAAACTGGAGGAAGTTGTGATAAGCGGAAGCAGCCCGAGCAGAGTAGTGAAGATCGGGTCAGGAATGGTGGGGGCAGTAAAAGGCGAGCTGATAAAGTGCCTACAGTCTCATGCAGATATATTTGCCTGGTCTCATGAAGACATGCCCGGAATTGATCGTGGGGTAGCTTGCCACAAGTTGGCAATCAAGAAGGGGGCAAGGCCGGTGAGACAGAAGAGGAGGTGTTTCAACCCAGAGAGGTACGAGGCCATAAACGCCGAGGTGGAAAAGCTGTTGAAAGCAGGATTTATAAGGGAAGCCAAGTACCCAGAATGGATTTCAAATGTAGTCCTGGTAAAAAAGGCCAACGGGAAATGAAGAATGTGTGTGGACTTCACGGACCTCAATAAGGCATGCCCGAAGGACAGTTTTCCCCTACCGAAAATAGATCAGTTGGTGGATTCAACAGCAGGTCACGGTCTGCTCAGTTTCATGGATGCCTTTTCTGGATACAACCAGATACCCATGGACGAGCAGGATGAGGAAAGCACTGCCTTTATAACTAACATGGGTTTGTTTTGCTACAGGGTAATGCCTTTCGGCCTGAAAAATGCAGGAGCCACCTATCAAAGACTGGTAAACAAGATCTTCAAACCATTGATCGGACACACTATGGAGGTATATGTGGATGATATGATTACGAAGTCCAAAGAGCCGAGGGATCATGTGAAGCATCTAGAAGAAACCTTTGAGTTACTGAGGAAGTATGAGATGAAACTAAACCCGGAGAAATGCGCATTTGGGGTCAGCTCGGGCAAATTTCTGGGATTCCTGGTAAGCCACAGAGGGATAGAGGCCAACCCCGAAAAGATACGAGCAGTTATCGATATGAAATCTCCGCGGACAGTTAAAGAGGTGCAGAGCCTTACAGGGAAGCTGGCAGCCTTGAACCGATTTATCTCGCGGGCCACGGATAAATGCCACCCTTTCTTCCAAATCATAAAGAAAGGGAGAAAGATGGAATGGACGTCAGAGTGCGAGGAGGCATTTGGGCAGTTGAAGGAATATCTGGCCCGTGCACCGTTACTGTCAACCCCCAGAGAAGGTGACCAGCTGTTTTTGTACTTAGCAATTTCCGAATGGGCTACCAGCTCGGTCTTAGTCAGGGAAGAAGAAGGGAAGCAACACCCGGTATACTACACGAGTAAAGCCCTGGTAGACGCAGAAACCAGATATCCACTCATGGAGAAATGGGCGCTGGCACTGATAACGGCAGCACGCAAACTCCGACCATATTTCCAAGCCCACCAGATCGTTGTGATGACCGACCAGCCCCTTCGGCAAGTGCTTCAAAAACCAGATGCGTCTGGTCGATTAGTAAAATGGTCAGTAGAGCTGAGCGAATTCGACCTGTCTTATAGGCCCCGAGGAGCAATCAAGGCCCAAGCCCTGGTAGAATTTATGGTAGACCGAGCGGAGACAGGGGAAAGACATCGGGAGGAGCAACCGTTGGAGCAGGAAAAAACAGAAGGGGTGTGGTTAGTAATGGTTGACGGATCATGTAGTGAGCAAGGATC
The DNA here is from genome assembly GCA_018350135.1 of Citrus trifoliata. Taxonomy (NCBI): domain Eukaryota; kingdom Viridiplantae; phylum Streptophyta; class Magnoliopsida; order Sapindales; family Rutaceae; genus Citrus; species Citrus trifoliata. The sequence goes on along the minus strand of CM031387.1, from coordinate 10,345,842 downwards.
CGGAGCAGGAGTTGTAATACGGAGCCCAGAAGGATCCGAAATAACGTATGCAGTGAAGTTTGAGTTTCAGCTCACAAACAACCAAGCAGAATACGAAGCCTTTATCACCGGGCTCGAACTCGCACATGCCTTAAAAGCAGAGAGGGTAGAAATTCGAGCAGATTCCCAGCTGGTATGCAACCAGCTCAATGATCAGTTCCAGGCAAGGGGAGAGAAAATGGGCATTTATTTGAGGAAGGCGAAGCAGATGGTCGGGCTTTTCCAAGAAGTGGAGGTGAAGCAGATATCCCGGAATGAAAATTACCGAGCAGATATGTTGGCCAGGATGGCTGCAACTGCAGACCCGAAATTACCTAAGTCTGTTCCACTAGAAGTAAGGACCTCACCGAGCATAGAAGAGGAAGCGGAAGTGATGAGAGTGAGCACTGGAGGATCCTGGATGGACCCGATTCGCGCGTATATCCGCGATGGAATATTACCTGAGGATAAAAGGCAAGCACGAAGGTTAAAATGCCGGGCAGCGAGGTACACACTACTAGACGAAGTGCTGTACCGTCGAGGGTTCACCTTACCCCTCTTGCGATGTGTGGATGATGAGGAGGCAGATTATGTACTAAGGGAGATTCATGAAGGAATTTGCGGCAATCACTCGGGTGCAAGAACTTTAGCCTTCAAGGCACTTCGGCAAGGGTATTTCTGGCCAACCATGCACCAGGATGCAAAAAAGATGTCAAAAAACTGTAAAACGTGCCAAAGTTTTTCTGAGGTCCCCACACAACCCCCAGAAAAGCTGACCGTTATGACATCCCCATGGCCTTTCGCACAATGGGGAATCGACCTGATCGGTCCGTTACCAAAAGGCCGAGGAGCGGCAACCCATGCAATTGTAGCAGTAGACTATTTCACCAAGTGGGTAGAGGTGGGGGTCCTTAGCCAGATCACGGAGAGGAAGACAACGGATTTTATCTGGAAGAATATCATCTGCAGATATGAAATCCCTTACACCATCATCACAGATAATGGGAGGCAGTTTGACAATAGTAACTTCAGAGAGTTTTGCCGAAACCTGGGGGTGGACCTGAAATTTTGCACCCCCGCACACCCTCAGGCAAACGGACAAGTGGAAGCAGCCAATAAAGTGATAAAGAAACTCCTGAAGACTAGACTGGGAGAGAAGAAAGGAGCTTGGGTCGACGAGTTACCAGGGGTATTGTGGGCTTACCGAACAACTCACAAAACCGCAACAGGGGAAACCCCGTTTACCTTAGCTTTTGGTCATGAGGCGGTAGTCCCAGCAGAAATTGGAGTAGGAACACACCGGACGGAATACTTCAATGAGGAGCAAAATGGCGAGCAGATCTGCTTGAGCCTGGACCTGCTGGAGGAGAAAAGGGAAGGGGCATTGCAGAAAGTGGCCCAGTGTCAGCAAAGGGTCATGCGTTATTACAACAAGAACGTGCGCGTGAGGCAGTTCCGAACAGAAGATTGGGTACTCAGGAAGGTGAGCCAAAACACAAAGGATCCCAACCATGGAGTTCTCGGTCCAAAATGGGAAGGCCCGTACAGGGTGATACGAGCAACTGGACCAGGAGCTTACAAGTTGGCGTATCCAGACGGACGAGAAGTGAAGAGGTCATGGAACGCCGAGCACTTAAAAAAGTACTTCCAGTAAGTAAATTGTTCTACTGATTTTCATCTTGATAAATGGTTTCTGCTATGAACACAGTGATTTGTGGCACACGCATGTATCCCACACTTCTGTAACGCCTTTAAAATTTAATAAAGATGAATTCAGTATGGAACCTTTATGCTATCAAGCCCATTAAAAAGTTTTACTAAGGCAAGCAAGTGCCTATTTCTGCTCGGTCAGCGAAAGACCAGCAGCTAATTCTACAAAAGTTTTACTAAGGCAAGCAAATGCCTATTTCTGCTCGGTCAGCGAAAGACCAGCAGCTAATTCTACAAAAGTTTTACTAAGGCAAGCAAATGCCTATTTCTGCTCGGTCAGCGAAAGACCAGCAGCTAATTCTACAAAAGTTTTACTAAGGCAAGCAAGTGCCTATTTCTGCTCGGTCAGCGAAAGACCAGCAGCTAATTCTACAAAAGTTTTACTAAGGCAAGTAAGTGCCTATTTCTGCTCGGTCAGCGAAAGACCAGCAGCTAATTCTACAAAAGTTTTACTAAGGCAAGCAAGTGCCTATTTCTGCTCGGTCAGCGAAAGACCAGCAGCTAATTCTACAAAAGTTTTACTAAGGCAAGCGAGTGCCTATTTCTACTCGGTCATCGAAAGACCAGCAACTAATTCTACAACAATTTTTCTAAGGCAAGTAAACACTTACACCTACTCTGTCCATTAAGGAACTAGCGGGCAAGATCAGGTAAGGTGTGCGTTTGTTTCGTAAGAACAGTTTGTGAGCAAAAATCAGATAAGGAAGCCAATAAAGAGCATCCAAATATGCATAAATGTTCAATCAATTACAAAACGAATGAAAGTTTTAAGTCTATACAAAAAAAAAAAAAGCCTAAGGATTACAAGGGTCAACGGCTCCAGCAGGAGCAGGAGCAACCAGCTCAGCAGGTGGAGGATCGGTCATCTCAATAGGTGAGGGGTCAGCCGTTTCTGAGGATGGAGGATCAGCAAACCGAGGAGGCTGCGGCGTAGACCCTTGTCCCACTTCAAAGGTACGTCCCCTGTCTTCCCCCTCCGGCACCCCATCCACAGGGACCTCCGCCAGATCCTGCCCTCCCTGATCACTATCTACCTGGCCGATCTCCGCCATATACCGCTGTACTCCAGCCTCCAGCTTGCTCATGTCCAGCTCGGAATATTCCTCCTTTAACACAGACATGATACACTTATAGGAGAAAGCGACCCCAGAATCATACTCGGCATCCAGCCGATCCTCCGCAGTAGCGGACTTGCCTTTCTCCTCAGCTAGCTCCCAGGGCCTTGATCTCCCCCTCAAGGGCGGTCCTCAGAGTATCCCTTTCACTTTGGGTCACCTGAAGATCAGATTTCAGGTCACCCAACTCACCCTCAAGTTTGGAGGAAGTGGACTCAGCAACAGCAACTTTCTCCTCTAGCTCCGTAATCTGCTTATTCAGCTCGGCTAGCTTCTCCTTGGAGCGATCAGCAGATTCGGCTTTCTTTTTCAAGTCCTGGTTCTCAGCTTGGAGTTTCCTCTCTTGACGCGTAACCCTATTCTTGTAGCAAGATACGAGGGTGGACAGCTTGAAGGAGACCCTTTGGACAGAACCCGCCAGTTCATGGAGGTCCATGCTCTCAATATCCTGGACCATCTTCGGTCCCACCGACTTCCCATAGTCCCTTTGGTACGGGGTCAAGTAATCACCCTGATCACGAGCCGGGAGAGGGGAGGATCGGCCCCCAGAGCGTGTGCTAATCTCGGAACTCTTATCGATAACTCTCTCCCCAACAATCTTACGGGACGGAGGAGGGGGCAGAGCTGGAACAGGGGCCTTTGAGGGTCCAGCACTGGCTTTCTTCGGAGGTGGAGGAGGGTTGCTGGAGCTGCTCGGTGCCCGACCTCGCTTTCTGCTCATTGCACTGAGGATCTTGTTGTCCATTCCAGCTGCTACGTCCACCAAACGCGATTCGACCAGGCTTGTGGCGGACAGAAGGTCGTGACAGTTAGACGCGTTCACCAGTGCAGTCTCCACCTGGAGTAATGGTCGGTCCTCAAGCCCCTCGAGCAAACCCCACGACTCTGAAATAACAAAAAAGGTTAAAAACCCATTAAGTGTCGATTTGGTTAAGAATTTAGGCAAAATGGACGACCTGGGGTGACAAATTGTGTTGGAAGGTAAATATCACCACCCAACGAATGAACTGCAGGACACCAGTTCCCCCCAGCAAAGAAGAACTTGTTTTTCCAATTTTTGCACGAAGAGGGGAAGCCGGTGATTGGTTTCCTCTTCGCAGAGCTCGACATGAAGTAATACCAGCCCGCCTCTTTTGGGCTGCTCCTCAGCTGGTATAGGTGCTTCACTTCAGCAAAGGAGGGTTCCTCTAATCCACATCTATCCCACAGTACATACATAGCTGAAAGAACCCTCCACCCGTTGGGATGTAGCTGACCAGGGGCCAGGTGCATGCTACCCAGTATCTTCGCAAAATAGCGTTGTAGGGGCAGCCGAGCTCCTAATCTGAAACTCTCCAGGTGCATCGTCACGAACCCCCGCGGAGGCCGACTAGGAACATCACCCTTCCCAGGAACCACCATGAGAACATCTTCAGGAATGTTGTAAAGGTTCCTAAGCTTGAACAGATCAGTTTGGGTGGTGACGCAAGCTATGAGGTCAATAGGGTAAGAATCCGCCTCTACCCTATGACCAAGGTTCCTTCTAAGAGGGGGTCTGCTCGGCCCGGAACTGCTCCCCTCACCATCACCAACTCCTTCAGGGGCCCTAACCCCACCAAGGCTATGGTCCTCACCAGAGCCCGACGCAGGCCCACCTCTATTCCCAACTAGCTCAAGCTCAGAGGGGGGAGAAACAGCCAAAGGACGTGGGTACACAAGGGTATCCCTAACACGGGAAGGGTCTACACTACTAGAGGGGTTCAAAAAATCAGTGGGAATGGGCAAATTAAAGTCTGAATCCCCTATTTCTTCGTCACTCTCATCAACAATCAACTTCCTTTTCCGATTTGACATACCGAAATCCCAAAAGAAGGCAAAGAAAACTCGAAGTATATGGACACGAAAAGGGGAACACAGAACCCAATCAACAACAATCAGAAGAGAAGTTAAAGGCAATACCTGGATTGAACTGGCACTGATAGCGCGGTCGAGAGTGGATACTGCAGACACAAGAAATGCAAGCAAAGTTCAGAGAGGAGGTTAGCCAACGACGGAAAAATGAGTAACAAAACGATGAAGGTGAAAATCTAGGGATTATAGATGAGAAGGGGAAAATGGAAGCATTTAAGAGATAGGGATGCCAGCTCACTCACCGGATATCGAGGACAAATAGCCCGTCGTTTCAAATTTCAAATACGAAGAGTCGGGAAACGCCACATCACTAACCGTTACAAGGGGCCAGGACAGATTTAAGCCCAGGTGAGCAACGGACGCGTCCATTTAGGCCCATATTCAGGTCCGTCCTAATAAATAGAAGACCAGATGAGAAGCTCCCTGGGTCGATGAGATTTAACCATCAGTTTCTACTCTTAACTCGTTTCACTCGCCAGACTAGAAACTGGGGGACTGGTGTTGAGTACATAAAAGCACCAGGTCGGCCATGACGCTATTTCCGCCCCGGCATGGATCACTTCAGCCAAGTGGCAAAGCAGAACATGAAACATATATGAGCCGACCAGGGAAACATACCGACCAGGGATATATGCAGAGCCCATACTCATCCCCAAGAAAGCGGGAGCACGATCCCGTAGAATCGCGGCAGTTGCGCTTTTCCCATAACCGCTGAAGAACGCGCGGGATCCACGTTCGCCCTCAATGTAGCAGTTAGGCCTCACGAGAGGCTGTCACTACCCGAAAAAGAGGGGGAAGAGGGGAAGAGGGAAAACAAAACACAAGGGGCGGCTATAAAAGAAAAGGGGATGGAAGAAGAAAAGGAGAGACAAAAAAAGAGGGGGGAAACGCTGCCAAATTGTGATCAGGCTATTTTTTACACAAATTCCAAGCAATTTAGAAACCATTTTTAGATTTAAAGTGCATTGTTTTCCCGTATACGCCTTGAGCTAACTTAGGCATCGGAGGGTTTACGCCGGCAAAACCACCGGCGACTCTGATCCATTTTTGGTGAACGCAGGTCTAGTGAGAAAAAGAAGGGTGATTCCAACCTCGGTATTTCGTGCAACAGTTGACAATCTATACGTTGGTGAAAGAATCTGGTCGGCCTGAAGGTGAGCTGATTTAAGTAACACAAGGCGAGCAGATTTCAGCATCAACAGGTAGTGAAGAGAGGGAGAATTAAAGCAATTTTATTCACAAATGTAATGTGTTTGGTGCAGCAATACAAACTAATAAATTATAATTTATGAGATTAGTTTACAGAATCTTATATATATAATTATATCCTTTGAATAAAAATCTTCTCACCTCTTTTGACTTTTCATCTAGTATCTCTCCAGCGATAAACACATTTTTATAAAAGAAAACAGAAAAATTTATTTATAATTGTCACAAGGACTATTTCATTTGCACATAGTATGCAATTGGTCACTAAAGTTATTTAAGGAGAAATCATATTATCAGTATTTTTGTTTAAATTTGAACATACTAGAGTGGTCTCTCATAAATTTTTCTACAATTCGAGAGATGGTGGGGGAGTGGGGTTTAAGTGCATCTACATAGAATTAATTATAATTAAATTTATTTTTTAAAACTACTTTAACTAGAAGTAGTAGTAATTCTTTTTATTATTGTTATTCTAATTATATCAAAATCTAGTGACTCGTGATCAAATTAAGTAGTTCATTAAATTTTTTTAGGTGACGTATGGTATGGAGTTTTTATAAATCTATATAGATAATAAAATATTTAATTTTTCTTGTCGTAAATTTTTAATTTGCATGGGTTAAAAAGGTAAAAAAGAAAAAAGAAATTGACTTATTAATTAATTAACAATTATAGAAAGAATAAATAGAAAACTATAGTTGCGTGAGAAAAGTCTCGCGAAAAGGGGCTCCAGATTTCCTTTCCCTGGCTTCGTGCGTTTCCTTTTGCTCTTTCGAGCACGAATTCGAATCCAATACTTAATAATAAGGATATAATTTTATTATAATACTAATAATTAACATTAAAATATTAAAAATAAGGAAAAAAAATCCAAATTTTTACTGGTATATAATATAACGCAGGGCCAAAGCGATAGCGAAACATCAAATTGTTTCTATTTCAACCTTCGCGCAACTTCCGGTGACATAATTTTTCTCTGTTTCAACTAAACTTTGCATGCATTATTATTGTATTTTTGTTATTCATTCACACTTCCTTCTTTTCTTTTCTCTTTTGCTGTAATTTTTTATGAAACACTCTTATGTTTCTGGTTTTGTTTCAGTTTAATATTATTGGTTCGGTTCTGTTCTGCTCTGTTCTACGTCGTATGTATATATGTATATATTTTTGGCCTCGAATTGCTTTGATCACCGGTTTTGTTATTCATTTATCGTGAATTTTAGATGACTTGTTTGGCCATGTATTCACTTGATTGTTACATTCAGCTTCCATCTTCATGGTGGGTTTGTAAGATAGTCTCTGACTAATATTTGGCATTGATTATGAATGATGGTTTTGTGAGATACATCATACAGATGCAAACTCCTATTAATGTGTACTTACTTCATTCAAAAGATTAGTGTTTGAGGAATTAAATAGAGTGACCATGATCTCCTCCAAGTGAAAGTGAGCAGATAGTTGAGCAGACCACCTCGACCAGGTAGTATGAGCTTGAGCAGACCACCTCGACCAGGTGCTATGAGTTTGAGGAGATCACCTCGACCATATGCTATGAGCTTGAGCAGATCATCTCGACCATGTGCTATGAGCTTGAGCAGATCAGCTCGAGCAGATCATCTCGACCATGTGCTATGAGCTTGAGCAGATCACCTCGACCAGGTGGTACGAGCTTGAGTAAATGACCTTGACCAGGTGATGACCAGGAATCAAGACTCAGTTAAAATAAACCACCACAAAGCATCAGAGCACGAATTTAATCAATTAATGGTTATTGTCACGATCTAAGGTCGTGGGTGGGGGGTGTTTATTAAAACCCCGAGAAAACCACGCCAAAGGGGGGCTTTTTTTCCCTTGATCTCACTGAGAAATTCTTTCTGGATAACCTACTTTACTTTTCTGCAAATTATTCAAAAAGCTTTTGGTTTTAAGGCAATGCTTATTAAGCCATATGAGAAATGACATATTTGGTTTTTCCTGTAAACCCCATAACTGACTTGAGCGTTGGAGGGTTTATGCTGGAAAAACTTTTGGCACCTCTGACCATTCTCTATAATTTCAGGTACTTATTGATCGTCAGCTTGAAGATTATATGCTCATGAATGTTCTGCTAATAGTCAGAGAATATTCTTAGAGATCAACTAGCAGCTTCCCACCAAACAAATTTAATGCTGATGCAGGGATCTAAAATTGAGTCACTAATCGACTGGTTCGGATTTCGGCATCAACATTTAGCGCCGTCTGTGGGGATCGGTACGAGAAGCCAATTTTTTGTCTCTACCAATTTGAATCTGGCCGAATCAGAAGTAATTATCAAATTAAGTTGATGCGAGTAATTATCGACTAAACACTGCCCATAGGCCAATGACCAAATCCAGGTATTGAAAAATTTATTTATTCAATCGGTAAGTCGTCAATGCGAGTTTTCATTTTAATTCACATACTATCTTGATGACTTCGTCTAAAAAGTTTAACGGCTTACAATACGAAATTATGAAAACCAATTTATTCGATTGCACAATTTTGGTTATTGTGATCATAAATCCAGTTTGAACAGAGGAAATATTCTTTCACGGCCATGCATGACTAGATCATAAATTCAATTTGCTTAAGCTGTAATTCACGTGCATTATTTACTGCATGCCTCATAATTGTGAGCACAAGTTCTAAATCCAGTGCGGCTCATGGCATCAGAACTTACAAGATCATGTGCTTATCATTTGAATTTAATTAATCATATACTTGGCATCCAATTTTTGGAATAAATATGCTTATCTTCATTACTTGTTTGGCATTTATTTGGCCTTTATGCTTGAGAATATATCTTTGCTCTTTTCGAGTAAGCCATTTTAATTTAGTTATCTTGATTGTGAAATTTTTGGGTAAGTCACCACGAAAATAATTACATAATCACAATATTAATGGTACGTCTACCAAGTATCTGATAAAATATCTAAATCAGTTTTGTTGTTACTCTACTCACATTTTTGATGAGTTACAGATCATAAAAAGGTGTTGTTGAGCTTACTAAAAGACATCCAAAGTAGGCTGGAGGCAAGGATGACAAATAGAAAGCAAAATAGTAACGGAGGCAAAAAAAAAAAAGAATAAATTGACAATGAAAGCAAGCTCATCAGCTGCAGGGAAAGATTGAAAGTATATCATCATATTAATAGAGCATAACAAAGTTCATAGTTTGAATGAAAAGCACTCACCAAAGGTCGGAAGCCATATTTCAAATGGTCGATTATAGGTGCACTCGAACCATGTCCTTAATTACTTTTTATTGTTCAGCTGTTGTAATCTTTAATACTGTTATTGTTGCAACTTGTCTGCTTTATACATGTTAAAACTAATCAGATCAGTTTGCAAATGCGTCCCCTTTTTAGCTAAAAAATTATTCTTAGCTGAATATTCTTTTTATCATCACGCATATATTTAGCATCAATGATGCATGCATGAGCACAAATCTCTTGTCGAGACATGTAACTTTAAATTGATAGTGCATTATGGAATTGATGATCTCAAAATGTTAGGAATTCATTCCACAACGATCCTAGAATATCAAGAGTAAATTCTGCAGCCATATGGGAATGTGAGGAATTAGTACTTGATTTTACAACATGGTAACATAACCAATCATGTATAAAATAAATACATAGATGTTTTATTAATTTAAGAATTGGACAGGCTTTCTTAAGTATTCAATCCCAAATTTTACATGGAAATAATATCATAAAGTCATATTTATGAGTGCAGTGATTTTTTAATGATCATGGAGCAGTTAGTTTCTAGTATTATGGCCAATTCAGATTTGGCTCAGATCGCTAGAAAAGTTTTTCAAATTCTTTTACAGAACAAATCCATATTCAAGGATTTGAATCAAAAACCTCAAATGAGAGCACATTGGCAGCACACGTTTGCAGGAATTAGACAGCTCGTTTTGTGTAAAGAATATATAGGGAAGGCATTCAGAATAGTTCTGTTATGAAATTCAGTTCACTACAAGTTGGTACAGGGTTTTTAAAACTCAAATAAGGTGCATTTATTCTGAAATCCTATTTTTATTTTATTCTTCAAATCTGTTTATTGACTTAAGCTATCTGCTAGATCAAGTTTTGACTCATCATCATTAGCCATTTCCCAGTATAAAGATTATATGTTACAGCATATTAAATGATATGACTTTGTTTAATGGTTTAAGACTACCATCTCTTTTATGATTACATATTCTAAAATGCTATGCTTTATTTTATATTTAAATCTCAATATTCGTAGCAATAATAAATGATACAATGGACCTTTAGCAAAGGACTTTTATCACATTGATAAATGAATATGTTATTGTTTAGCAGAGGACTTTTATCATATTGATAAATGAATATGTTATTGATAATCATGGAGCATAAAGGATGTTATCTATTAAAAAACCCAGATGCACGAATAAATGACTAGAAACGTGGCTAGAAGCCTACTTATATGTTTGATTTTTTGAGCTACTTTTTGGGTAATTTATAAGTTGCAGTTTGGTTTGGGATATTTCGGAACAATGATGACTTTAGACACCTGCACACTAGATTCGCTGCTATTTAAGTTACGTTTTCGAATCATAATCTTAGTGAATGATATCACATCTATAATTTTTGTCTGATACTTATCAATTTGACGTACTCTTATTTGACTAGCCAAGTCAATTTTGATACATTTGCGAATGAGGCAAGCTATGCACTTGGAAGGAGACATTGATGCCAAAAGTTGCATCTTAATCAGGTCAGAAATTTTAACAAATTTATGTCTTGATGTCTACATGAAAACATGCATTTGCATCCTTTCTTTACGGGTATAGTATTTATCTACTAGTAATTTATTAAATGAGGATAGTTTGTACATGTCAAACTGATAGAGCTCATATTAAAGCTAGTGATATAACTCAATCAACTTGATATCTTGAAAATTACTCAATATGAGAATGATTTATGAAAGGGCGAGCATACAAAATCTACTAAATTTGTTAAGGCAAGCAAGTGCCTACTCCTGCTCAGTCGTCTAAAGGACCAGCAGGCAAAGTCTACTAAATTTGTTAAGGCAAGCAAGTGTCTATTCCTGCTCGGTCGTCTAAAGACCACCAGGTAAAGTCTACTAAATTTTACTAAGGCAAACATGTGCCTATTTCTGCCCGGTCGTCTAAAGGACGAGCAGGCAAAGCCTACTAAATTTATGAAGGCAAGCAAGTGCTTATTCTTGTTCGGTCGTCTAAAGGACCAGCAGGCAAAATCTACTAAATTTGTTAAGGTAAACAAGTGCCTATTCCTGCTCAGTCACCTAAAAGACCAGCAGGCAGACTACGAATTTTACTAAGGCAAACATGTGCCTATTCCTGCTCGGTCGTCTAAAGGACCAGCAGACAAAGTCTACTAAATTTGTTAAGGCAAGCAAGTGCCTATTCCTGCTTGTTCGTCTAAAGGACAAGCAGCCAAAGTCTACTAAATTTGTTAATGAAATTCTAGTTATGCAACCCAAGAGGGGGGTGAATTGAAATTCTAAAAATTATTCAGTTTATAAAAAAAACTCAATGCAAATATGAATTAAATTCAAAGCAATAACAAATAAGTTAACCACAATAAAAAGGATAAGGGAAGAGAGATTTAAACACTGAGATTTTTATGTGGTTCGGCCAACCTTACCTACGTCCACGCCTCCAAGCTTTCCGAGCTTGAGGATTCCACTAAGCAAGCCTTCAAGGCTTCAAATGCTTACACTTGACTTCCAAGGTGTCAATAACCTTTACAACAAGAGATTATCTCAATCTCTTAACCCAAGTGTATCCCAACACTGACAATCACTTAAAAATAAAAGATTATAAATTTGTTTTGCCTCTCACAATATTTAAGATTACAAAATGATACCCAATATGTGAATAGATGAAGTAAGAATGTATTTAAAGCTCAATGAAGATTGTATTCTCAAGTATAAGCTCAATAGTCGTGTTGTGATCAACTCTTGTTTGAATTTGAATGAGCTTATTTATAGGTGGAGCTGAAAACTAGCCGTTATTGACTTTCTGCACACTGTCGGATCGCCATTTTACTAGTCAATATGACCGTTGGGCTGATTTTTTAAATTTTCGGATCGCCGTTATCTAGATGTCGGATCACCGTTTAGGTCCAGAGGCTAATCTTCAATTCTGATTGATCTCGGCGAGCCGTTTATCAAAATTGTCGGTTCACCGTTTAGGTCCAGAGACTAATCTTCAGTTCTGTTTGATATCGGCTAACCGTTTATCAAAATTGTCGGATCGCCGTTTTCCATAAAAACTACTGCAGTAAACTATTTTGCAAGATAACTATTTGTCTCTTAACACTTTATAAAAACACTTTATAAAACTTGTCAAAATAGATGAAAAATTATGTTGAGCTTTTAAAAGATTAATCAATCTTAATTAAGTTTGTTATCATCAAAATCAATAAAGAAATATTTATGTTAACAGTTAAGGCAAGCAAGTGCCTATTCCTGCTCGGTCGCCTAAAGGACCAACATGCGAATTCTACAAAATTTAACTAAGGCAAACATGTGCCTATTCCTGCTCGATCGCCTAAAGGACCAGCAGGCGAATTCTATAAAATTTTACTAAGGCAAACATGGGCCAACTCCTGCTTGGTCGTTTGAAGGATTAGCAGCCATATCTTGCAAAATTTGCTAAGGTAAAAGAGTGTCTATTCCTGCTCGGTCGTCTAAAGGACCAGGAGACAAAATTCTATGAAATCGTTAAGGCAATGAATCGCCTATATCTCCTCGGTCACTCAAAGACAAGCATGCATATTTTTCAAAGTAATTTACAGAAACAACCCATAAGCAAAACTATAGCAAGAAACTATCTAAGGCACAGGGTGCCAGATCCTGCTCAGCCACGTGAAGGCGAGCAGGCAAAATTAGCAAAAAAATTTCTAAAACACAAGGTGCCGGATCCTGCTCAGCCGCGTGAGGGCGAGCAGGCAAAGTTGGCAAGAAACTATATAAGGCACAAGGTACCGGAACCTGTTCAGTCACGTGAGGATGAGCAAGCAAAATTCGTAAAAACATTTTCTAAGGTAAAGATTTGCCCAAACTTGCTCAGTCGTGTGAGGATGATTGGGCAAAATTCGTAAAAAATATTCCTAAGGCATAGGTTTGCCAAAATTATAAACTTTATAGTTTCCAGTGTTGATTTGTTTTACTCTCAACATTAGAAACTGGGGGACTGGTGTTTGAGGAATTAAATAGAGCGACCATGATCTCCTCCAAGTGAAATTGAGCAAATGGTTGAGCAGACCACCTCAACCAGGTGGAATGAGCTTGAGCAGACCACCTCGACCAGGTGCTATGAGCTTGAGGAGATCACCTCGACCAGATGCTATGAGCTTGAGCAGATCACCTCGACTATGTGCTATGAGCTTGAGCAGATCACCTCGACCATGTGCTATGAGCTTGAGTAAATCACCTCGAGCACATCACCTCAGCCAGGTGATATGAGCTTGAGCAGATCACCTCGACCATGTGTTATGAGCTTGAGTAGATCACCTCGACCAGGTGGTATGAGCTTGAGCAGAGGACCTTGACCAGGTGATGACCAGGAATCAAGACTCAGTTAAAATAAACCACCACAAAACTCCTCCGAAAAATCAGGGCACGAATTTGATCAATTAATGGTTATTGTCACGATCTAAGGTCGTGGGTGGTGGGTGTTTATAAAAACCCCAAGAAAACCACACCAAAGGGGGGCTTTTTTTCCCTTGATCTCACTGAGAAATTCTTTCTGGATACCCTACTTTACTTTTTTGCAAATTATTAAAAAAACTTTTGGTTTTAAGGCAACGTTTATTAAGCCATATGATAAATGACATATTTGGTTTTTCCTGTAAACTCCATAACTGACTTGAGCGTCAGAGGGTTTACGCCGGAAAAACTTCCGGCACCTCTGACCATTCTCTGTAATTTCAGGTACTTATTAATCGTCAGCTTGAAGATTATATGCTCATGAATGTTCTGCTCATAGTCAGAAAATATTCTTGGAGATCAACCAACGGCTTCCCACCAAATAAATTTAATGCTGATGCAAGGATCTGATATTGAGTTACTAACCAACTAGTTCGGATTTCAGCATCAACAATTAGTGTTTTTCTTTTTTCTTTTTTTAAATTTGAAATGCCCCTCTTCGCATTTTATATGTGAAAGGAAGGAACATAATATCGCAGGTTGTAGAATAAAGGATCCTATTCTGGTACCTATCGTCCAAGGAAACTTATGTATGTTCATTAGGAACTACCATGGAAGTCAAATCTTACCAGAGCCAGCGGAGTCGTTGCTGAAGGAATATATATTAGCAGATCCATTTCTCCCGTACACTTCAAATGTTGGTAGCATTTTTGCTTGCAAGATGGTATGTTTTTCATCGTTACTGCATGCAGATATTTACAAGAAAATATTTTGAATGCGTAGTTTTTATCTAATTAGTTATAACATTTTTACACCCACTGTTTTCTATAAGAATGTGTTCCTTTTCAGGTCTATGATCTTGCCCAATTGATTAGTGCTGATAACTTTAAAAGTTATTCCAGTTTCTCCAACATACCGCGGCTTGAGTGGAGTGACAGGTGATTGAATGTTTTCATTTAGTTCAATTGACATTTTTTTTCAATCGGTAAAGTTTAATCATTTCTCTTAAATCGACAACTTATGCAGGGCCATATCAACCGTCCATGACATTTTTATTACAGCGATGTCTTTGTACCTTTACAATTTGTGATTTCTGTATCAAAAGAGAGAGGTTAATTTTTAGTACATTGATATCTCGACAAACTGTTAGAACCTTCGCACCACTAGAGACATTTTCTTAGGGCATTTACTGAACCTTCTATGATTGCAGTGGAGACAGGTCGACACTACTTCCCTCGTTGCTCATAAGTGGTTGGTAAATTTTAGGATTGTGATTGGTCCGATGCTTCCCTCCTAGAAAAAGGGTACTCCTAAAGAGCAGAGACTCAAAAGGGCACGCTTCATGGAACTTAAAGAAGACGTGAAGAAGGCATTTTACAAGGACATGGCTGAGAAAAAATGGCTCGGGTTTGTTGTCATCCTCGTTGTCGTCATCTTCTCCGAAGGACGGAGTAAAGTGTAAGGGTAGGAAAAGGTGATGCTTAGCTGCTTGTCTTTGTTATTCATTTATAGGCAACTAAAAGAGTTTTAGTGAGTTGGATTGTTACTTGTAGAGAGATACTCTTAGAGCTTATGTTATGGCTATGTTGTATAATAGCAGAGGAACTTCAAGCTTGCGTTGTTGTATTTTCCCTGGTATTTGGCATGTAATGCACTAAATGACAAATAATTTTCTAATTTTAGAGGGGAAATTTATGTCAGTTAATTATTTATTTATTTTGTCTGTTTAATTCAGTTTATAATATAGCTTTTTTTTTCTTAAAAAAAAAAATTCTCCATATCTTCATCTGCAATTTAAGTCATTCGTAACTTGTTTCAGGATGGGGAGAGAAAAAAAAAAGAGAATGAAAAGAAGCATTTGTAAGTATATTTTACAGTACTGATTTTCCTACAGAAATTGGTTAAGGTGACATTAATGTTCTTAGTAACAGATGGATATGCAGAATTTTCGTCGAAATTGAAATTAGAAATGGATGGATATGCAGAATTTTTTAATAGAATTTTTATGCAAAAATTTGTAGCTCATTACTCTCTAAAAGGAAAAAATAAATTTTTGATTGTAAATATTAAATATTAAATTTATAATATAATAACTTTGTGAGTTAAGGTGCACAATACCCATATATTAATAATTAAGAAAAGAAAAAAATTAAAATTTGTAAATTACCAATTTTTTCTTGAAATTTGATATTCTATATTAACGTAGGTGTTGCATGGACTGGGTTAGTACAATTGAAAGAAACTAACTAAAGTAAAACAAAATATCATTAAAAATATGGCAAGCTTCTCATATTTTTAAGTGAAAAAGAGAAGAAAACTAAAATTAATTATTTTTATACCCTAATTCTAGTGCTTGAAGGCCGCTGGAATTGACCATTGCAGTTTTGTCATCCTCATTATTCACCGGCCATCGTGGCCTTCCTCCATTAAAAAAATAAATGACCATTTTTTTAGACCACGACATATTAAAAATAGTATTGATTAATACTAATAAATCTCTTTTTATTATTATTTTGCAGTGCGATAGTCGAGTGAGGGCAGTGCCCATCGTAGCACTTGAACATGTGGTAAATTTCTGCCAGTCTTTGTAAAATAATTTTTAAATTATGTATTAACTAGATAGCTCAATGAAGACTATCGCTCACTAAAGCATTACTTTATTTTGTATATATTTATGGTAATTGTTGAAAAGAAAAATGTAAAGTGAGATTAACGAACGTTTATGAATGTGGAAATTAACACAATCAGGATTTATGATGAAATAATTTTATGTCAAATGAGTATAAATTTGTATAAATATTTTTTGAATTGTCATATATATATAAGTTTGTCACTAATACTAAACTTAATTATAAATATTTTAATAATTCAAAATCTTATTTAACCATCGGTGTTTATAGTGTTTTTCAAAATACAACATTATAAACAGTCTCATCTCGAATACTATAATGTCAAACCTTTTCAAAAATTTATTCTATTATAGTCGTCTTAGTCAGTTATATTTTATTTCCAAATTGAAGATAAAAATAGTACTTCATATATCATACATTACTTATAGTTTTTTTTTTTTTAATCAAATTATGAGCAAGTGAAAGGATGCAATAAATTACGACTAAAATTGAAAAATTTACCAATGGCTGTATACAAAGTCTGATTCTTATGAGCTTAAAAGATGGGCTTTGAATGATGTATGGTACTCAAAACTCTGCTTTTATTAATATGATTGCCCTGCTTCCTTCATGACGGGTAATTTTTAGTTTCTTCCCCTGAAGTTTGGCGTATCTCCATTTTAATAGAAAGTATTAGCGTATCTCCACTTTTCTCCCCTGCCGTTTGTATACCGTTTCAGATTGTTAATGGACGAAGCTACAAGTCTTCTCTTTCATCAAATCGATCCATAACAAATACGAGTCCGCTTCACCTAACCAAAACACACACATACTCCATCTCTAAATGCTTTGAAGATAAACAAATCAACCGTAATCCTGCAACTTTAGCTCAGAGAATCGGATAAGAAAAGAACAGGTGATGAATCAAGGGTAATGGCGCCGAGTGAGTGTCGCCTACGGTCGGCGTTAGAGGCGACTGTCAGTCAATCGCGTACAAGGTTAGTCTTTGAAAAAACTCTTTGCACGTTAGAAATCAGTGATTGGGCATTATTTTGTTGTTTAAAAATGAAAAATGGGTTTATTAGTTTGTGGAGGAATCTGCTCTGTAGCCGGTGTTGTTTGTTGATCAAAATGAAAATGGGTTTGTTGATGTGTTGAAGAAGTTGCTCTGCTGCTGGCCCTTTTTTTATTAATTAAAATGAAAATGTGTTTGTTAATTTATTGAAGCAGCTGCTGGCATTGTTATTGTGACTTTATTTATCCAATTGACGAACTTATGAGCTAATAGTAATTTTTTATCAAGCTTGTGTTCTTAATAGTGGAGTTGATATTCTTAAAATGAGTTTATGATTATGAGAATATGAAAATTGAACGGCATCGTAGAGGTCTGGATTAATCACCATCGTATATGTTTCTAAATAAAGGAATAAGCACCGATCGATTTGAAAGTTAAGACGTTAGGGATATGTATGTGCAACTGAATGAATCATCAATTGCTATCTTGTAAGTGAGTACTAGCATATTACTTAATGGCAAGTGAAGCTATTTTATGTGTATTGCTGCCCATCAAAATGTTTATGTTTGTAGTTATCTCCTTTTAGGAAATTGAATGCTTCTGTGAGTTCTCTGGTAAGGGCTTTACAACCAGCTCTAGCAGATTCCTTCATGTGCATTAATTGGCTTAATGGTTTATTGACCTATATCCAATGTCTATTCTCCATTTTTTCTTTTCTGTAGCCATCTAGCTTTATGAGTGTGTGAAGTGAAATTTTGTTTTATGTTTCAGGACTTGGGATTAGAGTGTATAGCATTCAATATCTTTATATCAAAGAACTGATATATGTTAATGTAGTGCGATCTGGTCTTTATTAGCTTCTTGATTTGCGAGGATGTTTGACAACCATCTTTGACTATGATTGCCAATAAATAAACTGCTACATATTGTGTCTCAGGAATCACAGCAAATTATTATCATAATATGGTGATTTTGAATCCAAGACTTGGTAGTGTCAAGAAAATAGACCCATGTTTATTTATCTTCATGTTTTGTGTGCGGCTGCAATAGACTATTATAAGTTACTTTTAGTTTTATCAAGTTTTTTTTCCCTTAAATTTCATCGAGTCTTGGAGTCTTTGTAATATAGAGTCTAAGTGAAGAATACTTGGGTGAAATCTTGTATTCTCTCTTCCAGTAATATAATCATCCTTTGTGTTTTTATCTTTTTATTTTGGTATCAGAGCATACTTTATTATAGGACTTAGACTCTATATTACAAAGACTCAGCGGTTTCTTTTAACTGAGTTAATAGTGTTGTTAGGTTAAACTAAGTTTGGCTTCATAAGATTCAGAGTCGAGTGTAGAACTGGGTACAATTTTGGGTTAGACAAGTCAAAAGTCTTATCAAGTAATTGTTCCGCTTACTGATTTGGTAATTGCAACATTGCTAAATAGTTCAATTTGTCCTTTTATTTTGTTGAATTTATTGTATGTCATATTACTTCATTTAATTATTTTCTCAGATCTTGTAGGTGAAAATTTCAGCTTCAAAGGCCAAGCTAATCATCCAGCAATTCAGTGAAACCAAGACACAGTGGCTCATAAATTGTTGTTGGTGATCCAGCCATTCGGGTGCTTGCTAGTCCTAGATGAGAAAACTTTCAACGTGGCGCATAAATTGTTGTTGATCTGCTTTTAATGCTTCTTTTTTTTTTTCCCTTTTCCTTCCTCCCTGAAAGAAGTTACAAATGACTTAAATTGCAGATGGAGATATGAAGATTTTTTTGGAGAAAAAAAAAGCTATGTAAACAGACAAAATAAATAAATAATTAACTGACTGTTAAGATAATAGAATTAGTTAAGATGGTTTAGTTAGTTAAGCTTAGTTAATTTGATTAAGCAAGTTTGTTATGAATGCTGACTTGGCAGTCGAGCTAGAGGAAGGTTGTTATGTTGTTAGCTCAGTCTCAAACATGTAGAAGATTCGAGATACTTGTATAAATACATGCTTGTAGAACCAGTCGAATTAATTCAATGATTCATATTCATTCTCTCTCATTATTTTCCCTCTGTTTCTCTCTGCAACTTTCTTAGAAACCAAACAAATACTTTATAGTTTAACATGGTATCAAAGCCATACTAAAAACAAAAATGGCACTCTCAAGCTCAAATCCAAACACAGCAATCTCAGTTTCTTCATTTAATTTCACCTCTCCTATTAAACTTGATCGATCAAACTACACAATCTGGAAATCTCAGATTCTCTCTTCAATACGTGCAAATGGTCTTGAAGATCATCTTGATAGTTCTAAATCATGTCCAGATCAATTTCTTCAAAGTGAATCTGAGAACTCTGAAGTTGGAACTCAAACAAATCCAGCATTCACCACTTGGAAAAGGAAGGATCAGATGCTGCTGAGCTGGATGCTGTCTTCCATAAATCTCGAGATTCTCAGCCTTGTGGTAAACTCTGAAACTTCACTTGAACTTTGGACTAGTCTTGTGCAACAATTTGGGTATGAAACCTTTGCTAAAAAGGTTCATCTTAAGATGATGCTTAATAATCTTAGAAAAAGTTCAATGTCTATGACTGAATTTTTTGGAAAGCTGAAAACAATAACTGATGATTTAGCAATAGCTGGAAGCCCTGTTAGCCCTCTGGATTTTATTACACATCTGATCTCTGGGCTAGGCCAACCATACTACCATATGGTCGTGTATATTGAAGCAAATCTTGCAAAAATGACTGTTAATGAAGCTTACTCAATGCTTTTAACTCATGAGGCTAAATTAGAAGCACATCAGTCAAATGCTAGTAAGGAAACTAAATTGACCTATGCTGCAAATGTTGCTCAAACTGGGACCAATATTAAATTTGGAGGACAGAATAATGCTAACTGGATTAGGAATGGAAATAATATTAATGGTGGCAGAGGAGCTTTTGGTAGAGGCTTTTCACAAGGCCGAGGTAGAGGAAATTGGAATGGTGGTTGGAATAATAATGCTCAGCCTGGAAATTATCAAGGCAGAGGTGGATATGGTGTTAACAATTGTAATAACTTTGGTGCTAATAATGGAAATTTTGATGGCTTCACTAATGGAAAAGGTGCTTCAGATCCAAATGGAGCTGCTATAATCTGTCAAATATGCTTTAAGCCAAAGCATACTGCAGCTAAATGCAGAAACAGGTTCAACAAAGAATTTGTGCCTTATTACAATCCATATTCAGGCTATAATTCATATTAGAATCCTGGACCAAGAGCTTTCTATCCAAACTCAGCACCAAGAGCTGTTTTCCTGGCAACCTCTGAATGTGACATGGCTGATCAAGGCTGGTATGTTGACAGTGGGGCAACACATCATCTCACCAACAATCTGCAGAACTTGAATCTTGGAAGAGAATATTCAGGTAATCAGTTACTGCATGTTGGTAATGGCCAAGGTCTGAAAATTACACATATTGGATATACTTGTCTCCCCACTTCCTGTGATTCTTTTCTGCATTTACAAGATATCTTGTGTGTACCTCATCTCACTAAAAATCTCATAAGCATTTCCAAATTGCTTGAAGATACCAATTTAATCATTGAGTTTGTTGCCAATATGTGTTTTATTAAGGACAAGAGGAAGGGAGTGCATCTGGCTCAAGGGATTGCTAGAGGAGGACTGTATAAGTTGTTGTCTAAGGATGACTGTCTCTCTAGTTCATGTGTCACCAATTATAATCCTAGTTCTATGCTTTCTGTTTTTAACCAGTCAGGTTATAACTTTTCTGGTTTGTCTTTGAATAAAGTTTGTACTCAAACAAGTAATTCTCAGAGTCATTTGAGCACTATTAACCCAACTATGTTTGCTAATGTGTTACACCAAAGATTTGGTCATCCTAATAAACATGCATTGAAAAACATATTATCCTCTCTTGCACTTCCTGCATCTATTCCTGATTTTTGTGATGCTTGTCAATATGGTAAAATGCATCAACTTTCTTTCTACTCTACAGGCATAAAAACAAAAACTCCTTTAGAGCTTGTACATATTGATCTTTGGGATTCAGCATCTATACCATCTCTACATGGATATAGATATTACATTAGTTTTATGGATGATTACAGCAGATACTCCTGGATTTTTCCATTAACCCTTAAGTCAGAAGCTTTAGATACATTCAAGTATTTCAAAACCTTAGTTTAAAAACAACTTGGTTTCTCTCTGAAGTCTTTACAATCTGATTGGGGAGGGGAGTACAGAAGCTTTGAAAAATTTCTTGAGGCAGAAGGGATACATTTTAGGCATAGTTGTCCTCACACACATCATCAAAATGGTGTAATTGAGAGAAAGCATAGGCATGTTGTAGAAACAGGGTTAACACTTCTTGCACAAGTTAAAATGTTTTTATCTTTTTGGTGGGAGTCATTTCATACAGCTTCCTTTCTCATTAACAGAATGCCAACCCCAGTGTTGAATAATGTTTCTCCTTTTGCCAAACTTCATGGTAGACCACCAGATTACAAGTTCCTTAGAACTTTTGGTTGCTCTTGCTTTCCTCTTTGCAGACCCTACAATAACCATAAACTCAATTTTCATACACAAAAATGCCTAATGATTGGCTATAGTCCTATACACAAGGGATATAAATGCCTGGATTCCACTGGTAAAACATACATTGCTAAACATGTTCAGTTTAATGAATCAGAATTTCCTTATTTTGAACTCTTTCCTACAAAGTTTGATTCACAACTTTCATCCATCCAACCAAGTCAAGTTTCTTTTTCAAATATTCCAATTACAAAAGTCATTCCAGACAGCAACAATGCACAATCCTCTGTTATTCCCTCATCTCCAAATGCAGGACCTGATTCAAGTCATTCCCATACACCTTCAGCACATTCATCTCCAAGCCATTCATCTCAAAACTTATTACCGCACATCCAAGTTCATCAGCCAGTACAGACATCTCCATTTCAGAACATTCATTCCATGACTACCAGATCAAAAGATGGTGTGTTTAAGCCCAAGACATACTTAACAGTAGCTCAAGAGCTTGAACCTTCATCTGTTAAAGCAGTTCTAGCAGATCACAACTGGCAACAAGCTATGCAAGAAGAATTTGATGCACTACAAAAGAATCAAACCTGGGTTCTTATTCCTCCAGAAACAACTGGGAAGATTGTTGGAAACAAATGGGTATTCAGAATTAAATATAACCTTGATGGCAGCATATCAAAGTACAAAGCCAGATTGGTTGCAAAGGGGTTTCATCAGACACAAGGTGTGGATTTTTTTGAAACGTTCAATCCAATTGTAAAGCCCTACACCATCAAAATAATCCCGAGTCTTGCTGCCATGAATCACTGGACAATTAGGCAACTGGATGTTAACAATGCCTTCCTTAATGGCATTCTTACAGAGGATGTTTTTATGCATCAACCTGAGGGCTTTGTTCATCCTCAGTTTCCAGCTCATATCTGCAAACTCACTAAGGCACTTTATGGCCTCAAACAGGCTCCAAGAGCCTGGTATGACAGGTTGAAAGCTTCCTTAATTCAGTGGGGTTTTGTGACATCCAAATCAGATACTTCCTTATTCATTCATCATGTGGCAGGAGAAATCATTGTGGCACTAATCTATGTATATGATATTTTGATCACTGGCTCAAATTCTGTTTTGGTAGAGAAAGTGATACATCAGTTGGGTGATGAGTTTGCCTTGAAAGATCTTGGGGAGTTTAATTACTTTCTTGGTATTGAGGTAACTCCAACTGTGGATGGGTTGCACTTATCACAAACTAAGTACATTGGTGATCTACTCAAGAAAGCTCAAATGATGAACTGCAAGGGCTGTCCAACACCAATGAGTTCAACAGAAAAATTAGTCAAAGATAAGGGTGCAATGTTTGAGAATCCTTCTCTATACAGAAGTCCGGTTGGCTCATTACAATATGTTACACTAACAAGGCCTAAAATTGCTTTTACAGTGAATAAACTCAGCCAATATCTTTCTAATCCATCAGTACTTCATTGGCAAGCTTGCAAAAGGGTGTTGAGGTATCTGCAGTATACAACAGATTATGGCTTGCAATTTTACTCATCTGGATCACTTAGACTTACAGTTTTCTTAGATGCTGATTGGGGGTTTGATCTGGATAATAGGAAGTCAGTAAGGGGATATTGCGTTTACTTAGGCAACAACTTGGTATCATGGTCCTCTAAGAAACAACATATAGTGTCTAGAAGTACAGCTGAATCTGAATACAGAGCTTTGGCTTTAACAACAGCTGAGGTATTGTGGATCACTTATCTTTTTAAAGAATTAAAAGTGTCTTTGCTGCAGTCTCCAGTTCTCTACTGTGATAATAAAAGTGCAGAAGCTCTTGCTAGCATCCTAAGTATCATTCTAAAACTAAACACATTGAGCTTGATCTGCATTTCATTCGAGAGCATGTATCTAGAAAGGAACTGCAAATTAGTCATGTTACAGGTTGTGATCAGGTAGCAGACATTCTTACTAAACCATTGGCATTTGATCAATTTCATTATCTACGGTCCAAGCTCAATGTTCTTCCCAGACCTTGAGCTTGAGAGGGACTGTTAAGATAATAGAATTAGTTAAAATGGTTTAGTTAGTTAAGCTTAGTTAATTTGATTAAGCAAGTTTGTTATGAATGCTGACTTGGCAGCTGAGCTGGAGGAAGGTTGTTATGCTGTTAGCTCAGTCTCAAACAGCATGTAGAAGATTCGAGATACTTGTATAAATACATGCTTGTAAAACCAGTCAAATTAATTCAATGATTCATATTCATTCTCCCTCATTATTTTCCCTCTGTTTCTCTCTGCAACTTTCTTAGAAACCAAACAAATACTTTATAGTTTAACACTGACATAACTTTCCCCACTAAAATTAGAAAATTATTTGTCATTTAGTGTATTACATGCCAAATATCTGGGAAAATACAACAACGCAAGCTTGAAGTTCCTCTGTTATTTTACAACATAGCCATAACATAGGCTCGAAGAGTATCTCTCTGCAAGTAACAATCAAACTCACTAAAACTCTTTTAGTTGCCTATAAATGGATACAAAGACAGGCAACTAAGCAACACATTTTCCCACCCTTACACTTTACTCCTTCCTTTGGAGAAGATGACGACGACGAGGATGACGACAAATCTGAGCGATTTTTCTCAACCATGTAGCGTGCCCTTTTGAGTTTCTGCTCTTCCGGAGTACCCTTTTCTAGGAGGGAAGCGTTGGATCAATCACAATCCTAAAACTTATCAACCACTTCTGAGCAATGAGGGAAGTAGAGTTGACCTGTCTCCACTGCAATCATAGAAACTTCAGTAAATGCTTTAAGAAAATGTCTCTAGTGCTCCAAAGGTTCAACATTTTATTGAGATATCAATGTACTAAGATTAACCTCCCTTGTTTGATATAAAAATCGCTAATTATAAAGGTACAAAAACTAATAAGGTATATAAATACTTGTTTTAAGCAGAGCTTGCAGGCTTAATTGGAGTCTCTTGGCTTGCTTAGAGGGTGTTTCATTGAAATCAACCTCCTTTAAGTTCCCACTTGATCATTTTGATTTTGATGCTGAAAGGCCAGTATAAAAATTGATGGCATCTGCATCTGCTATATACATAGCTACTCTAGCTTCAGAAGGCAAAAAAAACAACCGTGCAAAAGCCACTGCACATTAAGAAGCTGTTATGGCGCTCATCCACGACAGGGGAAAGAGTATTGACAACAAAGACTGGGCTGTAACACTGAGACTAAATCCTTGGGCAATTATTTATTAAAAACTAGTTTAGTCCAGATCATATGGATGCACAATTGTCTATCCAAAAAAGTGGATGGAACCACGACTGGCTAACAGTGTGCTCCAAGCAATTAGTGGCTTCCAAAGACAAATTCAAAACACAGGCAACTTGCTTTGGAAACTGTTTTCTATGTCGTTCTTTTATAGGTATTAAGAATGATAAAATGGATCATTCCAGATACTTCGGAGTTCTAGTTGTGGAAAATATTCAATTCCAACAAACAAAAATAACAGTTTATCGAAATGTCTATGAAGGGACAAACAAACAAGTGTGCTATGTACAAACTCTTATATTCGACCAAAACACAAAGTACAAAGACATAGCTGAAACAAAAATGGCATGGACGGTTGATATGGCCCTGCATAAGTCGTCAATTTAAGAAAAATGATTAAACTTTACCGATTGAAAAAGAAATGATAATTGAATTAAATGAAAATATTCAATCACCTGTTACTCCTCTCAACCCGCTGTATGCTGGAGAAACTGGAATAACATTTAAAGTGGACAGCACTAATCAATTGGGCAAGATCATAGACCTGAAAAGGAACATATTCTTATGAAAAAAAAAGGTATATAAAAATTTATAACTAATTACATAAAAACTACGCATTCAAAATATTTTCTAGTAAATAACACCATACATAACGATGAAAAACATACCGTCTTGCATGCAAAAATGCTACCAGCAATTGAAGTGTACGGGACAAATGGATCTGCTAATATATATTCCTTCAGCAACGACTCCGCCTGGCTCTGGTAAGATTTGACTTCCATGGTAGTTCGGTAGTTCCTACAGAATATACAGAAGCTTCCTTGGACAATAGGTACCGGAATAGGCTCCTTTATTCTAGTTCTGCGATATTATCTTTCTTCCTTTCACCTATAAAATGCGAAAAGGGGCATTTCATTTTTTTAAAAAAAAAGAGAAAAACACTAATCTTTTGAATGAAGTAAGTACATAAGTAAAAAGAGTTAACGGCGGTGTGATGTATCTCACAAAACCGTCATTCATAATCAATGCCATATGTTAGTCAGAGACTATCTTACAAACCCACCATGAAAATGACAGCTGAATGTAACAATCAAGTGAATACATGGCCAAACAAGTTTTACGGGTATCTAAAATTCATGATAAATGAATAACAAGACCGGTGATCAAAGCAATTCGAGGCCAAAAATATATACATATATACATACAACAGAGAACAGAGTAGAACAGAACCGAACGGAACCAATAATATTAAACCGAAACAAAACCAGAAACATAACTGAAACAAAGTGTTTCATAAAAAATTACAGCAAAAGAGAAAAGAAAAGAAAAGAAGGATGTGTGAATGAATGAATAACAAAAGTACAAGAATGATACATGCAAAGTTTAGAGTTGGGTATGTACCTTAAACAAAGAAAATGTCAAAATCGGTGGTGGTCAAATTGGTTTTGGCAGCTGCCCAAAGAAGGAAACAAAAGAGAAAGAAGAAAAAGAAGACAAAAAGAAGAAAAAAAATGGGAGGTGCCGTCCAAAGAATAAAAATAATAATAAAATATTTAAATAAATAGAAAAGGAAGAGGGAATGAAGCCTATAAATAGAGGCTTCACTCCGCTCTTCAATCTATCTATTCTTCAATTCTTCTCTGCTGCTGTGAGAGAGAAAACCAAAGAGTTTTGTAAAGCTTAAAATTATAAAACTCTTGTGAGTCTAGTGAGTGAGAGATTGTGTGTATTGGAGTTCTGGGAAGTGAGCCAAAATATTATACTTGTAATCTTCATATCACTAGTGAAATATTTTCCTTCTGTTTTCGCCCGTGGATGTAAGATAAAAGACGAATCACGTAATTTATGGTATTCTCTTTTGTGCTTATTCTTTATTTTTTTTCAATTTTATTTTAGTTGCGGTCCTGCTTCACCCACTAATTTCCTACCAGAAAAATTATTTATGTCACTGGAAGTTGCGCGAAGGTTGAAATAAAAACAATTTGATGTTTCGCTTTAGCTCTGCCTTATATACCAGTAAAAATTTGGATTATTTTTCTCCTTATTTTTAATATTTTAACGTTAATTATTAGTATTATAATATGATTATATCTTTATTATTAAGTATTGGATTCGAATTCGTGCTCGAAAGGGCAAACAGGAAACACACGAAGCCAGGGAAAGGAAATCTGGAGCCCTTTTCACGAGGGTTTTCTCACGCAACTATAATTTTCTATTTATTCTTTCTATAATTGTTAATTAATTAATAAGTAAATTTCTTTTTTTCTTTTTTAACCCATGCAAATTAAAAGTTTACGACAAGCAAAATTAAATATTTTACTATCTTGATAGATTTATAAAACCTCCATACCATACGTCACCTAAAAAAATTTAATGAACTACTTAATTTGATCACGAGTCACGAGATTTTGATATAATTGAAATAACAATAATAAAAAGAATTACTACCACTTCTAGTTAAAATAGTTTTAAAAAATAAATTTAATTATAATTAATTCTATGTAGATGCACTTTAACCCCACTCCCCACTATCTCTCAAATCGGAGAAAAATTTATAAGAGACCATTCTAGTATGTTCAAATTTAAACTAAAATACTGATAATAGAATGTACCCCTCTCATGTAAATTTTCTCCTCAAATAATTTTAATGACCAATTGCGTACTATGTGCAAATGAAATAGTCCTTGTGAGAATTATATATAATATTTTTTCTATTTTATTTTATAAAAATGTGTTTATGGCTGGAGAGATTCTAGAGAGAGCATCTAAATGAGAAGTCAAAAGAGATGAGAAGATTTATATTCAGAGGATATAATTTTATATATGAGATTCTGTAAACTAGTCTCATAAATTATAGTTTATTAATTTGTATTGCTGCACCAAACACATTACATTTGTGAATAAAATTGCTTTATTTCTCCATCTCTCACTTCCTTCTAAATTTTTCTTCAGTTTTTTAAGGAAAAATAAAAGAAATCTCTATTTGTTTCTTTTTTTAAAAAAAAGATTATCTTAATCTCATTTATGATTTGTTAAAAAAGAAAAAAGAAAAAAAAATACTCATTCATGATAACAGAGAATTTGAGATGGTAGTGCCTACAAAGCTAAAAGGCAAAGTTTGTTCAGCAACTGATATGACACACACATGCATGCCTCATACCAATTGTAATACAATTCTTTTTTTCTTTTTAAATTTTTTAAGCAAAGCCTATAAATTATATAATTATACAAAAAAATATTCTATGAAATGAGTTTGTGATCCATGCTATACGTTCGCGCATCTCACCGGACTTGAGACAATACAATAACTTTTAAGACAAACAAATATAACTTTTGAGAGAAGTGAGAAAAGTGTGTTTGAAGAATTTATTTTTTCTGTAAAGTGTGAGAGTACTGGATATATTTGGGTTTCTGGGAAGTGAGATTCGTTACTCAAATATTGTACTCTATTAATTATTAAATAAACAATTATTCTTTCTTGCCTCCGTGGATGTAGGTTTAATTACCAAACCACGTAATTCTTGTATTCTTTATTTTTCAGTAATTATTTGGTGCGCTTGATTCCGCATTCCGTGCATAACAGCCACGTACTTGTCAAATGCCGACTGATTGCTCTCAGCCATGTACTTGTAAAATGCCGACTGATTGCTCTCAGCCATGTACTTGTAAAATGCCGACCAGGATGATGGCAGCCCTAAACGACGGTGATAAGCTACGTCCTTGCAGAATGCCTCCTGCACGTATACTTTAAGTTTCTCCTCGTCCATTTTTGGGGTGGAAGCATAGGTCCAATCCAAAAAGTGATCAACCACTTCTGAGCAATGAGGGAAGTAGAGGTGACCCGTCTCGACTGCGATCACAGAAAGTTCAGCAAATGCTCTAAGAAAATTATAAACATCCCAAGTTTTTCTTAAGAAATGCTATCGGCATTAAGTCTGTTTTCCATTTTTTATTATTTCAGTTCAACAACTGGCAACTTAAGGATATAAAATACATTTTGCAAGGGGCATGGGGCATGAAATTCACAAATTTTATAACTAATTAGCCACAAATGAAAGAACTGAAGAGTCTTGGATTACAGAATTTATTCTCAATACGCTTAGGGTTCTCTTATCTACAGATGTCTAGGAAATAATGAAGTAAAAGATATCTGGCTCTGGAAAACATGGCACAATCAAGTCTTGTCTCCAAATAACAAGGTCCCAGATGTCTGACTGCAGGTAAACATAAGAACCCATAGCAAAGCTCGCATCCTTTTTTGCTTTAAATGAATTTACTTAGTTTTGTTTCAATGGAAGCTTTATTTATGCCTTATTTTATTGAATTAAGTACTCCTAAAATTTGAAACTTGATTTGAATTTGCTTTACAAGAGATTTTATAACTGCTATTACTCTTTTCCCACAATTGCCAATTTTAACTTCCTAATAACCTCCCTTTAAAATCAAACTAATATATAACTTTCTGTTTAAAGAAGCAAAAGTTACATTCCACACAGCTTCTGTCTGAAACGTTTGTGTTTTATATAAATCCTGACTGCGTTAGAAAAATTACTCTGTTTCATTTGAAAGGTTAAATGAATTTTGCTGAAAATATTGCACAAAGAATTCTTTTTGTTCGTTACGAATGTTTCTACTGATTGAGTTCACAACTGACTCCTTGTCAATTATTTTTCACAGATGGTAGCAATTATTAATTTGAAGAATGCTTTGGAAGGATTGAGCTTTCGTAATGTTTCTGCCTAGATGTTTTTAATAATTAGTTGTATGTATTACTGATTGAAGCTTATGTTTTGGCATAGTTTTAAACAGTTGAATTCTATTTATGTTTGTATCTAGAAGACTTCTATTAGTATTTTTTTAAAATCATGTAAGAAGGATTGCAAGATTTATTTGCTTATGAGGAATTATTGCTCTATACTGATATGCTGAATAATTAGCTGTGCATAGTTTATGATTGAGAATGAATTTTTCAAAATTTTGTGAAATACATGAAAAGAGAAAGTATATGACTTTTTGATATTTTGGAGATTTGGATTTACAGGCATTTAGTTTCACTCAGATTCGATATGTGTTCTAAGCCCTAATTGGGTCTGGGTGTCACACCTTCGGTCTAGAGGTAAAGAGTTGATCCCGTGAGATTTAGTGTTTCAGGGGTTAGGCATTGCTAACTCCTTGAAAATTTTGAAGGACACTGATTATGTAGGCATATCTTGGACATATGTCTTAGTGGTATAAAGAAAGTTTCTACCATTTTGTTGAGATATCAATGTACTAACAATTACCCTTTCTCTTTTGATACATCTGATTACACCTAACAGAGCACTATAAAGAAATTCCAATTGGAAGGAGAAACCTGGATACATGTATTAGTTAATTATAAAGATAATCAGTAAATAGAAGGGTGCAAAAGTTAATAAAGTATATAAATACCTGTTTTAAGCAGAGTTTGCAGTCTCAATTGGCGGCTCTTGGCTTGCACAAAGGGCGTTTCATTCAAATCAATCTCCTTTAATTTCCCACTTAGTCCTTTCTGACCTAATGCTGAAAGGCCAGTGGCCGTAACTGCACCTGCTATTTCCATAGCTACTCTAGCTTCAAAAGGAAACAACCGAACAAAAGCCACTGCAAAATATTAAGAAGCTGTTATGGCACTCATCCAGGATAGGCATAAATATTTTTGTACCTCATTACTTTTGGAAAACAAAAAAAAAAGTTTTGATTACAAAGTTGTTGATGCGGGATTCTGGTTCTCCTCGTTCTACCACCAGGATCTCGGCTCGATCAACTTCATCACGACCAGGAGGTCTCCTCGTGGTGCTTTTTCTCCAGAGGTTCCTGCGCACACAGGCAAGTCAGAGGGCGCCGGTTATTTCCCCAGCGCAAACCCTCCGACGCTCAAGTCAGATACGAAGGTTCGGGGAACGTTTGCCAAAAATCTTATGGCTTTTTCGTGGTTTTCTCTTCTTTTTTTAATTTTTTCTCTAATCTCAAAAATGCTAACCCTTTTACCTTCGTTGGCTACCTTTTTATAGGCTTCCCAGTTTTCCGCTTTTTTCCTGACAGTATGGGACTCTGACTGCTGCGTTATGGGCAAACGTGGGATCTTGCGTGTTACGCCACGGTTCTGGGGAAAGCGTGGCGGTCGCGGTTCTGTGAGATCTTGCGTGTTACGCCACGGTTCAGGGGAAAGCGTGGCTGTCGTGGTTCTGTGAGATCTTGCGTGTTACGCCACGGTTCAGGGGAAAACGTGGTTGTTGTGCCCAGATTCTCGGGCTGGAGAGCATGTCTTGTCAACTGCCGTCGGCCGGGTCTCCTCGCCTCTCGACCTCAAGCCGGGACGGCCATATGCCCCTTGCAGGAATTTGGCCTCGCGGATGGCGTGCTCGCGGACGAGCAGGATATTTCTGCTCCTGTTCTTCCACGCACCAGGCCCTTACGGAGCGCGCCTGTTCGCAGAACTCTGCTATCAGGAATCTGCTCACCATGCCTGGTCTCGTCGACGTATTTATCCCAAACAGTATTTCTCCCTAACACCGGTCCCCCAATTTCTGGTGTTGGGTAATGTAGTGGACCAGCAGTAGAAACTTGATAGTAATCACTCGCGTGGGATTGGAAAAGGCTGCCAAGAGTCATGTCGCATTTAATTGCGGACGAGGTGACGTGGCAGAAATCCCCCCCTCCATTTGAATTTCAAACCGACGGTTACGAGACCCTCGGGATTCGGCGCTGTTGAATGCTGGCAACCCAAGAGTCCGTCCTCATTAGAAAAGCCAAACCCTCTCGAACGGCATATCCATTATTCACTTCGTCTCCGTCTCTGTCTCTCCGGCAAAGAAGTTTCGGCATAAAAGGCCTCCATCTCAGACTTTCACCGGCTGAACCATTACTTCAGGTATTTCTTCTATCTCCTTGGTCTCGGATAGTTGTAGATAATTTCTCTTCTCTTCTGTTTGGGTAGTAGTTGGTGGTGTTGTGGTTAGAGCTTAGGGAATGTCGAAAGGCAAAGAGAAAGTTATTGAGGTTGATGACGACGAGTTGGACTTCCTGCCTAGTCTGCTCACCGATCCTGCTTTTGATCCCGAGATCCCCTTAGAGCCCACTAGGTCTAGTGTCGGGACTAGTGCTAGGAAGATGTCTCCCCAAACAACCTCTACGAGCGGAAGTAATGGTGAGGAGAGATCTTCTGGCTCCGAGGATACTTTGAGTGAGAGTGGCGAGGGTGACTCTGGTGAGGTATCTCCATCCGGAGCGTCACGACCAGAGGGACGGGGTACAGTAGGGGGCAGAGTCTTGTCGCGTGATTATGCCATCGACTATATGGCGTGCACGACCACGTTTGACGAACTCACTGGCCTCCGTCTTAGGTATGGCATTCCTGGTCAAATACTTCTCAAGGTTCCAGGCAAGAAGGATACCCCTAGCCGACCTCCTAGGGGATATGTTACCCTGTACCTGGATAGCTTTAAGTATGGGCTGAGGTGTCCCTTGCAACCCTACTTTGCCCGGATACTTAGCGGGTTGAATCTATCTCCTGGTCAGTTGAACCCCAACGGTTGGAGAGTGCTCTCTGGTTTGTTCATACTGTGGGACAGGTGTTGCCAAAGCGAGCCCACGGTCGACGAGGTGATGCACCTGTACCAGCTGAAAAGTAGCCCAAAAGATGCCGGCTGGTACTACTTCCAATCAAGTATCAAGACCAGGAAACTCATAACCGATCTCCCTACTGGTGGTGGTGGGAATTGGAAGAGGAAGTTCTTCTTTGCTGGGGGTCCTTGGGGTCAGGTTGCACAAATGGACGGGAAGGATTATCGGGTCCCACCCCGTTTCACGGTCCCAGGTTGCCTGCTCGCTTCAGATGTCTTGTATCCATAATTGTCCTTGTCCTTGTTTTATTGGTTTGTCTCTAACCAAGTGTCTGTTTGTGTTGCAGTCTCTTGGGGTGTCCATTTCCCGCTCGCACCTGACCAGCTCAAACGGGTCGAGGCGGCACTGGCCAATTCCTGCTCGAGCCGAGAACTGTTAAGTACATACAACTTGCTCGAGTCTCGCTTGATACTTCCCGGCCATATGATGGAGGACGCTGTGATTGGGGCTCTGACCCGAAAACGTTCTCGACCTCCAACCGCGAAGAGGGACCAGAGTAAGGATGCCCCTACTGCAAAGCGGGCCAACATCGTGCAGCAGGCCCCGCCCTTGAAGATTTTACCTCCTGCCCCTGTAAAAGTTGGGGAAACTAGTGGAGCGGCCACAGATCCTGTTACTTCTTCTCCTCCTGTCGGGCCTCGATCTCGCTTACCTGACAGCCGAGCAGAGCATCTGGTCCCTTACCTCAATGATTTAACTAAACTCGTGAGCAAGAAGGACCTGGAGGACTTTGACTGCCGCACCTTGGGTGAGCTGGTGGGGGCCATGCAGCATAGCGCTTTCCACCTCAGCTGCAT
Organism: Citrus trifoliata; assembly: GCA_018350135.1. Classification (NCBI taxonomy): domain Eukaryota; kingdom Viridiplantae; phylum Streptophyta; class Magnoliopsida; order Sapindales; family Rutaceae; genus Citrus; species Citrus trifoliata. Next base: position 10,312,353 of record CM031387.1, on the reverse strand, counting down.
GACCACCTATTACAAGGCTAAGGTTGGCCGCTACGACCGAAAGATGAAGGAGGATATTCAATCGGCGACGACCAGAGCTGACGTTGCCAAGAAGAAAGCAGGGGAGCTGAACCTCGAGAGCCTCAAGCTGATAGAGCAAGAATCACTTGCCCAAGCAAAAGCCATTACCCTGGAGGAGGAGCTTACCAAGGTCAAGAAGGATCTGCAGGGGCAGAAGGCTATGTATGAGGCTCAGCTCGAATCTCTCCGCGACTCCCACCGAGCTCAGGTCGAGAACTTGGAGAGAGAAGCCGACAACCAGTACGACCAGGGACTTCGGCATTCCTATCGTTGCATCATGGCCGTCCTCGGGAAGCAACACCCTGATCTGAAGATGGATGACCTTGCAGCCGGTGTTGCTCAACATATGGACGAGGAGGCGGCCAAGGAAGATGCCGAAGGGGTGGAGCCGATCGTGATTGAGGAGGAAAACTCTCCTCCTCATGCAGTCCCTGCTGATGTTGGCGAGGCGAACACCCCCCCGGACGCAACTGGTGATACCCCCCCTGCACCTGAGGAGGTCCAGCCAACCGATGCTGCTTCGGCTCACTGATCCACCGTCTTTTTGTTATCTTTCTTTTATTGTAATGGACAATGTTCATGAAAATTATCCATTCTGTTAATCGTTAACAAATTAATAAAAACGTTTTTTGATTACTTTCTTGTGTTGTAATTATGAATTACTTTTCGTTTGAGAATATGTTTGTCTTTGTCTGGACGAGCAGGTTCCGGCTTGGCTCATGGTTTTGCCACATGCCGTTGAAGGTTTTTTCAATGCCTGGGATTCGGTTTGCGTTCGCGCAACCGAGCAGATCCTGGCACGCTTGGCTTCTGTCTCGCCATAAGACTGGCTTTGAGACTTTGTCGAGCCTTTACATGCCTTAGGAATTTCTTCGAATGTTTTGGATTCTGCTGCCTTCTCGTGGCCGAGCAGATCCTGGCACGCTTGGCTTCTGTCTCGCCATAAGACTGGCTTTGAGACTTTGTCGAGCCTTTACATGCCTTAGGAATTTCTTCGAATGTTTTGGATTCTGCTACCTTCTCGTGGCCGAGCAGATCCTGGCACGCTTGGCTTCTGTCTCGCCATAAGACTGGCTTTGAGACTTTGTCGAGCCTTTACATGCCTTAGGAATTTCTTCGAATGTTTTGGATTCTGCTGCCTTCTCGTGGCCGAGCAGATCCTGGCACGCTTGGCTTCTGTCTCGCCATAAGACTGGCTTTGAGACTTTGTCGAGCCTTTACATGCCTTAGGAATTTCTTCGAATGTTTTGGATTCTGCTGCCTTCTCGTGGCCGAGCAGATCCTGGCACGCTTGGCTTCTGTCTCGCCATAAGACTGGCTTTGAGACTTTGTCGAGCCTTTACATGCCTTAGGAATTTCTTCGGATTCAAGCGAATGAGATTCCTCGACGTTCCATTAATGGCAGGATTTGACTTACATGAAATTGTTCGGACATAAAGTGTGAAAGATAAACTGTAATGAACATGAGCAAAAATAGCTTCCAAATGTGAACGAGTCTTACTGGAAGTATTTCCGGAGGTGTGCTGCGTTCCATGGGCGTTTCACCTCGTGCCCGTCCGCGCGGACCAGCTTGTAAGCTCCGGGTCCCGCTATCTGCTTGACTCTATATGGCCCTTCCCAATTCGGTCCCAGCACTCCTTGAGTCGAATCTTTGGTGCTCTGATTCACTCTTCTCAGCACCCAGTCTCCGACCTTGAATTGCCGTATGTTCACCTTCTGGTTATAGTACCGAGCAACTCTCTGCTGGTAAGTGACTGACCGCTCGACTGCTCGCTCCCTCCTTTCCATTAGCAGATCGAGATTCAAACATATCTGCTCGTCGTTCTCCTGCTCATTGAAATGATCTGTCCGGTGTGTGGTCGTTCCTATCTCAGCCGGCACGACCGCTTCATGTCCGAAAGCCAAAGCGAACGGTGTCTCCCCAGTTGCGGTTTTGTGGGTTGTTCTATATGCCCATAGCACACCTGACAGCTCGTCAACCCAAGCACCCTTTTTTGCTCCGAGCCTGGTTTTCAGAAGCCTCTTGATGGTCTTGTTGGCTGCTTCCACTTGTCCATTCGATTGAGGGTGAGCAGGCGAGCAATACTTCAGCTCTATCCCGAGGTTCTGGCAGAAATCCCTGAAGCTGTGATTATCGAACTGCCTGCCATTATCCGTTACCAAGGCATAAGGGATCCCGTATCGACAGACCAGGTTTCTCCACACGAAGTCTGTTGTTTTCTTCTCTGTGATCCTGCTAAGGGCTTCTACCTCTATCCACTTCGTGAAGTAATCTATAGCAACTATTGCATGTGTTGCTGCTCCTCGTCCCTTTGGCAATGGGCCGATCAGATCAATTCCCCATTGAGCAAATGGCCAAGGGGAGGCCATGGAGGTGAGCTTCTCTGGTGGTTGGTTAGAGAAATTTGCAAAACTCTGGCAGCTTGCACAACTCCTGGTCTTCTTTTGCGCGTCCTGGTGCATTGTCGGCCAGAAATATCCCTGCCATAGAACCTTGTGGGCCAGGGACCTCCCGCCAAAATGATTTCCGCAAATTCCTTCGTGTACTTCTCTCAGTACGTAATCCGCGTCGTCCTCATCCAAACACCGAAGGAACGGTAGCGTATATCCTCGCCGATACAGTGCCCCATCGATCATCGTGTATCTCGAGGCCTGGGCTCTAATCTTCCGAGCTCGCGACTTATCTGGTGGTAATACCCCGTCTCTAAGGTATGAAACTATCGGGTCCCTCCACGAGCATTTTTGTTCTATCCGCAACACCCCCAAGTTCTGCTCGATACTTGGGCTGGACTTCACCTCCAGAGGGACCGACTTTGGCATTTTTGGATCGGCTACTGCTGCCATCCTAGCCAAAATGTCTGCTCGACTATTCTGCTCCCTGGGGATTTGTGTCACTTCCACTGCTTCGAACTTCCCCATCATCTGCCTGACTACCTTCAGGTACTGCTCCATCTTCTCCTCTCTTGGTTGGAACCTTTCATTGACATGATTCGCAACCAGCTGGGAATCAGTTCTGATCTTAACTCTGTCTGCTTTCACGGCCTTAGCCAATCCCAGACCTGCTATCAGGGCTTCATACTCTGCCTGGTTATTTGTGGCGGCAAATTCCAACTTCACAGCATAAGAGATCTGCTCCCCATCTGGGCCTTCCAAGACAATCCCTGCTCCTGAACCCCTCTCCCCCGATGACCCATCTACAGACATCTGCCATACTTGAGTTTCGTCGTTGCCTATAGCTGCATCTCGTTGATCTAAGCATACTTCGGGTTCTGTGAACTCAGCTACGAAATCGGCCATTGCCTGGGCCTTTATCGCTGCGCGGGGTTTATAGTCTATGTCGAACTCGCTCAGCTCTACAGCCCACTTGACGAGCCGACCAGAGGCATCTGGCTTGTGTAGAATTTGACGCAATGGCCAGTTGGTTATTACCGAGACCGGGAACGCTTGAAAATATGGCCTCAACTTCCGAGCAGCAACCACAAGGGCTAGTGCCCATTTCTCCAACGGTGGGTATCTGGTCTCAGCGTCGAACAGGGCCTTGCTGGTGTAGTATATCGGATACTGAACTCCTTCTTCCTCTCTCACCAGAACAGAACTGGCGGCCCGATCCGATACCGCCAAATACAGATACAACTTGTCCCCATCCCTCGGTGTGGATAGCAGCGGAGCTTGCTGCAAGTATTGCTTCAAGTTCCGGAAGGCTTCTTCGCATTCTGGGGTCCATTCCGTTTTCTTTCCCCTCCTTATCACTTGAAAGAATGGCTGACACTTATCTGTAGCCTTGGATATGAATCTGCTCAAGGCCGCCAACCTCCCCGTGAGGCTCTGCATCTCCTTCAGGTTACGAGGGGATGTCATTTGCACAATCGCCTGGATTTTCTCGGGATTTGCTTCGATCCCCCTATGGCTCACCATGAATCCCAGGAATTTCCCTGACTCGACCCCAAAAGCACACTTCTCCGGATTGAGCTTCATCCTGTACTTCCTCAAAAGCTCGAATGTCTCCTCGAGGTGCCTGACATGTTCCTTCGGGATTTTGGACTTGGTGATCATGTCATCCACGTACACCTCCATGGTTTTCCCGATCAAGAGCTTAAAGACTTTGTTCACCAGCCTCTGATAGGTGGCCCCAGCATTCTTGAGACCGAATGGCATCACCCTGTAACAGAACAAACCTTGGTTAGTGATGAAAGCCGTGCTCTCCTCATCCTGCTCGTGCATGGGGATCTGGTTGTATCCCGAGAATGTGTCCATGAAGCTAAGCAGACCATGTCCAGCCGTTGAATCTACTAGCTGATCGATCTTTGGTAAAGGGAAGCTGTCTTTTGGGCACGCCTTATTGAGGTCTGTGAAATCCACACACATCCTCCACTTGCCGTTTGCCTTCTTTACCAACACCACATTTGATATCCATTCTGGGTAACTGACTTCCCGAATGAACCCTGCTCTCAGGAGCTTCTCCACCTCGTCATTTACAGCCTCATACCTCTCCTGGTTGAAGCACCTCCTCTTCTGTCTTACTGCCCGAGCACCTTTCTTAATTGCCAGCTTATGGCATGCTACCTCAGGGTCAATCCCCGGCATGTCTTCATGTGTCCAGGCAAACACATCAGCATGAGCCTGTAAGCATTTCACCAACTCCTGCTTTTGCTCCCCCTTAAGTCTCGACCCGATTCTGATCGTCTTTCCCGGGTTCTCTGGTCCCATGCTTACTGTTTCCAGATCCTCTACAGGTTCTTGTCTGCCAGTCGTGTTTTCCACTCGGGTATCGAGGGATGTTATCTGCATTGCCTCCCTTGCTGCCGAGGAGTAACAGCTTCTTGCGATCCTCTAGTCTCCTCGTACCACTCCTACTACCCCCTTCACCCGGTACTTCAGAACCAGATAATGGTTGGACAACACCGCTTTGCTCATCCTTAAAAATGGCCGACCTAGGATCATCTGGTAAGGGCCTTCCTCATCCACTACGACAAAGTCCAGTATCATTGTTCTTTCTGTCGGGGGGCTCCCAATTGTGATAGGCAGTTCGACCACGCCCAGAGGAACTAGCTTCCCTCCTCCGAACCCCTTCAAGGAGGTGTTGGTGTATTCCAACTTCCGGTCGGCTATTCCCATCTCTTCCAGGGTTGACTTAAATAACACATCGACTGAGCTCCATGTATCAACCAGTATCCGGTCAAACTTCTTGCTAGCGACAGTAGCCTTGATGACTAAAGCATCCTCGTGGGGGTATAGAATTCCTTCCTCATCCTCATCCGTCCACATGATTGGCACTTGCCTGACCCTCGCTCGCTTGGCTGCTGGGGTATTGAGGAGTACCTCTTTACTGGTCATGGCGTACCTAGCATAATTTTTTCTCGATCTGTTGGAATCTCCGGCCAATGTTGGGCCCCCAGCTATCACCCTTACTGCGGGCTGCTCGCGCCTCAAGTTTCTATCACTCTGCTCCCCTTCATCTGTTGTGGCCACCATCGGGAAAGTCCCATCCATAAACTCGTCCAGGTACCGATTTCTCACCAAGTCTTCGACCTGGGTCTTGAGATCTCTACACTCTGTTGTGGTATGGCCATGGGTGCCATGGAACTTACAATAACGTCCTCTGTCCCTCCTGTTGGGTAGCTTTGTTATCGGTGTAGGGAGGCGCAGCAACCCTCGATCCTTTATGGCCTCGTACACCTCATCCAGGGACATCTTCAAGGGAGTGTACCGCCCATAGTCCTGGTTCTGGTCGATCAGGTGCACTGCTCTTTCTCTGTTTGCCCCGCTCTGAGCTGGGGGGGTGGAAATACTTCTGGTCTGCTCGTTCTGCTACCGTGGGAATGTTGATGATGACCACCAGATGCCGAATCATGCCTTCTCCAAGGCTCCCTAGCTGTGGAACGAGGAGGTTGCGCCCTGCTGCGCTGATACTGTGGTGGCCTCTGATGAGGCTGGTAAGCAGCGACCCTAACTCCTGCTCCGCTACCGGAGGCCTGGTGGTCCCTCCTCCTGACCGGCCCATTCCCTGGTAATGCTCTCTTCTCTTTCCTCCCCAACCCTTCTAACTGGTCTGTCTTAATCCGTGCAGCCTTCTCCTCTTCAATCTCGATGTCTCTTTTGGCCTGTTCGTATGCGGCTGCATACGTTTGAACAGCTGGGCTTCTCAAATTGTACCACAGTCTTCCTATCTTCACCCCCTCTTTCAATCCCCTTAACGCCTGAGGGTGGTTGAAGGCTCCCAAGACGAGGACAGCCCGATGAAACCTCTTGATGAATTCCCGAAGGGTTTCTTGCTCCCCATGTTTCATGCTTTTCAGCTCCATCACGTCATCTTCCGGTGACATTGCCCCACTGAACTGCTCTGCGAATTCCTGGCACATCTGCTCGAAGGTTTTAATGCTGCCCCGAGGAAGTTTCATGTACCATTCTCGTGCACGTCCCTCGAGGGATAGTGGGAACACCCTGCACTTTTGGGATTGAGATAATCCTTGTACCCCAGTTATGTCATTGAAGCGCTCTATGTGCACCAGCGGATCAGTTCTTCCCGAGTATCTGAGGTCGGGGAGGCGGAAATCTCTCGGAATAACTGCCCTCATGATCTCTGTTGCGAGCGGTGATTCTCCGTCCAGCATTATCCTCCAACCAGGGGCTCTGTTCCTTCCTTGCATGTCGTCAATTATCTGCGCTAGTCTGCGGACTTCCTCCTCCAGCTGCCCTGCACGACCAGGGTCACGTGCCGCAACTTGATCCCGCTCTTGCTCTACATCATGCAAGTGTTGCCTCAACTCCGTCTCCTCTGCATTCACCACCCCGTCGTCCTCGTCACAAGTTCGTCTTGCCGGGGACTGCTCTCTTTCTCTATGAAATTCTTCCCGCAGAGGTACGTTACTTCTCTCACCACCGAATCTCCCGGTGGTTTGACTTCTCCCCGCACTATCGGGACCAGGTACCATTCCGTCGCCTCTCACCCTTCCCTCTTGGGTTACCCTTCGCTCGCTCCGCAGCTCATGCAGGATTGTTGTCAAGGTCTCCATCTGCTTTTCCATCCGTTCCATCCGGTCGAACATGACTTTTTCCCGTGCTTCACTGACTATCTCCCTCAGCGTCACGGAATCGTTAAGCCTCATATCACCCCCTTGTGCACTACTTCCTCCTGTCTCCATCGCTTTTCACTTGCTTCACCCCTCTTCCTGCTATCAACAGAAGCTTTTTGCTCTGATCCCCACAGACGGCGCCAAAATGTTGATGCGGGATTCTGGTTCTCCTCATTCTACCACCAGGATCTCGGCTCGATCAACTTCATCACGACCAGGAGGTCTCCTCGTGGTGCTTTTTCTCCAGAGGTTCCTGCGCACACAGGCAAGTCAGAGGGCGCCGGTTATTTTCCCGGCGCAAACCCTCCGACGCTCAAGTCAGATACGAAGGTTCGGGGAACGTTTGCCAAAAATCTTATGCCTTTTTCGTGGTTTTCTCTTCTTTTTTTAATTTTTTCTCTAATCTCAAAAATGCTAACCCTTTTACCTTCGTTGGCTACCTTTTTATAGGCTTCCCAGTTTTCCGCTTTTTTCCTGACGGTATGGAACTCTGACTGCTGCGTTATGGGCAAACGTGGGATCTTGCGTGTTACGCCACGGTTCTGGGGAAAGCGTGGCGGTCGCGGTTCTGTGAGATCTTGCGTGTTACGCCACGGTTCAGGGGAAAGCGTGGCTGTCGTGGTTCTGTGAGATCTTGCGTGTTACGCCACGGTTCAGGGGAAAACGTGGCTGTTGTGCCCAGATTCTCGGGCTGGAGAGCATGTCTTGTCAACTGCCGTCGGCCGGGTCTCCTCGCCTCTCGAACTCAAGCCGGGACGGCCATATGCCCCTTGCAGGAATTTGGCCTCGCGGATGGCGTGCTCGCGGACGAGCAGGATATTTCTGCTCCTGTTCTTCCGCGCACCAGGCCCTTACGGAGCGCGCCTGTTCGCAGAACTCTGCTATCAGGAATTTGCTCACCATGCCTGGTCTCGTCGACGTATTTATCCCAAACAGTATTTCTCCCTAACAAAAGTCTTGTACATTTATTTATCAAAAACCAGTTCGGTGCAAACCACCAAGCCTAGATCAGATGGATTCAGAATTCTCTATTCCAAAAAAGGGGATCAAATCACGACTGGCCAACAGTGTGCCCCAACCAATGAGCCCATGTGTGTTTGAGATGCTAAAATGAAGGGACTCACAAACTCTTGAGAAGATGATTTACTAAATACCAGTAAAGGAATATCACCTCTATTTTCCATATGAAGGGACAAACAAACAGTAGAAAGAAGTGTGCTATGCACAAACTCTGAGAAGGTGATGAACTAATACCAGTAAAGAAATATCACCTCTATTTTCTAGATAGTCCAGCTTCACTTGGAAATGATCATCCATCACCTCTGATGGCATTGCCAATTTCTCAGTCATGGAGTTCCTTCTCATCTCTCTCTCAAGGACCTCAATGCATAACCGGTCTTTGTTAGTTCCCTGCCCCTGCTTTGTAGCTTCAATATAATCTTTTCGCCTTGTCATTCTCCGACAGATTGCTACAGCTGTTTGCCCCTCTGATGTAGTTTCTGATGCGCATGGTCCCTTGCTCAGCAGAGTCACCATCACTTCTGGCTCATTACGCCTTGCAGCCACATGAAGCACCGTATGTCCTCTTGCATCCTTAAGATTGAGACCAGCCGAGCCCATATTGAGCACTTCCTTAAAAACCTTAGGGTTGCAGTAGGCAGCAGCATAGTGCAGAGCGTAAGCATCATCCAGAGTGACATTAGATACATCCAGAAGAAGCTTCAACAGTTCAATGTCATCAGAGTCCAGCGCCTTGTGGATTCTTCTGACTATTTTTGCATGCATAGGATCCACTTCTGCTATATTAGCTTCAGACTCCTGGTTAGATTTGACACGGAGTGATTTGATTTCACTTGAAACTTCATCAGGAAGCTCTTTCTCGATACAAACATTGTCAAGATTTGACCTTGAAATTCTCTGGATGCAGAAAGAACGGAGCTGGTTCAGTTGTCAATGGAAGGCAGCCACGAGAATTGGGATTACATCTTCCACAGGAGCCTTCCCAACCATGCCCAGAAGCCAATGCTGCACGGACAGATAAGAGTTTTGATTCAGAATAATAAATTCAAAATTCAAATACTCAAAAGGGATAATCTGTGGAGGAAAATAATAATGAGGGGGAAAATCAGTGCCATGCTTATTGAACATAAATGCCGATGGACCAATGTTCAGAGACATAAACTCGGCTACACAAGATGTTATTCTACAGCATTAATGATTTGCTAGGTTATAGCCTGGACGGGAACTGTTGAGCTTGAAAGCATGAGAGAACCAACAATATTAATATACCTTTTTGGTTAGTTTTTATCATTCTTGGGTGTCAGTGTGGGCAAGTTTTGATTCCTAGAGTTCGCTGCCCATCATCATCATTTTTGTCTGTGTCAAAATTAAACAACAGACTCTTGCAAGATGAGACGAAGTTTTGGGCTCTACGGTATCTACACTTTTAACAAGCTAATTTTGGATCTACTACAATGCCTAATATTGCGAACCACCGAATTTGCTTTACATTTACTTGCTTCGATTCTTTGGCTCTTTGCAATACAAATAGCCGGGAAGCACAATTACCTGAAACTCCGAAACGAGTTCTTTCATCTGAAAAGCAGCGGAAGCATACATCAACTCAATAACATAATTAATAGCAGGAGTGCAAGCAAGATGAGCACAAGCATCATCAACACACGTGGACACTTCTGGAGGAGTTGCCTTAAGCATCCCAGTGTAAATATAATGCAGGATATCATTGAAAGCTTCAAATCCAAACTTCCCATCATAAGGTACCAAATCAGTCATAAGATACTTGGGTTTCCCCTCACTGACAGAACCATCATTTCTCAAATTAAAAAGCCGACGAAAAAATTGACTGCTCTTAGACAATATGCTGCGATTAACCACCACTGATTTGCCCTCAACAACAATCTCAGCGTCAAGCCATGGCTCTTCAGGATTGCTGCTTTGCCTCCTTAAGTTCAAATTATCAAGATCACAAGTGCCTGTTGATTGATTAGTGGACCAACAAGTCGGATATGATGAGACAAAACTCAAAGATGCTGACTTTTCGTTCGCATTTTCCCTGATACCATCAAGAACCATATTCAAACTGAATCTATATATATATAACAAGAAAGAATAATATCAATCACAAGGAAATGCTTATAACTGAAGCTTGAATCGTGATCTACCTATGTGATTTAAAGATGAAAGTTTTGACCCAAGTTCACAAGTCGATTGTTTGTAGACTGTTTTGTTGACCGTGTGTTGACTACTGGAAAGACAAAGATACCTCTCACGCTAAAATCAAGAACTGAAAGCTCAAAGTTTCGGCTGCGGTAATGTGCCTTAGCGTGAAAGGGTCAAGTACTTTCGAAATGACAAAACACCACGGACAATGACATTACTGAGTCATTAAAAAAAATAATAATAATAAATTAAATACAAGTATACAACTCTATTACTTTGCCAGCTATAAATTGTTACATTTCCAAACAAAAAATAAATAGATAGATGGATTGCAGTAGAGCATCGACCCGTCTCTACTGCAATCATAGAAAGTCCAGTAAATGCTCTAAGAAAATGTCTCCAGTGGTGCAAAGGTTCTAACATTTTGTTGAGATAAATAACTGTTTTAAGCAGAGCTTGCAGTCTTAATTGGAGTCTCTTGGCTTGCATAGAGGGTGTTTCATTCAAATAAACCTCCTTTAAGTTCCCACTTGATCCTTTTGATTTTGATGCTGAAAGGCCAGTATAAAAATTGGTGGCTTCTGCATCTGCTCTATCCATAGCTACTCTAGCTTCAGAAGGAAACAACAACCGTGCAAAAGCCACTGCAAAACATTAAGAAGCTCTTATGGTGCTCATCCACAACGGGGGAAAGAGTATTGACAACAAAGACTGGGCTGTAACACTGAGACTAAATCCTTGGGCAATTATTTATTAAAAACAAAAAGTGGATGAAATCACGACTGGCTAACAGTGTGCTCCAAGCAATTAGTGGCTTGCAAAGACAAATTGAAACCACATGCAACTTGCTTTGGAAACTGTTTTCTATGACATTCTTTTATAGGTATTAAGAATCATAAAATGGATCATTCAAGATGCTTCGGAGTTCTAGTTGCTGAAAATATTCACTTCCAAAGAACAAAAATAACAGTTTATCGAAATGTCTATGATGGGACAAACAAACAGTAGAAACAAGTGTGCTATGCACAGACTTTGAGATCCGACCAAAACACAAAGTACAAAGACATAGCTGTAACAAAAATGGCATGGACGGTTGATATGGCCCTGCATAAGTTGTCAATTTAAGAAAAATGATTAAACTTTACCGATTGAAAAAGAAATGACAATTGAACTAAATGAACATATTCAATCACCTGTTACTTCACTCGACCCGCTGTATGTTGGAGAAACTGGAACAACATTTAAAGTGAACAGCACTAATCAATTTGGCAAGATCATAGACCGAAAAGGAACACATTCTTATGGAAAACAGAGGGTATAAAAATTTATAACTAATTAAATAAAAACTATGCATTCAACATATTTTCTTGTAAATATCACCATGCAATAACGATGAAAAACATACCATCTTGCAAGCAAAAATGCTATCAACAATTGAAGTGTACGGGACAAATGGATCTGCTAATAGGGGTGGGCACGGGTCGGGTTGAATATCAATCCAACCCAACCCGCATGTAGAGTGGCTTAAAAAATTTCAACCCAACCCGACCCAATCCGCAATTTGGACAATTAAAAAAATTTATTTTTATACTTTAATTAAATAGTGAATAAAAATAAATTAATTAATTAAAAAAAGCAAATGTTAAAATCTTTAGAACAAATCCAACATTTCAAAATTTTTATATTTATATTTTTTAATTTTTTATATGAAATATCAAAATTTATGTAATAATTTTTACACACATACGGGTTGACCGGTTGAGTTAGGTTGATTGGATTGGTTTTTTGAAAAAAAACTATTGTTATAGTCTAATTAATTAGTGAACAAAAATAAATTAATTAATTAGATAAACTAAAAAAATACAAATATTAAAATCCTTAGAACAAATCTAACATTTCAACGTTTTCATATTTATATTTTTTAATTTTTATATAAAATATCAAAATTTATATATGGATATACGGGTTGACGGGTTGGGTTGGGTTAAAAATTTTTAACCCAACCCAACCCGCAAAAAATCACACGGGTTGGGTCGGGTTCACAGGTTGGGCGGATTGATGCCCACCCCTATCTGCTAATATAGATTCCTTCAGCAACGACTCCGCCTAGCTCTGGTAAGATTTGACTTCCATGGCAGTGCCTACCGCTATACAGAAGCTTCCTTGGACAATAGGTACCACAATAAGCTCATTTGTTCTAGTCCTGCGATATTATGTTTCTTTCTTTCACCTATAAAATGCGAAAAGGGGCATTTCAATTTTTTTTTAGAAAAAAGAGAGAGAAAAACACTAATCTCTTGAATGAAGTAAGTACACATAAATACGAGTTTGTTAGGAAATTGATGGGTGAAGAAGGGTCGCAGCTAAAATGAAATTGAAAGAAAATAAAGAACAAGCATAAAAGAGGACACCAGAAATTACATGGTTCGACTTTTAATCTACATCCACAGGTGAAGACAAAAGGAAAATATTTTAAAAGTGAAAAGGAGTTACAAGTATTGTAGTATTTTATCTCACTTCCCAAAATCCCAATACACCCAAACTCTCAAAACAGTAAAACAAGAGCTTATAATTTCAATCTCTCTAAACTCTCTCTAAATACAAGAAAACTCTTCTCAAAATTGAATGAGCAAATGAGGGAATAAACCTCTCTATTTATAGCCAAAATCTTAGCTACTATTCACGTATTTTTTTCAATTATTTATTATTTTTCAAAATTCAAAGTTCAAAGTTTGATATTCAAACTTTGAATATCTAGAAGAGATATCAATCTTGACATTCTCCTACTTGGAGATTTGATTGAGAACCAATCAATCTCCACACCATCCTTTCTGCTTCGCTATTGTCATGTTGCCAATGTTTCTGCCAGGCCACGTGAGGATCTACTCCAGATAAACTTGTCAGCATTGATTAGTTTGGTCAAAACATTTGCTAGGTTCTCCTTGGTATGAATTTTCTGTAAATCCACACTTTCATCTTCCACTACTTCTCGAATGAAGTGATACTATACCCCTATGTGCTTTGTCCTGGAATGAAAGGTTGGATTCCTTGCAATATGCAAGGCACTCTAACTGTCGCAAAACACAAGATTTTTCTTTTGTTTGTGCTCGAGCTCCTCCAATAACCTTTGTATCAAAATAGCTTCCTTTCAAACTTGTGTAACTGCCATGTATTCTGCTTCTGTTGTAGATAGGGTCACAACGATTTATGGTTTTGAAACCCAGCTTACAGCTGCTCCCGCAAGTGTAAACACATAGCCAGTAGTGGATTTTCTTTTATCAAGATCTCCTGCAAATCTGAATCCACATAACCCTTGACAGTAAACTTGATCCTCCATAATATAATGCAACATCGGAGGTTCCTTTGATGTATCTCATATTCCTCTTCACAGTTATCTAATGCTCTCCATCAGAATTCGTCATGTATCAACTAACTGCTCTCACTGCTTGTGCAATGTCTGGTCTGGTACATATCATAGCGAGCATCAAACTTCCCACTACTAATGCATACGGTACTCGAGACATCTCCTTCCTCTCTGCTTCATTGCTAGGACACATACTTGAGGATAACTTGAAATTAACAGGAAGTGGGGTAAAAATTCACTTATAATCGTGCATGTTGAAGAGTCGCAAGATTTTCTTTAAATATTTCTTCTAAGAAAGCCAAATCTTCATGTTATTTCTGTCTCGGTGAATTTGCATCCTTAGAATCTTGTTTGTTGGTCCCAAGTCCTTCATTTCAAATTCCCTAGCCAATTATGCCTTCAATTCTTAGATTCGATCTTTATTAGGGCCTGCTACCAACATGTCATCCACATACAATAACAAAATAATGAAATCATTATCTTCAAACCTTTCGTAATATTCACGATGGTCTGAACTGAGTCTGTTGTATCCAAGGCTCATGATGAAGAAATTAAATCTCTTATACCAACACCTCGGTGCCTATTTGAGACCGTATAAAGATTTGTTCAACCTACAAACCAAGTTCTCATTTCCCTTTTCAGCAAAACCTTCTGGTTGGAGCATATAAATTTCTTATTTAAGTTCTCCATGAAGAAATGCAATTTTCACATCCAACTGCTCAAGATGTAAGTCAAATGTAGCACACATCGCCAAGACTATTCTAACTGTCGTGAGTCGAACTACCGAAGAAAATATATCGTTGAAGTTAATACCTTCTTTCTGAGCATATCCTTTCACCACCAATTTTGCACGATATCGCTCCACTTGGTCATTGTCATCACGCTTGATCTTGTAGACTCATTTGCTACTAATGACTTTTCTTCCATGTGGTAATGGTACAAGTTCTCATGTCTTATTCTTGTGTAGAGCTTCAATTTCTTTTGTATTACTATCATCCACAAAGTAACATCTAAGCTGTTTAAAACTTCATGGAAAGTTGATGGCTCTCCATCCTCTGTTAGAAGACAGTATGCAACGTTGATCTCTGTGACATACTCCAAGTGTCACATTGGTGGTCATCTCTCACGAGTTGACCGATGAACTTCTGCAGTCTCAGACTCAATTATTTCTTATTCCTCGTGCTCTGGTGTTGGTACAGAAGAATATGAATCTTATTTTTCCACATTATTTTTCATATACACCGGTACAATCTCTGACTTTTCTTTCACGGTGCTATCATCCTCATATCTCATTTTCAATTGATCTTCTACAAAGATAACATCTCTACTGATGACAATCTTGTGGGTAGTGGGGTTCCACAAACGATACCCCTTTACTCCATCAGCATATCCCAAGAAGATATATCTTCTAGATTTTAGATCCAGCTTTAGTCTTTCTTGGTCATTGTACATCATGTACATAGGACATCCAAATGCATGTAGGTATAAGTAATCAGCTGGCTTCCCAGTCCATATTTCTATCGCTGTCTTCAACCCAATAGCTATAGATGGTGACTGATTTACTATATAACAGGCAGTTTTGACTGCTTCTGCGCAGAATGAATTAGGTAGACCCACAGTCCTCAACATAGCTTTTATTCGTTCTGTAAGAGTCCTGTTCATCCGCTCTGCCACTCCATTCTGTTGAGGAGTATATGCCACCGTGAACTATCTCTGAATACATTCTTACTTACAGAAAGCAAGAAACTCACCGTCTGTATGCTCTTCACCATTATCCGTCCTCAAGCACTTGATTTTTTTTTTTCGGATTCAAGTTCCACCCTAGCTTTATATTCTTTAAATACTGAAAACACATTTGACTTTTTTTTAATTGGATACACCCAACATCTCCTGAATTAATCATCAATGAAAGTCACCATGTACTTTGCACATCCCATGGACATATCCGGTAATTCCCAAACTGCATAATGAATCAATTCTAAAATGCATTTACTTCTAGCAACAGATCTATTGAATTTTAATTTATGCTACTTACTTGTAACATAATGCTCGTAAAATAGTAAACTTACCGATTTGAGCCCTGAAAGTAATTTTCGCTCAGAGAGAATTTTCAAATGTAGTTCTGACATGTGGCCAAGTTTGAGGTGCCACATCATTGTTGATTCTTCTTCATTTGACGCAACACACGCATCAACCTCCTACAGTGTTTATCCTTTAAGTATGAATAAATTAGCACCGATTTTTTCTGCCTTTATCAATACAAGCACGCCTTTAACGATCTTCATAATTCTATTCTCCACATGAGTTTTGTACCCATGATTATCCATTTGTCTCAAAGACAATAGATTTTTCTTCAGGTCATTGACATGTCGTACCTCCCCAATTGTGCGAATTGTACCATTAAATATTTTTATTTTGATAGTACCAATACCAGCGATCTCTAAGGCATGATCGTTACCCTTATATACAGATCCTTCTGAGATATGTTAATATGTGTGGAATCATTCTCTTTGAGAGGTCATGTGTTAGGTAGCTCCTGAGTCTATAAGCCAGACATTAAATAATCATTTTCTGCCTTCTAAAACAGTTGTTGCCTTGCTATAGAGAATTTCGCCATCATCTGAGGTACTTGTTACACACCCTTGAGCATTTGATGACTTAGGATATTTACCCTCTTTTCTCTTCTAGTTACTCCAAGACTCTTTCTTGACGTGTCATTTCTTACCACAATTGTAGCATTTAACATTCTTTTTATTTCTACATTTTAATCTACCATGATTGTGACTCCCATTGGGGCCACGTTCCGTTAATCTCCCTCTCGTCATCGATAGCACATCTGCTTGCTGCGAACTTACTTGTTTGTTTTCCTTATTTTTTTATCTACTCTCCTCATTTAATACGGAGGCTACAATATCGTCGAAAATTAGATTGTCCGCTGGATTGTTGTTCGTCAGGTTGATGATGAGTTGATCATACGAATCTGGTAGACTTTGAAGTAGAAGCTCTGCACGTTCATTCTCTTTTATATTATGACCCAACGTTGTGAGTTGTGAAAATAGAGTCCTCAAGGTGTTGATGTGGTCGGTCACCATTGTAGATTCCACCATTTGAAGAGAATAGAGTTTTCTCTTCAAGAAGATTTTGTTGTGTAGTGACTTGGCCTCGTACAATTTTGTGAGAGTATCTTTATTTCCTTCATTGTATTTTTCTCTGCCACACTAGATAATACTTCATCCGCAAGTGCCAAGTGTAGATCAGAAACGACGTCGCCATCTACCTCGTTCCACTTGTCATCAGTTATCTCCATGGGCCTTTCTCCAATTGTTGTCAAGCAATTATTTTTCCTCAATACAACTTTCAACTTCATTTTTCACAACGAAAAATTATTCCCATTGAACTTCTTAATTTCATACTTTGCCGCCATTTTGTTCATGAATATTGTACACAAACTAGTGTATCACCTCGAATAGTTATGAGTATGTGTGAATATGCACACCCGGAAAGTTCTCAGGAAAGATTGGAGGAGTCACAATGGTCCCACTTAAAGCTCAAACTCCTTAAGTTCTTATTGCCTTTATGACATAACTTTCCTAGACATGTACAAAATCACACAATTGCTTTACTCACACCACTATTCCCTGCTTTGCACCGCAAAATTCTTGAATCGCGCCCACTGTTTCTCGTGAACAGTACCGTATATATGAACAATATTGTATACGTGAACAGTGCCGTATACGTGAATAATATCGTATACGTAAACAGTACCGTATATGTGAATAGTGCCTTCACATGAATAGTATCCGACTCCAAAAATACAACCAATAGCTCTGATACCACTGTTAGGAAATTGATAAGTGAAGAAAGGTCGCAGCTAAAATGAAATTGGAAGAAAATAAAGAACAAGCATAAAAGAGGACACCATAAATTACGTTGTTCGACTTTTAGCCTACATTCACGGGTGAAGACAGAAGAAAAATATTTTACTAGTGAAGAGGAGTTACAAGTATTGTAATATTTTAGCTCACTTCCCAAAACTCCAATACACCCAAACTCTCAAAACACTAAAACAAAAACTTATAATTTCAAGCTCTCTAAACTCTCTCTAAATACAAGAAAATTCTTCTTAAAATTGGATGAGCAAATGAGGGAATGAGCCCCTCTATTTATAGCCAAAATCTTTGTTATTATTTATGTATTTTTTAATTATTTATTATTTTTCAAAATTCAAAATTCAAAATTTGATATTCAAACTTTGAATATTTAAAATTTTGAATTTGATATTCAAAGTTTGAATATCTAGAAGAGATACCAATCTTGACAGAGTTAACGTTTGTATGGTGTATCTCACAAAACCATCGTTCATAATCAATGCCATATGTTAGTCAGAGACTATCTTACAAACCCACCATGAAAATGGCAGCTGAATGTAACAATCAAGTGCATACATGGCCAAATAAGTTTAATGGGTATCTAAAATTCACGATAAATGAAGAACAAAACCGGTGATCAAAGCAATTCGAGGCCAAAAATATATACAGATATACAAACAACCGAGAGCAGAGCAGAACAGAACCAATAATATTAAATTGAAATAAAACTAGAAACAGAAAATTTTGGAATTTTTTCTTATTTTTTAATATTTTAATGTTAATTATTAGTATTATAATAATATTATATCTTTATTATAAAGTATTGGATTCAAATTCGTGCTCGAAAGGGCAAAAGCAAACGCACGAAGCCAGGGAAAGGAATTCCCGAGAGTTTTCTCACCCAACTACAATTTTCAATTTATTCTTTCTATAATTATTAATTAATTAATAAGTCAATTTCATTTTTCATTTTTTTTCTTTTTCTAACCCACGTAAATTAAAATTTTACGACAAGCAAAATTAAATATTTTACTATTTAAATAGATGCACAGAAACTCCATAACATACATCACTTAAAAAATTTAATGAGCTACTTAATTTGATCACCAGTCACTTGATGTTGATATAATGAGAATAACAATAATAAAAAGAATAACTACTACTTTGAATTAAAAATATTTAAAAAAATAAAATTTTAATTTTAATTAATTCTATGTCAATGCACTTTAACCCACTCCTCACCATCTCTCAAATTTATGAGAGATCATTCTCGTAAGATTCGTACAACAGACGCATGTTCAAATTGAGACAAAAATACTGATGATGTGATGTACCCATCTCATGTAAATTTTCTCCCAAAATAACTTTGGTGGCCAATTGTGTACTATGTACAAATAGTCTTTATGAACAATTATATATTTTTTTTTTCTGTTTTGTTTTAAAAAAATGTATTTATCGCTGGAGAGATTTAAGAAAGGACATCTTTTTTTTTTTTTGAAGATTAGAAAGGACATCTAAATGAGAAGTTAAAAGAGATGTGAAGATTTTTACTCGGAGGATATAATTTTATATGTATGATTCTCTAAGCTAATCTCATAAATTATAATTTATTAGTTTGTGTTGCTGCACCAAACACATTATATTTATGAATATAATTACTTTATTTCTCTAACTACTTTCTAAATTTTTCTTCATTTTTTCAGGAAAAATAAAAGAAATCTCCAGTTTTCTGTTTTTTTTAAAACAAAAGATTATCTTACACATGCATGTCTCATACCAACTGTAATACAATTCTTTTTTTTTTTCTAATTTTTTCAGCATAGCCTATAAATTATATAATTTTACAAAAAAAAAAAATATTCTGTGAGTTTGTGATCCATACAATAATTTTACAAACTAATTTATACATGCCAGATCACTTGAGGGAAAAAAAACTACAAATACCAATCAAGCTCACTAAACTCTTTAGTTTCCCAGGTGTCAAATATAACTTTTGGGGAAAGGTGATGCTTAATTGCTCGCTGCTGAGGATGTCGGCATACCTGAACGATTGCTCTCAGCCATGTACTTGTAAAATGCCGACCAGGATGATGGCAGCCCTGAACAACGGTGATAAGCCACGTCCTTGCGGAGTGCCTCCTGCATGTCTACTTTAAGTTTCATGAAGCCTGCCCTTTTTAGTTTCTGCTCTTCAGGAGTACCCTTTTCTAGGAGGGAAGCATCGGACCAATCACAATCCAAAAACTCATCAACCAATTCTGAGCAATGAGGGCTGTTGCAATACCTAAACTTATCAACCACATCTGAGCAATGAGGGAAATAGCGTTGACCCGTCTCGACTGCGATCACAGAAAGTTCAGCAAATGCTCTAAGAAAATTATAAACATCCCAAGTTTTTCTTAAGAAATGCTATCAACATTAAGTCTGTTTTCCATTTTTTATTATTTCAGTTCATCCACTGGCATTTTAAGGATATAAAATGCGTTTTGCAAGGGGCGTGGAGCATGAAATTCACAAATTTTATAACTAATTAGCCACAAATGAAAGGACTGAAGAGTCTTGGATTACATAATTTATTCTCTATAGGCTTAGGGTTCTCTTATCCACATATGTCTAGGAAATAATGAAGTAAAAGATATCTGGCTGCGGAAAACATGGCACAATCAAGTCTTGTCCCCAAATAACAAGGTCCCAGCTATCTGACTGCGGGTAAACATGGTATGGTCAAGAATCCTTAGGTAATGCTCCCATCCGGTTTTGCTTTAAATGAATTTACTTAGTTTTGTTTCAGTGAAAGCTTTATTTATTCTATATTTTATTGAATTAAGTACTTCCAAAATTTGAAACTTGATTCGAATTTGTTTTTAAAGAGATTTTATAACTGCTATTACCCTTTTACCACAACTGCCAATTTTAACTTCCCAATAACCTCCCTTTAAAATCAAACTAATGTATAACTTTCTGTTTAAAGAAGCAAAATTTACGTTCCAAAAAGCTTCTGTCGGAAATGTTTATATTTTATGTAAGTCCTGACTGTGTTTGAAAAATTACTCTGTTTCATTTGAAAGGTTAAATGAATTTTCTGAAAATATTGCACAAAGAATTCTTTTTGTTCAATATTAGTGTTTCTACTGATTGAGTTAACAGCTGACCCCTTGTCAATTATTTTTCACAGATGGTAGCAATTATTAATTCGAAGAATGCTTCGGAAGGATTGAGCTTTCATAAGGTTTTTAGCTAGATATTTTTAATAATTAGTCGTGTGTATTACTGATTGAAGCTAGTATTTTGGCACCGTTTTAGCAGTTGAATTTTGTTTATGTTTGTATTTAGAAGACTTCTAGAACTATTTCTTTTTTTTTAAATCATGGAAGAAGGATTGTAAGATTTATTTGCTTATGAGGAAGTATTGTTGTATAGTGATATGTTGATTAATTAGCTGGGCATAGTTTATGCTTGAGAATGAGTTTTTCAAAATTTTGTGAGATCTATGAAAAGAGAAAGTAGATGACCTTTTGATATTTTGGAGATTTGGATTTACAAGCATTTAGTTTCGCTCAGATTCGATATGTGTTCTAAGCCCTAATTGGGTCTGAGTGTCACACCTTCAGTCCAGAGGTAAAGAGTTGATCCAGTGAGATTTAGTGTTTCAAGGGTTAGGCATTGCGAACTCCTTGAAAGTTTTAAAGGACACTGATTATGTAGGCATACCTGCAACAAATGTCTTTAGGGGTATAAAGCAAGGTTCTATCATTTTGCTGAGATATCAATGTACTAACAATTGTCCTGTCTCTTTTGATACGTCTGATTACACCTAACAGAGCACTATAAAGAGATTCCAATTTACTTCTAATAAAATGGAAGGAGAAACCTGGATACATGTATTATTTAATTATAAACATAATCACTAAATAGAAAGATGCAAAAGTTAATAAAGTATATAAATACCTGTTTTAAGCAGAGTTAGCAGTCTCAATTGGCGTCTCTTGGCTTGCATAGAGGGCGTTTCATTCAAACCAACCTCCTTTAAGTTCCTACTTAGTCCTTTCCGACCTAATGCTGAAAGGCCAGTGGCGGTATCTGCACCAGCCATTTCCATAGCTACTCTAGCTTCAGAAGGAAACAACCGTACACAAGCCACTGCAAAATATGAAGAAGCTGTTATGGCACTCATCCAGGATAGGCATAAATTTTTTGGTACCTCATTACTTTTGGAAAAAAAAAAAAAAGGTTTTTGATGACAAAGTCTTGTACAATTATTTATCAAAAACCGGTTCAGTGCAAACCACCAAGCCTAGATCAGATGGATTCAGAATTGTCTATTCCAAAAAATGGAATCAAATCACATGACTGGCCAACAGTGTGCCCCAAGCAATGAGCCCATGTGTGTTTGAGATGCTAAGATGAAGGGACTCACAAACTCTGAGAAGATGATTTACTAATACCAGTAAAGGAATATCACCTATATTTTCCAGATGAAGGGACAATCGAATAGTAGAAAGAAGTGGGCTATGCACAAACTCTGAGAAGGTGATGAACTAATACCAGTAAAGAAATATCACCTCTATTTTCCAGATAGTCCAGATTCATTTGGAAAACATCATCTATCACCTCTGATGACATTGCCAAGTTCCCAGACGTGGAGTTCGTTGTCATATCTCTCTCAAGGACATCAATGCATAACCAGTCTTTGTTAGTTTCCTGCCCCTGCTTTGTAGCTTCAATATAATCCTTTCGCCTTGTCATTCTCCGACAGATTGCTACAGCTGTTTGCCCGTCTGGTGTAGTTTCTGATGAGCATGCTCCCTTGCTCAGCAGAGCCACCATCACTTCTGGCTCCTTACGCCTTGCAGCCACATGAAGCACCGTACGTCCTCTTGCATCCTTAAGATTGATATCAGCCAAGCCCATATTGTGCACTTCCTTAAAAACCTTAGGGTTGCAGTAGGCAGCAGCATAGTGCAGAGCGTAAGCATCATCTAAAGTGACATTAAATTCATTCAGAAGAAGATTCAGCAGTTCAAAATCATCAGAGTCCAACGCCTTGTGGATTCTTCTGACTCTCTTTTCATGCATAGGATCCACTTCTTTTATGTTAGCTTCAGACTCCTGGTTAGATTTGACACGGAGTGATTTGATTTCACTTGAAACTTCATCAGGAAGCTCTTTCTCGAGACAAACATTGTCAATATTTGACCTTGCAATTCTCTGGATGCAGAAAGAACAGAGCAGGTACAGTTGGCACTGCAAGGCAGCTACGAGAATTGGTATTACATCTTCCACAAGAGCCTCCCGAACCACCTTCAGAAGCCAATCCTACACGGACAGATAGAGTTTTGATTCGGAATAATATATTCAAAATTCAAATACCTCGCAGTGGGTAATTATTGGTAAATATTGTAAAGCATATATAAAATGCTACAAGGACGTATAGAGTTTTGATTCAGAATAATGTAATCAAAATTCAAATACTTAAACGGGGATAATCTGTGCAGGAAAATAACAATGAGGGGGAAAATCAATGCCATGCTTATCGAACCTAAATGCCGATGGACCAATGTTCAGGGACATAAGCTCACCTGCACAAGATGTTATTCAGCATTAATGATTTGCTAGGTTATAACCCGGACGGGAAAAAGAGTCTTTCGCATTCACTGCTGAGATTGGAAGCATGAGAGAAATAACTATCAAGATAGTGAGAAAATACGGATAAAACAACCTAAATAACAGAACAATCAAGCCGGCGCATGAACTGACACCCACCAAAATGAAAATTGGTGGCAAGTAAAATTTTCTCCAGCAGAAACCTTCCAATGCTAGTCTCCAATAGACCATTTCATAATCAGGCAATTTAATAAAAGTGAGACGAGTGTATCAACAAAGGAAAGGCGAAGTTTGTCAAAGTTCCAATATACAGATGTAGATAACATATCATCCACTAGAAATGTAGCACCATTGTTGGACGGTAAGTAACAGCTAGACATCCTTGAAGGCTTGAACAAATCTATGAAGCCTACAGACAGAAGTGACAATTTTCCTTGGTTCGAAACTCAACGCAAAAGCTTTTTGTGATAGGATAGGTGCACTTATCAAATTCAGACTCATGTAATCTATATACCTTTTTGGTTAGTTTTTATCATTATTGGGTGTCAGTGTCAGCAAGCATTGATTCCTAGAGTTCACTGCCCATCATCATCATCTTTTTCTCTTTCAAAATAAAACAACAGATTCTTTGGCTCTTTGCAAGTCACAACTGAAATTGATTTCAATCCCACATATGTTAAAACTATACCAATAAGCATAAATTTAAGCAATACAAGTAGCGGGGAAGCGCAACTACCTCATAAACCGAAACGACCTCTGTCATCTTAAAAGCAGCAGAAGCATATATCGACTCAATAACATAATTAATAGCAGGAGGGCAAACAAGATGAACACAAGTATCATCAACGCAAGTGAACACTTCTAAAGGAGGTGCCTTACGCATTCCAGTGTAAAGATAATGCAAGATATCATTAAAAGCTTCATATCCAACCTTCCTATAAGGCACCAAATCAGTCATAAGATACTTGGGTTTCCCCTCATTCACAGAACCATCACTGCTCAAATGAAAAAGCCAATGGAAAAAACGACTGCGTGCAGACAATATGCTGCGATTAACTGCCACTGATTTGCCGTCAACAACGATCTCAGCATCAAGCAATGGCTCTTCAGGATTGCTGCTTTGCCTCCTTAAGTTCAAATTATCAAGATCAAAAGGGCCTGTCGATTGATTAGTAGACCAACAAGTCGGATATGATGAGAAAAAACTCAAAGATGCTGACTTTTCGTTTGCATTTTCCATGATACTATCAAGAAAGAATAATATCAATCATAACGAAAGTCTTATGACTGAAGCTTGAATCGTGATCGACCTACTTGATTAAAATATGAAAGGTTGACCCAAGTTCACCCGTCGTAAAGGTGTAATTTCAGTTTCCTCCCCTGAGGTTAGGTGTATCTCCAGTATGATAGAAAGTATCAGCGTATCTCCCCCCCCCCCCCCCCCAATTGTTTGTTGACAACTGAAACGACAAAGATACCCCTCACGCTAAAATCAAGAACTGAAAGCTCAAATTTTCGGCTGCTGTGATGTGCCTTAGCGTCCAAGGGTTAAGTACTTTCGAAATGACAAAACACCATGGACAATGACATTACCGAGTCATTAAAATAATAATAATAATAATAATAATAAATTAAATACAAGTAAGTATACAACTCTATTACTTTGCCAGCTATAAATTGTTACATTTCCAAACAAAAAATAAATAGATAGATAGAATAAAAAAAATAAAAACACATTTCCTATTTGTTTCATTTGCTTCTCAAGCTATACACAGTATCAAAGTTGTAAACACTGGAATCAAACCATGTATCACAAATCACAAAGGTCAAAATATTTACAGTACTGATTTTCCTACAGAAATTGGTTAAGGTGACATTAATGTTCTTAGTAACAGATGGATATGCAGAATTTTTGTCGAAATTGAAATTAGAAATGGATGGATATGAATGACATATATTCAGAATTTTTTAGTAGAATGTTTAAACAAAAATTTTTAGCTCATTACTCTCTAGAAGGAAAATAATTTTTTATTGTAATTATTAAATATTAAATTTATAATATAATAAATGTGTGACTTAAGGTGCACAATATCTATATAGTAATAATAATTAAGACAAGAAAAATCAAATTTTGTAAATTACCAAATTTCCCTTGGAATTTGATATTCTATATCAACGTAGGTGTTGCATCCACTGGGTTAGTACAACTGAAAGAAACTAACTAAAGTAAAACAAAATACCAGGAAAATATGGCGAGCTTCTCATTTTTTTTAAGTTAAAAAAAAAAAAAAGAAAACTGAAATTAATTATTTTTATACCCAAATTCTCATGCTCGAAGGCCGCTGGAATTGGCCATTGTAATTTTGTCATCCTCGTTATTCACTGGCCATCGCAGCCTTCCTCCCTTAAAATGAGAGTCGTTTTTTTGACCACGACATAATAAAAATAGTATTGATTAATACTAATAAATTTCTTTTTGATTATTTTGCAGTGTGATAGTCTAGTGCGTGCCAGTGCCCATCATATCACTTGACCATGTGATAAAATTCTCTGCGAGTCTTTGTAAAATAATTTTTAAATTGTGTATTAACCAAATAGCTCAATGGAGACTATCGCTCATTATTTTATTTTGTATATATTTATGATAATTGATGAAATAATTTTAAGTCAAACGAGTGTAAGTTTGTATATATATTTTTTTAATTGTCATATATATACAAGTTTGTCACTAACAGTAAATTAAATTATGAATATTTTAATAATTCAAAATCTCATTTAACCATCGGTATTTATAGGGTGCGTTTAGCACATTGTATTATATTATATTATTTTAATGCATGTTTATTGTATTATACTGTATTACATTAACACTGTATTATAATAATACTATACAAAGTTTGATACTACATTGTATTAATTTTTAATAAATATATAATATTACACTGTATTATATTAATTTTTTAATAAGTAATTTAAATTATATATTTAGAAAATAATATTTATTAGTAGTTAAAAAAATACTAAATATAAAAATTCTTAAATTTTAGAAATTTAATATTATCTTTTTGGCATAAACGTTGAAAAAAAAATCATAATTCTTCGTAAAGATCGAAATAAATAATTCAATCAAATAACCTTCAAATAATATTATAACATAAATAAATAATTAAAATGTACAAGATTAAGTTAAAAATCATTTTAAGATAATAAAATAAAAATTTATACATAGTATAAAATAATATAGTGGCTGTAGTATAATAACTAACAAAATAGACTGTACTAAATAATTCAAGTAATACAACAATACCTTTTTTGCTATCTTTCTCTTTTAAAGGCCCCTTTGTTGTTTTATTCTTAGAACTTCATAGTTCTTTTGTTTTTTCTTTTTCTTTTTCTTTGCCCCTTTTTTGTTTTCTTCATAGTTCTTTTGGCTTCATAAGTTTCTTTTTTAACTGAGTTAATAGTGTTGTTAGGTTAAACTAAGTTTGGCTTCATAGTAGAGTGTAGAATTGGGTACAATTTTGGATTAGACAAGTCAAAGGTCTTATCAAGTAATTGTTCTGCTTACTGATTTGGTAATTGCAGCATTGCTAAATAGTTCAATTTGTCCTTTTTATTTTGTTGAATTTATTGTATGTCCTATTACTTGATTTAATTATTTTCTCAGATCTTATAGGTGAAAATTTCAGCTTCAAAGACCAAAGCTAATCATCCAGCAATTCAGTGAAGAAACCAAGACGCAGTGGCTTGTAAATTGTTGTTGGTGATCCCAGCCATTCGGGTGCTCGCCAGTCCTAGATGGGAAACCTTTCAACACGGCGCATAAAAATTGTTGTTGATCTGCTTTATAGATTTTGACCTTTGTAATTTGTGAATGTACATGGTTTGATTCCAGTGTTTACAACTTTGAAATTCAATTAAAAGTTGAGCTGTCATTGATTGATGACAAGAGTGTGTTGTATAACTTGAGAAGCAAATGAAACAAACAGGAAATGAGTTTTTATTTTTTTAATCTATCTATCTATTTATTTTTTGTTTGGAAATGTAACAATTTATAGCTGGCAAAGTAATAGACTTGTATTTAATTTTTTATTATTATTATTATTATTATTTTAACGACTCGGTAATGTGATTGTCCGTGGTGTTTTGTCATTTCGAAAGTACTTGACCCTTTAACGCTAAGGCACATTACCGCAGCCGAAACTTTGAGCTTTCAGTTCTTGATTTTAGCGTGAGAGGTATCTTTGTCTTTCCAGTAGTCAACACACACGGTCAACAAAGCAGTCTACAAACAATCGGGGGGAAGATACGCTATACGCCAAACCTCAGGGGAGGAAAATGGAAATTACCCCTTCGCGACCTGTGAACTTGGGTCAAAACTTTCATCTTTAAACCTAATAGGTAGATCGCGATTCAAGCTTCAGTTATAAGCCTTTCATTGTGATTGATATTATTCTTTCTTGATATATATATATATATATATATAGATTCAGTTTGAATATGGTTCTTGATGGTATCATGGAAAATGCGAACGAAAAGTCAGCATCTTTGAGTTTTGTCTCATCATATCAAACTTGTTGGTCCACTAATCAATCAACAGGCACTTGTGATCTTGATAATTTGAACTTAAGGATGCAACCCAGCAATCCCAAAGAGACATGGCTTGAAGCTGAGATTGTTGTTGAGGGCAAATCAGTGGCGGTTAATCGCAGCATATTGTCTGAGCGCAGTCAATTTTTTCGTCGGCTTTTTAATTTGAGAAATGATGGGTCTGTCAGTGAGAGGAAACCCAAGTATCTTTTGACTGATTTGGTGCCTCATTGGAAGGTTGGATTTGAAGCTTTCAATGATATCCTGCATTATATTTACACTGGAATGACAAAGGCATCTCCTCCAGAAGTGTCCACGTGTGTTGATGACGCTTGTACTCATGATGCTTGCCCTCCTGCTATTAATTATGCTATTGAGTTAATGTATGCTTCTGCTGCTTTTAAGATGACAGCGCTCTGTTCGGTTTATGAGGTAGTTGCGCTTCCCCGCTATTTGCATTGCTTAAATTTATGCTTGTTGGTATAGTTTTAACACATGTGGGATTGAAATCAATTTCAGTTGTGAAGCAACTTCGGTGGTTCCCAATATTAGGCATTGTAGTAGATCCAAAATTAGCTTGTTAAGAAGTTTAGATACTGTAGAGCCCAAAACTTCGTCTTATCTTGCAAGAGTCTGTTGTTTTATTTTGAAAGAGACAAAAATGATGATGATGGGCAGCGAACTCTAGGAATCAATGCTTGCTGACACTGACCCCCAAGAATCAATGAGTCTGAATTTGATAAGTGCACCTATCCTATCACAAAAAGCTTTTGCGTTGAGTTTCTAACCAATTTTCATTTGGGTAGGTGTCAGTTCATGCTCTGGCTTGACTGTTCTGTTATTTAGGTTGTTTTATCCGTATTTTCTTCACTCACTTGATGGTTAGTTCTCTCATGCTTTCAAGCTCTCAACAGTGAATGCGAGAGATTCTATTTTTCCCGTCCAGTCTATAACCTAGCAAATCATTAATGCTGTATAATAACATCTTGTGTAGCCGAGTTTATGTCTTTGAACATTGGTCCATCGGCATTTAGGTTCAATAAGCATGGCACTGATTTTCCCCCTTATTATTATTTTCCTCCACAGATTATCCCCTTTGAGTATTTGAATTTTGAATATATTATTCTGAACCAAAACTCTATTTGTCCGTGTAGCATTTTTTATATGCTTTACGATGTTTACCAATAATTACCCACTATGGGGTATTTGAATTTTGAATATATTATTCTGAATCAAAACTCTATCTGTCCGTGTAGGGTTGGCTTCTGAACTTGGCTGTGAATGCTCCTGTGGAAGATGTAATCCCAATTCTCGTGGCTGCCTTCCATTGCCAACTGAACCAGCTCCGTTCTTTCTGCATCCAGAGAATTGCAAGGTCAAATCTTGACAATGTTTGTCTCGAGAAAGAGCTTCCTGATGAAGTTTCAAGTGAAATCAAATCACTCCGTATCAAATCTAACCAGGAGTCTGAAGCTAATATATCAGAAGTGGATCCTATGCATGCAAAAATAGTCAGAAGAATCCACAAGGCGCTGGACTCTGATGACGTTGAACTGTTGAAGCTTCTTCTGGATGTATCTAATGTCACTCTGGATGATGCTTACGCTCTGCACTATGCTGCTGCCTACTGCAGCCCTAAGGTTTTTAAGGAAGTGCTCAATATGGGCTCGGCTGGTCTCAATCTTAAGGATGCAAGAGGACATACGGTGCTTCATGTGGCTGCAAGGCGTAATGAGCCAGAAGTGATGGTGACTCTGCTGAGCAAGGGACCATGCGCATCAGAAACTACATCAGAGGGGCAAACAGCTGTAGCAATCTGTCGGAGAATGACAAGGTGAAAATATTATATTGAAGCTACAAAGCAGGGGCAGGGAACTAACAAAGACCGGTTATGCATTGAGGTCCTTGAGAGAGAGATGAGAAGGAACTCCATGACTGAGAACTTGGCAATGCCATCAGAGGTGATGGATGATCATTTCCAAGTGAAGCTGGACTATCTAGAAAATAGAGGTGATATTTCTTTACTGGTATTAGTTCATCACCTTCTCAGAGTTTGTGCATAGCACACTTCTTTCTACTGTTTGTTTGTCCCTTCATATGGAAAATAGAGGTGATATTCCTTTACTGGTATTTAGTAAATCATCTTCTCAAGAGTTTGTGAGTCCCTTCATTTTAGCATCTCAAACACACATGGGCTCATTGGTTGGGGCACACTGTTGGCCAGTCGTGATTTGATCCCCTTTTTTGGAATAGAGAATTCTGAATCCATCTCATCTAGGCTTGGTGGTTTGCACTGAACTGGTTTTTTTATAAATAATTGTACAAGACTTTGTCATCAAAACCTTTTTATTTTTGTTTTTTGTTTTTTGTTTTCCAAAGGTAAAGAGGTACAAAACAATTTATGCCTATCCTGGATGAGTGCCATAACAGCTTCTTAATATTTTGCAGTGGCTTTTGTACGGTATTTTCCTTCTGAAGCTAGAGTAGCTATGGAAATAGCAGGTGCAGATACCGCCACTGGCCTTTCAGCATTAGGTCAGAAAGGACTAAGTGGGAACTTAAAGGAGATTGATTTGAATAAAACGCCCTCTATGCAAGCCAAGAGACGCCAATTGAGACTGCTAACTCTGCTTAAAACAGGTATTTATATACTTTATTAACTTTTGCACCTTTCTATTTACTGATTATCTTTATAATTAACTAATACATGTATCCACGTTTCTCCTTCCATTTCAATAAAAGGAGGTTATTGGGAGGTTAAAATTGGCAGTTGCGGGAAAAGGGTAATAGCTAGCAGTTATAAAATCTCTTTTAAAGCAAATTCAAATCAAGTTTCAAATTTTAGGAGTACTTAATTCAATAAAATAAGGAATAAATAAAGGTTTCATTGAAACAAAACTAAGTAAATTCATTTAAAGCAAAAAAGGATGCGAGCATTATTATGGGTTCTTATGTTTTCTTAAGAGCATTTGCTGAATTTTCTGTGATCGCAGTCGAGACGGGTCAACGCTACTTCCCTCATTGCTCAGAAGTGGTTGATCGCTTTTTGGATTGACAATACGTGACTTAAAGTAGACGTGCAGGAGGCATTCTGCAAGGACGTGGCTTATCACCGTCGTTTAAGGGCCGGCATTTTACAAGTATGTGGCTGCGAGCAATCGTTCAGGAATGTCGACATCCTCGGCAGCGAGCAATTAAGCATCACCTTTCCCTAAAAGTTATATTTGACACCTGGAAAACTAAAGGAGCTGAGTGAGCTCAGCTCGATTGGTATTTGTAGTTTCTTTTTTTTTTAACATCAAGTGATGTGGCACGTATCAATTAGTTTGTAAAGTTAATTGTATTGTCTCAAGTCCGGTGAGATGCGCGTATGAATAGCATGGATCACAAACTCATTTCATACAATATTTTTTTTTTTATAATTATATAATTTATAGACTATGCTTAAAAAAAAACTCAGCTCGATTGGTATTTCATTTGCACATAGTACGCAATTGGTCATTAAAGTTATTTGAGGAGAAACTTTACATGACATGGGTACATCATATTATCAGTATTTTAGTTTAAATTTGAACATACCAAAACGGTCTCTCATAAATTTTTCTCCAATTTGAGAGATAGTGGGGAGTGGGGTTAAAGTGCATCTACATAGAATTAATTATAATTAAATTTATTTTTTAAAACTATTTTAACTAGAGTAGTAGTAATTCTTTTTATTATTGTTATTCCAATTATATCAAAATCTCGAGACTCGTGATCAAATTAAGTGGTTCATTAAATTTTTTTAGGTGACGTATGGTACGGAGTTGTTATAAATCTATATAGATAGTAAAATATTTAATTTTGCTTGTCGTAAACTTTTAATTTGCATGGGTTAAAAAAGAAAAAAAGAAAAAAGAAATTGACTTATTAATTAATTAACAATTATAGAAAGACTAAATACAAATTTATTAAAGTTGCGTGAGAAAGCTCTCGGGAAAAGGGGCTCCAGATTTCCTTTCCTTGGCTTCGTGCGTTTCCTTTTGCCCTTTCGAGCACGAATTCGAATCCAATACTTAATAATAAAGATATAATATTATTATAATACTAATAATTAACATTAAAATATTAAAAATAGGGAAAAAAAAATCCAAATTTTTACTGGTATATAACGCAGGGCCAAAACGATAGCGAAACATCAAATTGTTTTTATTTCAGCCTTCGCGCAACTTCCGGTGACATATTTTTTCTCTGTTTCAGGTACATACCCAACACTAAACTTTGCATGTATCATTCTTGTGTTTTTGTTATTCATTCACATATTCTTCTTTTCTTTTCTTTTTCTTTTCTTTTTTGCTGTAATTTTTTATGAAACACTCTGTTTCAGTTCTGTTTCTGGTTTTGTTTCAGTTTGATATTACTGGTTCCGGTCGGTTCTGTTCTGCTCTGTTCTCTGTTGTATGTATATATGTATGTATTTTTGGCCTCGAATTGCTTTGATCACCGGTTTTGTTGTTCTTTTATCGTGAATTTTGGACACCCGTTAAACTTGTTTGGCCATGTATTCACTTGATTGTTACATTCAGCTGCCATCTTCATGGTGGGTTTGTAAGATAGTCTCTGACTAACATATGGCATTGATTATGAATGATGGTTTTGTGAGATACATCATACAGACGTTAACTTGTATTAACATGTACTTGCTTCATTTAAAAGATTATTGTTTTTCTGGCTTTTTTTTTTTTTTGAAATGCCCCTTTTTTTGCATTTTATAGGTGAAAGGAAAAAAACATAATATCGCAGCACTAGAACAAAGGAGCCTATTCTGGTACCTATTGTCCAAGGAAGCTTCTGTATATTCGGTAGGCACTACCATGGAAGTGAAATCTTACCAGAGCCAGGCAGAGTCATTGCTGAAGGAATATATATTAGCAGATCCATTTGTCCCGTACACTTCAATTGTTGGTAGCATTTTTGCTTGCAAGATGGTATGTTTTTCATCGTTACTGCATGGTGGTATTTACTAGAAAATATTTTGAATGCATAGTTTTTATTTAATTAGTTATAAATTTTTATACCCTTTTTTTTCCTTTTCAGGTGTATGATCTTGCCCAATTGATTAGTGCGGTTCACTTTAAAAGTTATTCCAGTTTCTCCAACATACAGCGGGTTGAGTGGAGTAACAGGTGATTGAATATTTTCATTTAGTTCAATTGACATTTCTTTTTCAATCGGTAAAGTTTAATCATTTCTCTTAAATTGGCAACTTATGCAGGGTCATATCAACCGTCCATGCCATTTTTATTACAGCTATGTCATTGTACTTTGTGTTTTGGTCGGATCTCTTTTTGGACAACCAACTTGCTAGCCTTATTACATTCCGTAGCTCTTTTCTGTCTACATTCACGTTGGGGGTGAGTTCACCATTTCCTGTTAGTTTTTACTTAAATTACAAATTTTACCAGGTTTTATGTTCTGGAATTCCCCTCTGTTATCTTGTCCTGAGAATATATATAGGATATTGTCTTATTTAAGCCTGAATCTTCCCAGTAGTGGAAAGCATAAATAGCATTTTGAAATTATTTTAGCCATCAATGTAACAGCTGGCTAATTTCTTCTAGCTTGTTTCTTAAATCTAAGGTCAATGTTCTTCGTGGTGTCAGCATGCCGGTCATGGTTTATCTAGATATTTTAATACATGATTTCAGTATCAGGTAAATAAGGAATCCACATCTATTTTCTTTCCAGTAGGTGTTGATGAAAAGGAAAAGTCATAATACTCTCCTTTTCATTCCTTGTGATCCCATTTTACTTAGTAATATGATTAGAAATGAGTGGAAATAGGTTGTCGAGGGCTGCATGATTATGGCTTCTTTCGATAGAATCCTAAATATTTCCTATTCAAGGGAAACTTTTTGCAAGGGAAATTTTCTGAAGGATGATAAATTTTTTTCTTTTCAATTAGGTTCTGGGGGTTGTCTGTGGAAGATGGCTTTTGTTTTTGTCTTTCTTTCTGCAACACTCCTTGAGTTTTGGCAGAAGAATTCATTCCAGTGGGAGTTACTGAGTAGATTTGTTCAGTGATTATATATTTGGCATCCATTCTTAAGTTAGAAAGTATTATAGAAGCAAACAAAGATAGATGCTGGAATTAATTTTTGAATCAGCATGCAGCCCAATGATAAATTCACTGTTAGATATACCAACCACATGGCATATTGTCTGTTTATATCTGTCTTAGGAATTAAGATCATGTTGCATAATGTTTTCCTTTGGAGCACTATTGTTCTTATATGGCAAGGCGGAACACCAAGGCATTGGTTAAATGTTGTGACCTTTGTGCTCTGACCAAGAGGTCAGAGATTTTATATCCCCTTGGGTCACCAAACTAGGACCTATTATATTCAACAGGCTTGACTACTAAAATTGTGGGTCTGCAACGAGTTCTCAGTTCAAATGCATCCACTTACACAGGGATTTCTGTGCTTTAAAAAAAGTGAGAAGATGAAGGAAAAGCAACAGAAATGTGCTGTCACTTATAAGTTGCTGCAAAGTGATCTTCGGATACTATCTGTGTCATGCCTGCTGAATATCGCCTGGAAAAAAGTAGGAAATTAAAAAATAAAATAAAATAAAATTGCTCACGTCATCTATATTACATCCAAGCATATTCTATCTAGTTGACAAGTTTTAGTCATAATGCCCAAGTGTAATTTTGACAGGTTTCTGTTGGTTACTTTCTTGCGGACCTTGGAATGATAATCTGGTTTTATCCCGCCCTTGGTGGAATGGAGTATGTAAGTTGCTTCTTCTTTTGGATCTGAATATACTCAAGCCAAAATGTCTCTCTTTCAATCTTTTTCCCTTTAAATGGGGAAGAGTGAGTCGAGGAGGGGAAGGTAGCACAATAATCTCAACTAAATTAACTTGAAATTGGTCTGCCAAATGGGGATGTCATCAATCTTTCAGGTGATTCATCATCTACTATCAATAGCAGCAACTGCTTGCGCTATGTTGACTGGGGAGGCGCAGTTTTATACATACATGGTGCTTATCTCTGAGACTACCACCCCGGGGATCAATTTGAGATGGTAATTTCCCATCAATCAATCAGCTGTTTCTGCACCTCTACAATTTTATCTTCTGTCTAATGAATATGCCGGTTTTTTAGGTATCTTGACAAAGCAGGAATGAAGAGGTCCAGAGCCTATCTCATCAATGGAATTTTGATGTTCTTGGCTTGGCTGGTAGGTGAAATCAGTCGATCTTTCAAAATCTTTTTGAATTTATTTCCTTATTCTTGTTCTTTCTAAATGACTTATGAAGTTCAGTCTTGCTATTGATATATATCATAACGCCATTGTTAAATACATTTTATTAAAATATTGTGTCATGTGCAGGTTGTCAGAATACTTTTCTTCATGTACATTTTTTACCACATCTACTTGCACGTTGATCAGGTAATAGTAGTACCCACAACATTTTTTCTTACAAATATCAAGAATGTGTGTAAAGTTGACTAGCAGCATATCAAATATTCATAAAAGATCTTGAAGCTGTCATTGTTAAATTTGGTTGCTACTTATTTTGCACTCTAACTAGGACAGATTGGCCGGCCCACTGTTTCATGTTATGGGCATTTTGGACTTTTAGTCATTTCAATTAATAATGTTTGCTATAAGTTTCACAATGTACAATGCATTTTCCATCACATTCACAAGTGAAGGGATTGTGAATTTAAATCCAGGCGGTGATACATCTACACTTATAAGCCAAAGGGTTTCAAACCCACCCCCACTGTTTGACATGCTTCTTTTATATTGTTTCACTAGCAAAGAGATTTCTTTCCTTTTTAGTGGCATATTGGCCTGGCCACTGCTTCAGTTCATGACATCATACACTGAAAGGTCTCATATGCTTATATGTTACTGTAGGCTAATTCTATGTTGACATTGTCACGCAAATAAAATAACACTAGAATGACAGTAATATCTCTGTACTAATACTACTGTGAATTACATCTTATAATTGGTGAAAAGGAAATAAATGAGGTGAAAATAATTCAAACCAACAGTGAATTGTTTGTTAGAAAGCTATCCAGTCCAAAAAAATCTGTTTTCACTCTCAATTCTGTGCTTATACCTTTACTCTCTGTTTGTCCTAATTGTGATCTGTAATATAGATCGCAGGTTTTGTCCTTTTAGGTGTATTGTTATCAATTTGGCCAAGTTAGACTGACTCATTAATTAAACTTGTGCCTTAGGCAGAGTAATTACCATATGAGAAACATCATCTCTCAGCCAACATCAATGCTAGTGTTAAAGTTCAACCTAAGATCAACATGCTAGAAGAGAACTTTTGTCATTTAATATGCAGTCAAAATATCATGTTGTCCTTCAGATCTCAAGATAATTTCTGATTTTTTTTTTTTGGGGGGCAGCAAGAGCATCTAATTGTTTTGTAATTGACCAGGTTAAGCAGTGTCGCACCTGTGTGCAGATATTGGTATTCATTGTTCCAGTAGTTTTATTTATCATGAATGCAGTGTGGTTTTCAAAGATTGTCAAGGGATTAGTGAAGACATTAGCAAAGCAGCAGTGAAGGACATGCATAGATTAGTGAAATTAGAGAGCGCGCGGCATTGCATTGCAAAAGAGAGGCTGAAGGATATATCGGATATTCAGTTGAGTATTAAATAGTTCAGCGAATCATCATGTACATGTGTAATCGTGTTATTTATTTCAATGTGAATATGTTCGGGTATGGTTTCATGTAAAGTTTAAACATAAATCAAGTGAAAGAAAGTAGCGGGATGTATACATCTTTCGGAAATGGAATATAAGATGGAGAGGATTGTGATTGACTG
This sequence comes from Citrus trifoliata, assembly GCA_018350135.1. Classification (NCBI taxonomy): domain Eukaryota; kingdom Viridiplantae; phylum Streptophyta; class Magnoliopsida; order Sapindales; family Rutaceae; genus Citrus; species Citrus trifoliata. Next base: position 10,275,768 of record CM031387.1, on the reverse strand, counting down.
GCAGGTTTTCTTGTTCAAGTCATAAATTTTTGACATTCTTACTGGGTAAAGTGCATTTCATCACTTCATTTGAACCTTTTTCATTTTGAGTGGTGCTTGGTGTAGAGAAAGATGAGAGAAATTTGTCATCTTTCTTTTTATCCACCCACTCTTTCTCTTCCTTTTTCTTATTTATTTCTCTCATCTTTCTCTACACCAAGCATTTTCCATTTTCCTTTTCTCAATGGAGATTCTCTCTCTCTCTCTCTCTCCCCCCAAACTATTGAAAGTCCCCATTTACTCTACAACATCAGCATCAGTTGCACCCTAATCATTAAATCAAGAAAACAAAAATGCTCTTATTATGTATGCAAATAAATATCAGTATAAAATAGCTCATCAAGAAGTAACATCCTAAAATAATGAGCTTGGAAAAGGCACCGCGATACTGCAATTATACATACTATAAAAGAAAGGATACAATCATATTTCTACGTTATATCTACATAACAAATTGGGATAGTACATAATATTTGCAATAAGCAAATGAGGATAAAAAATTTATGACAATCTAAATCTCCGATTTCTAAGTCTAATTAATTTAATTAAGGTTGATTAGATGGTAAGATCCAAGTTTAGCTCGTCACTCGTCCCAAGAGATTGAAACTCTTGAGTATTATTGCTGGCAAAATTGTCATCTAATGAGCCGTCAGTTAAAGGCCATGATTCTCTTTCTTCTTCATCTTTTGTCATCAGATTCATCATCATTGAAGGAGTCGTAGTGAAGGATAGTGAGAGCTCGCAATTTTCATTTAAGCCACCAACTTCTTCTGTAGACATTTTACCTTGCTGTATGCTTGTTTGTGAATCCTGCAATGCAAATTTAAGATAGTATTGTTGAAAGTCTTGTCACTAAAGTACGGAACAACTTTTAGATGGTAAGATTAGCCCAGGCATCAAAATTATATCACAAATAAAAAATATTAAAATAAAATACGTACCAACTTCTGTTTTTTTTTTTTTTTAGATATGGATGAGCAAAACCCAAACTAATTTGTTAGTTTCTATGTTCGTTAAGATTTGAATAAGGGTAGTCGGCAAAAATGGGAAAAAAAATATATTTAAAAACCCACTAGGGCAAACTCCTAAAGACGAGGGAGATTTTTGGGTTAATAGATAAGATTGTGTTACACCACCAAATAAATTTTTATGTTGGAAATCGGACTCCTAAATTTGAGTTAGTGATATTAAAGCATATTTTGGCAGTGGAATAAGACTGTGTTAGATAGGAAAAGGGATTCTTGAGTTGATAAATAAGATATGTTTACTCACCTACATATAGTCTTTGGATTGCATATTTGAGCCTCAAGTCTCAATAAACACTATAAGTTTGAGCTCTTGTAAGAAACTGTTTTGAACTAAATTTTGGTTGTCTTTTATCCCAAAGGATATAACCCTTGGCTGGCTAATTGCAGTGGAAGTAAGAGGTTAAGGTTCTAAATTAAGTTAATGGGATGTATTTTTTATTTTTGAATGGTCACAGTCTATAAATATATCCAATCTGTGATCTACTAAAACTTTAGAACACACATTCACAGTAGTTTACCAAGATTAGGTCATAAATTACTTGAATTTCTAATTAGACCCCATTATGTCTAGTAAAATAACCCATATTAAATCTATAATAATTCTCTTAAGTTCATAAACTCATAAAATTTAATTTTAGGAATTATAAAAATTTACATTAACTCATATGACTGGTTTTACTATTATTTAATTTAGCCCGCTAAATCTTTTAAAATAACCTTCATAATCTTATAAACTCGAAAATTTTTAATTTTTACATTATTTTTCTTTTGCAATTTAACCTCCGAATAAATTATTTTTTCTGGATCTATCACCGGAAAGACCCCTATAGAGTCTTGAACTGGTGCCATCAATATGATTGAGACTAAAGCATGCACCAGCCTATCACTGAACTTGTAACCTAATGAGCAAGGGGGATGTACATTTAATTTGAGGGTAAACAGAAGTATGATGCAAGGCAACTAAAAAAACAATTGTGCTTCACTCCATGTTATCTAGTAAAGGACAGATTCGTAAATTAACACCCAACAAGAAAATATATTTATGTTTTGTCTATAATCAACAAGGTCACGAGGGTTTGAGGTGGTATATGAATCAAGAATAACATAAAAGAACTAAAAAATTGAAAAAATAAAATATTCAAAGGCTCATGATATGTTTAATTATTTGTCTTATCTTTATCAATATTAATAAGCACATGCAAGAGAATGTTACCTGGTGCTCATCTTCACCAGCAGCTAGTTTTGCGTGTATAAGCCCACTGCTTTCCTCAGAGAAGACTTGATGTTTGACATAATTACTCCTCTCATATTCCCAATCTTTTGTGTATTCATTTTCCACTGGCCTGCAAAATATAATATATGTGTGTGTGTGAGAGAGAGAGAGAGAGAGAGAGAGTGATTGTGATCTAAACATGAGTTAATGTTATAAAAGGCCAGAGAAAAAAAATTTAAAAATGACCAGAAAATAGAATATGATCAATAATTATGTGCACCTATGAGCCTGAGGGGAGCAAATGGACAATACTCCATGATTGTTACATTGTGCTCTTTGCATCTGCAAGTTCTTCATGGTTAAGGTGATATCGCCATTATGATTCTTCAAGTTTCTGTACATCTAGTAATTAAGCAAACATAAAACTCATGTAAAAAATATAAAAATCATCCAGTAAATAATCAATTTTATATATATAGTGAATATTCCGCAATATCTATCTATTTGGGAATTTTAATTAATATGCACTGTAAGCAAGACACTGCATCATCTCTTTGCGGCCGCTTTATTATTTTTATTTGTTTGTTCTTTTTCTGTGGCATGCATTGCACCAGAATAATATTTTTTTTATTAAACTATTTGGTATTCGAAAATAGATTGGTTCTAACTAATTTAGATTTAAGTCAGGTAAGATCATTAGGATGGTAAAATCATTCCAACAAATATTTTAACGCAGTTGTATTCTCAAGTCTCAAATCGAGAACCTTAATTAAAATATAAAAGTCGCATTTCAATTGATCTATGCACCTGTTGGTTGAGAATAATAATTTTCATTGATAATATTATCTGTTTTCAGGAAACCCTGGCCTTTATTACCTAATATTATCAAACAAAGTCAAATTGTCATGCATGTCATCATTTTAAGTGAATAATCCCCATTTCTTGTTTAGTTGTTTATTATCAGCTCCCTGGAGATCGGAGAATTGAATGGATAGACATGTGACCCAATTTTTATTTATATATCATCCAGTTTCTTTCTTTCTTTCTTTTTTTGCATTTTTTTTAGTCATACCTACGTCATAGCTAGTTCAACAAAATACCTATATCATAGCTAGTTCAACACATATGTAAATAATTAAAAAAGAATCTTTTCTCACAAAGCAAATCAGGGACTTGAACTCTTATCCACATTTATTACCAATAAAATATAAATGATTTACTGGGTGATTTCCAATTTATATTGTTTAAATGCATATAATTAACCAAAATACATTTGATCAATTAGTTTAATTCATCACCACCTAGTTTGGTTGATTATAACTATGAAGGGAATATACCAGACCCTATATACTCATATATGTACACTTAATTAATCCTACATGGTATATCCCTGGCTTGTACTACTCTTTTGAAAAGATGTTTTATTGATCATAAGTTAATTACCATTTCTATCATCTTTCATCAAACTATTATAAACACAAATGATTAGGATAATATCATATACATATAAAATCAAAACATGGTAGCTAGGTACTAAACCATTACTTGCAACAAGGAGCCAAATTAATCCTTCACAACTGATGATCCTTTTTTCAAACTAATTAATGCGCAACAAGGTGCCAAATTAATCCTTCACAACTGAAGATCCTTTTTTCAAACTAATTAATGCAAGCCACTGTTAATTATTTTATCTTCACTAGGTTTTAGCTTTTGTTTATTAGCACACAATTTGTAGCTCTACTTTTAAAACATCACATGACACCTTTAGATAAAGTCTATACTATAATTAATATTTTAGCAGGTTCTTGACTGAAGCTGGCTTTTGAGATGAACATTGACTGAAGCTGGCTTTTCAGATGAACATAGATTTTATTATTTCGATGAAGAATATATATGAATCTTTATCATTTTCTGTCCCTAATCAAGACATAAAAAATAATAATAACATTATAACAAAGAAATGTTTACATTGTCTAGAGCAAAAATAAATAAATAAAACAAAATAAAAGAAGTTGATGAAATGGTTTTATCTTAAATCAATCAATTTTTTTTCTTGTGTTAATTATGTAGATTCTGAAACTTAATTTACCTGAAGATGACTTTTGATATGAGAAAGCTTCAGTCCTTTAACATTCATCATATGCAGAATTCGCTTTGGTGTTGCTTCTGCAAATCCGCAGCATAAAATTAGTCTATGAAAAAGCAATCATATAGATTTAGGGTTACTGCATGATTCTGCATGCGTAGCTAACAAGTAACATAAATCATATAAAAGTGCTTCTAAATAAAAGCTCTTTTCGTGTCATTTAGCTTCCCAGAATCACTTCTTGTTCTTTAATTAATTCATTATTACAAGTAGGTACAGATCGATCAAACAATTGATCATCAAATGATTAACTTACTATATTTACCACCAAGGCGTTCAACGGCTTGAGAAAAGTGTTTATGAAGCTCCGGCGTCCATCGCAGACGTGGAAGCTCAGACTTGTTGTATTGCCTTACTCCAGTTCTCTGAGAATTTCTCATTCTTGCTTTAGGGTTCAAGAGAGAATCTGAAAAAAGCTTATCTCAGCATCACAAGATAAAGGGTAGGCTTGCCTTTGAATAAATATGAAAATAATGTAGGTTCAAAGCACATAAACTAACACATGTTTGGTCTAAGACCATAGACTTTTGTCTGAGTAAAGTTTTTCATTTCAAACATGTTTTTATTTTTATTCAAAAAAGAATTCTTTTTTCCTTGTTTTGGCCTCATTTTTGTCATGAAAACAAAAGGTCAATGGCTCGAGTGCGAAGAAATACATTTAATCATAAGTTTCATTGATTCTATGAGTAAAACAATTTTTTTTTAAAGAAAAATTAAAATGAGAGCTAATTGAATGTGTTCGATGACATGAGTTTTTTAAAACAAAATTTAAAATAAGATAGAAGAAATGATTAGTTTCAACGTTAAAATAAGGGGTTTTTGATAATTTTCCCATAATGTATACTCTTCAATATCCGTATAGTGGTTTTTAATAATTTTCATATAATGTATTCTCTTCAAGATCTGTACAGTAGTAAATTAAACAAGAATTGAATTGCATTCTATGAATGGAATGATTAACAATATTAAGTCATGCTTTTAATTATGTCATTTGTTTTGTAGTCCTCAGTGTGCTGTATATAGAAATCGACGTAGGGCACAAATTAAAGAAATTCGTATTTGATTTGTCTTTTAATTGGGAGAGCGATATAAATTGACAAGAAAAATGAAAAAATTAAAAGGATGCTTGTGTTGTGAGTAAAAGAGAACAAGTCAAGAAAAGGAGCTTGTCAATAATTGATGCAAAAAAGTAAAATGGCGATTGGTGAGTTCTAAAAATGCTTGTCAAATTCAAAAGCATGTCTCAGCTTAATTAGCTTCATAACATGTTTAATTAGTAAAAATTTAATTATTAACACAATGATTATGTTTCTTGATATATATATAAATATATATATATAATATATGCACGCACGTTTATATATATATATATAAAAACCTAGGACAATATGCATGCATTATTTTATTTTATTTTATTTTATTTATATCCATTTCTGTACACGCCAAGTGGATGAAGAGCCCCAAAAATTGCAAAGCAAAGAAAAAAGCCAAGGGCAAGTATAAAGTCAAGATGGGAATAAATATAAAGAAACAAACTACAAAGGCATCGATAAATTTCTTTCTTTTAGGCAATTTCCAATCACATTCATATGTCAATAAAAGACGGTGCCAACTTTTTTTGGACACATTAATTAATTTATTTGTTTATCTGTACGTCTGTGTATGTTGCCGTGTTCAACACTGCACTCCCCCAAAATTCAATATGCAGGAAAAAGGAAGCGAATGCTTTACAGTTCTTCTTAAATGAAGGGTTAAATTCAAGCTGATGATGCAGAGTTTGAATATATGTAATCATATATATTACTAATCCGTATTGACCATTGATCACACCGTGAGGAAAGCACGTAGCAGATTAATTAGAAATATAAACATGCAACAGATTAATTAAATACAGAAACGGCTCAACATGCCTTAGCGGTAAATCGCCTCTCTTCCCACCTATACTGTGAGGGGAATTCAAGTTCTCTCGTGTGAAATATGAGAACTGATTTTCTTCTAAATATTTTAAAATAGATTCATGTTGTTGTACGCTCAGATAACCGAACTGTGTTATCAAAGAACATTGAACAGAACTGTGTCATAGGGTCAGAGATAGGCATATATGGGCCAACACTAACGGTACTGGCGGAGCCACATAGGGACCAGAAGGGCTGCAACACTTCCAGTCATATATATATGAAGAGTAAGAGTGAGATTATTAACTAATTTTTTCCGCTTGCCATATCTGTAAATACGTAATCTATGAAGAAGAAGTTGATTCTTTTGCGTGCATATGATACCTAGGGGTTAATGACATATTTTATTAAACACCATGCAGAGTATATGTATATATTTTTAAATTAGCTTCTGATCTGTTTGCTTTTACGACCAAACAGTACTGTGTGTAAAATGAACTGGGAATAATAATTCTCAAACAAGCTTTACTTCATTTGCTAGCTAGATTTAGAAAAATGAAAGATGCATAAGCTGTGATTTAGGCTTTGTATATGCCGAAAATAATCTAAATTAATGTTTTGCCTTGTGGCTCAAAATCCTACAGGCGGCTATTGTGAAATTAACAGAGGCAGCTCTGGTAATAAAACAAAAAGTTAGCAATGTTAATAATTACGATGAGCGTTTGATTACGTTGGAGTTGCTCTAAAGTAAAACACTATTTTGTAATTATACGATTAAAATTATAATAAATTATTTATTATTTATTATTTTATGTACGTAATTAAAATTCATATTCTACTGTAGATATACCCTATCATAACCATAGCCTTATGATAAATGTAGCTCGGCAGCAGTGCCAAACGTGTTTCCTTTTCGCCTCGTCATCTTTGTGAATGTTGATTGTCTTGGAAATTTATGAGAATGTGTAGCAGGTTTCTTGAAAGAATTGATGATGCCCAAAAATTCAAAATGATAAGAACGAAAGTGATAAAAGTGCATTGGCTCTCTTTTTCTCTCTGTGGAAATTTAGGTGAGATATGGTTAGCAATCTGACACAAAATTAGTTATCATCATCATCAATCTCTTTGACTTGATATGTTTCTACCATTTACAGCTTAGCTAGCTAGCTACATACATACATCTACAGCTGCGCATCCATCATTATTTCCATTCCAGCTAAGCCATGTGTATAATAAATATTAATTAAGGTTTTTCCCATAACGTTCTAGGATAGTTTACATCTAAAAAGAAGGTTACTTATATGTATCCATTATATATACACAAATTCTAATACAATATAATTTGTCTTTTATTTTATATATATATATATATTTTTATCTTTTGATTTAATTTTAACCATATTAAAGTCAAAGATTATGATAGGAGTAGGTATTGATTCGGTTCGATTTGAGAATTTTTATTCAGTTCGACTTTGGTATCTAACCATTTAGTTTTTTATAAATAAAAACTAAACTAAAATTAAAAAAAAAATCAAACTGATTTGGTTCTATTCTACCCTCCTCATACGACACGTGGCATTTCTTTAATTTCAAAATTATTTTTTTATTTTTTCAATTCGTTTTTTGGATTTAAAATTTTGGACTCAAAACTAAACTAGATTATTCGATTTTATATGTTTAGTTTTTTTCTAAGAAAATACCTAACCGAACTAAAAAAAATCAAACCGAACCGATGATATTTCGGATCCTGTTCGGTTTTGTACACTCCTAGATCCTCAGCATTGAAAACAATTCTAAAAGTAAAGTGATTTAATTATATGAGTATGAATCTGAGCCAATAAATTAAAGACATCTATCAAGTATAATGAATGCATGCATGCATGCATGCATGATAGGCCGAAAAGGCAAAAAGGAAACTAAAAAATTCAATGCGATCAATAAAGCAGATGAGGTGTTCATCCACTGACTTGTCTCCAACTAACCTAAAAAGCAAATGATTTGTGTCATGTAAGTGGATAAGACTGAGCCAAGAAGGAATGTTAATTAACACGTGCTAGTGATTATTGAAGACTGGATTGATTAGTTGGTGGTCATGGTAAATTAATTGAAGATTTATATATACGACAGATGGTGATACATCCATTGATCATTACGGCAAGGAAATAGTTTAGTTCTTCCTGTTAGCTTATGAGTTTTTAATTCGATGGGATCAAATAATCAAACCTAATTTATCTTTGAGGCTTAAGGTTAAATTTGAGTCCATTATCAATGGGTAGTGAGTGGGGTCCCCTTTCTTGTTCGACACGTGTGGATTCATTAGTTAGGTAAAGGGAACACGTGCAAGCTTGTCTCCCATTTTCTTTTCTATTTTATTTAAGCCCCTTTAACTATTGTTTATTTATACTATTGACATAAATATCTTGAATACTTTCACATAGATCCACAACGAATTCATAAATTCATTATTATAATTAAGGAAAACCTTATGTTACATCAGCTGTACGTCACAGCTGTAAATTTTAAATCCTCACAAAAGTTAATAATTATAGAAAAGTCAATAATTTTTAAAATTTTATTTTAAACCCCGGGCTACACTGCAAGTACTTCAATTTTTTTTTAAAGTTTTTCATTTATATTTATAACAAATTTAATACCAAGTTTCTATTTTATTTAATTAAGTTTCTAACTTGTTTAATCTTATATTTATTGAAATTTTATTCGTTATATTAATGGTTTCTTTCTTTAATATATCATATTTTTCAATGTAGAAGTCTTTTATTAATTGTTTAACTTCATTAAATTCTTTACTCATTTGGTCTCCTAACTTTTCAATTTGTTTTATGTTTTCTTAATTGAAATTATTAATTTCTAATATTTCATTTGCATTTTCTATATCATTTATAGATAAATTTGAGTTTCCTAAATTATTTAATAAATATAGTGAAATTTAATTTTTTGATTATTTCCCCATGTGTCTAAATCATTGATTAGATTAAAAAAATTGAAATCTTTCATAAGAGAATCTTCTTTGAGTATAGCTAAATTGTGGTAACTTATTAGTTTCTATATTTTGTGAAATTTTAGAGGTTCTGGTGATTTATTTATTGTGCCATTTTTCTAGTAATTTATTAGATTCATAAGATATTTATGACATATAATATCTTTTATAATTCACGATGCTAAATTTAGATTACAATAGAAGCAAAAAATATAGTTTATGTCTTAAGAGAGATAAGAAATTATAAATGCAGATGTAAAATATATACAAAATTTGTAAATCTTTATGAATATAATAATCATTTAGATCTTTATAAAATATAGTGAAAACTTTAAAAAATTTTAAAAATAAATGTAGAATAGATTTACAATAAAATAATTTAGTTATACAAAATTAATGAGAACTTATTTAAAAAATAAGTAAATATGTGATTAAAAATATTTTTTTTTATAAATAACTATTACACCCATAACTCATTTTACATTAAACTTATTTTCTTCCATTACATTAAGAAATATCAAAATCTAAGGACCCATTTAGACTATTTAGTAACATAAGCGAGTTTTAGATTTGTAAGTGGTGATGTGTCAGCCTGACCCACAAAAGTTTAATTTAATTTCTGCTTCCCGCTTGGGTTGGGTCATGCCACAATCTTGACAGTTCAACGGGCTGCAAGCGAGTTTTATATTTTTATTTTTTTAAAAAAATGATGATTTTTTGTCCACCCCGATATGTTTCGACATATCACAATCTCTACCCAAATATTTTTGACCAGTCTCACCGTACACCCACATCTATCAATTTAAGTGTTTATTCTAACGTTGAAAGGACACATTCAAATTTGTGTAAATAATTAAACTATTAAATTTAAGGGTGGATTTAATGGAATCGAGTGTGTAGTGGGATTTGTTGAAAGAGTTGGGTGCATGGTGAAACATGTCCAAATAACTAGGGGCGGACCACAATTTGACCGATGGCTGAGCTTTTTATAAATATAACTTTAACTTAAAAATTTTAATTGTTTAATTATCAATGAGAGTTTTTATTAAAAATTATAAAATTATTTTAGTATATAATTTTTTTAAAAGTTATGTTATGAAAATAATAAAATAAGATTGTAAAATAGTAAAGAATATTTTAGATATTTTAATATTTTAAAAAAAATCAACATCTTCTTTCAGAAGTTAAAAATTTAAGTTTTTACTATTAGAAATAAAATAATTTACTTAATTTTCAAAAGTCTTGCTGAATTTTTTTTTTATGAAAGCATATAAGATTAAATAAGTACTTACAACTATTAGATAAGATATATCAAATAAACAAATAAAGTATATTCGATATCTTTAAAAGTATTTTAAAAAATGCTTTGGAGTAGTTCTTTACTTCTTTTGACAAAAGCATTTAAAAAAATATGTTTTTTCGACTTTCTTTTCAAAAGTATTCTTTTGACTCTAAAATTCATGACAAATGAGAAACTCTATCAAAATTGATTTTAAATTGCATGTCATTTGACTCATTTCTCAACTATATAAAACCATTCATAAATGACAAACTAATAATTAATTAAATAGTAGGCATTTTATTGTCTTATTGTTGAAGTTTAGAATTCGAATTATTTTGTGTCTTTTTTTTAATATTCATATTACGTCATGAAATAGTTAATTTTAAGAGACAATACATATTTAAACTGAACTATCATAGATTTGATTTAAGATAGTAAATCAGCTTCCATTTCTTTTTTAGAGGAAATGTTATGCATTTAAATTTGAATTTGATTTAAACTAGATATATCATTAAGCAATTCTTTAAAAAGGGAAATTTAATCCAAATTTATTATCACTATTATAATTTAAGTTTTAATTTTAAAAAAATAGACAAATAAATAATTTATTACATTAGGCTGATCCCATAATCTGACATTAACCGCAAATTAATCTGCAATAACATTCCTTCCTCCTCGAGACTCGAAACGTACGCAGCACTCGCTGCTTCAACAATTAACGGTAAGGTATATACACGTGGCACTTTTACAAAGCGAGTTATCTTATTACCTTACGCGTCGCAATACTCGAATTAATTTTCAATTTGGGAGGCAATTTGTTTTCCCTCGTCCGGATTAGTTCAAATTTCAAAAACGACGCAACAACTCTCTCACTGTTGTTAATTGGCCGATTAATTAAAATCCACCAAAAAGAAATTAAAAGTTTAAGGAAAAAAAGAAAAAAAAGATAGGGTTTCGTTATTGACACTGACAAGGGCAAAATCAAGAGAGGAGAGAGATGATATTATGATAAGCTCATTGCTGAATCATCGAGAAATCGGGCGTGCTTGCAGATTGGTGGTGAGGTTTCTAGACGTCACCGTTTCGAGAGCCATGGGCTGTTTCTTCGGTTGCTTTCGTATCAGAGACGACCGAGCTCGTATCTCTCATACTACTCGCCCTAATAAACACACGGTAAGCTTCATTTTGCTTCGATTTTTAGAGTTTATGCTAGAAATTGATTGACTCGACATTTTGTATTTGTGCTTGTTTTGATCAGGAAGCTGTGATATCGAAAAATCGTTTGTCTTCTCTGTTTTTATCTGAAGGTGAATTTTGCTCTTATTATTATTTCTTTTTTCCTTTTTTTTTTAATATTAGTTATTTGTTTGTTTCAAAATTGGAGTTCATTTGTGTTTGTTTTTGATAGAAAAAGAAGAGTCTTGGAGCAATGATATTGAAAGTCAGCGTTTGGAGTCTCCAGAAATTGATAAGAGCCTCAAGGACGAGGTAATGATTGATTTGTTTGTTTTGAGTTTTGATTATGTATGTGGAAGCTGGTGTGCAATCGATGAGCAAGATACATTTTTGTTGTCGATTTTGATGTGGGACTTGAATTGGCCGGAATTTGAAGTTAGTTGTATAGAGCTGGAGATGTCCGGATTATTCACTATTTTAGCTTTAACTAGCAATACTTTGTTAAGAGTATCTGAATATAATACTGAAATCCTGTTGACTTGAGCAAATGTGCTGAGCTTGTTTAATGCTGAGGTGGCAGAAAGTGACACGTTGGCATAGGTTTACCAAACCGACTTAGAAGAAATAGATTATCTGCAGCTCATTAGTTTAACTATTTTATTCACTATTTTAGCTTTAACTAGCAATATTCTGTTAAGAGTATCTGAATATAACTAGCAATACTCTGCTAAAATAGATTATTCACTATTTTAGCTTTAACTAGCAATACTCTGTTAAGAGTATCTGAATATAATACTGAAATCCTGTTGACTTGAGCAAATGTGCTGAGCTTGTTTAATGCTGAGGTGGCAGAAAGTGACACGTTGGCTGAGGTTTACCAAACCGACTTAGAAGAATTAGATTATCTGCAGCTCATTAGTTTGTTAAACAGAAGATTAGTTAGCGAATTATCAATGTGATTTAGATTTCAGAATTTACAAATTATCAATGTTTTTTAGATTTCAGAATTTACATAAGAGCTACTACAATAAATATTAGATGTATCACTTTTGTTGTATTCAATTAGTTGAGATGATACAAGTATCTCTGCTCTCTCAATTTTCATTTTGAATTTCCTTCTTTTTCTTTCTGGCCAAACACTGCAATAGCTCCTTTATTTCAACAAGGGTTCAGATTGGGTAGATGAGGGTTGTAATGGAGAGCAACTGGCTTTTCAGTAGTTTGGTATCTTTCAAAACTGGTTACAGTTTTTAGATAATAATGTGGTAAAATGATTTTCTAACCCTTGAAATTATAGAAGACCTTTTAGCATATGCCTAAATGTGTTAAGGAGGACAAGTGACGCTTAATTACTTAAATACGTTTTAAATGGAGGCTTGATTTTTTTTTAAAATTTTTTAAATACTTTAAAAATTAGAAAAAAATAAAATTTTGATGGGAGCTTCTGCAATATAATGTTTTCAAGTTTGAACTTATCACAGTTAATCCTTTATTTAATGGTTTATACAGTTATAATTTTGTTTTTTCAAATTAGTTTTGATGGGTATATCTATATATCAGTACTTTTAGATCAAACTTTTGCATATATTGAACTTTTCTTGATTGTACAAAGTTCATTTTACAGGCCAAGTTTCTTAAAGCTTGTGGCACTATAATTGAGACTCCTGCTGAAATTCGGAAGGCATCTCAAAAATTAAAAGGTTCACCCTCTTCTGGAAAAGATAAAGAATCTTCAAAGCTCCATTCTTGGCTTCCTAATACATCGATCACGAAACTTCATCTGGGAAGGGAATGTGATCAGCCCCCTTCTCCCATCAAACTTTCTGAAGAATGGGGAAGAGAATCACCTTCTTTGGAACACACACCTAGCAGGTTGGAGTTATAGCTTAATAAATTGTCACAACGAATTGATGCTTAATAATTTCCTTTAAAACTTAGTTGTAATGGAGTTACACTGCTCATAACTCTTGATGGCAGGGGTTTCTCAGTCATCAAAAACAGGTTGCTCTCTGCAACTTTCTTGTCCTTTATGTTCTTGAAATACCAAAACCTTAGAAATGGAAATGCTTTCAACCTGATTTCACTATTAAATTATCCCCAAAATTCATTTCGGAAAATCCTGTAGATGTCTGACACATGTTTCATGTCATTTTTTGCAGCTGTATATCCAATGCACAAACAACTGGACGTATCTCTATCAGCTCTACTGATTGCAGTGTTGCAGGGAATGCTAATACTGAAGTGATGGTTAACTCTAATCAATCTGGCAGTATTGCATCTGCTTCACCTTGGATTTCAGGCACAAATGCCCAGTGCAGGAACAAATCTGTGCGTTTTGAATTCGATTCTGATGCATCTTCCTCTAGAGATTCTTCATCTGGCAATATCAGTCAAATTTGCAGGAAATATGAATCCCAAGACAATGAGAATGTGTCACAGAATTCACCTAATCCTACGCCACTAAAGCTTTCTGATGATATGCAAACACCTGGAACTGTTTACCCTACAAACCTTAAAAGTTTGGCAGATGGGAATACTCGAATCAGGTCTCAGTATGTGTACTCAGTACGGAACCCAGTTGAGAGTGTTTCACAATTGAAGGCACTAGAGGAAGAGGGTTTTGACTCACATGAATTATCAGGTGAGCTCAAAGAATCTATTGAAAATGCAACTCCAGAATTAGACACAGGGGTAGAAGGAAGTTCAGTTGGCAAAGATTTGAAGGTAGAGGCAAGCTTGTCAGCATGGTTGAAGCCAGCAGCATCCACTAGTGATGATAATAATAAAAGTACAGGGGGTTCTTCCAGAAAAAATTCTCACTTTGCTAGAAATCCAGGAGATAGGCCTATAATCGGGATGGTTGCTGCTCACTGGATTGAGGAAGAGACTCCTCAGATTGGGCCCAAATGGTGGGATGGGAATGGCATTCCAAATTCAACTAATAAATACAAGGAGGTGCTCTAATCCTCTCTTTTCTCCTTTTCAATTCATTAAATTTGCCCGAAGAATGCTGCTGCAAGGATTGGCTTGTTTTCTTTGCAGGATCAGAAAGTGAGTTGGCATGCGACACCATTCGAGGAGAGGTTAGAAAAGGCATTGTCCGAAGAGACTTTCATCTCTCAAAGGTATATATCTCTTGTGTCTATTCTTCTGGTAGGGCATCTAAGGAACTGATTCATTGATTTACTTCTGTGTACCCATTCCATAATGTGATATGTACCTGGAAAAAATGTGATTGAATGTTTGTAGCATTGTCCTGAGTGGTAAAGAATAACTGAGAGGGTAATATTTCACAAAATGAACTGATGTTTCAAGGATAAAATCAGCCCAATTCAACGACAGAATTGAGGATTAAAAATACATTGGATTGTTGGGTTCTGATTGTTTTAGTTGTCTGATTTTCAGGAAGAACATAAAGGAGAACCCTGTTGTTTTTGAAGACACCGAAGAAGCCGATACAGCTCTTTCTCAGTTGCGACCTTCCTCACATTCCAAGTCGGTTGTTTCATACTAACGTTGTTTGCCAAGTGTCTTTACTCTACAGTTTGGCATCGAGTTGTCAATTGAATTGAGTTTCTAGAACTTGAATTGAAAGAGTTTTATGTTGTGAAATACCATGGTTGTATGCGGAAAGTCACTGAACTCGATAGCTCTTTTGTGTTGGGATACATGTTGGAGTTAAGTGCAATGTAAATCAAACAATACAACTTTGTGCATCAATGATGCATTGAAGCATACATTTTTATGTTCATCTAAGCTATCCGTTATCACTATGTCCGTGGAGTTCGACCAAATTTATCATGCACTCCACGGTAGATAATGCTTTTTGAATTGGTTTATTTTAGGGTTGGTAAATTAAGGGTTTGGCCATTTAGAAATAATTTTTTAATAAAATAAAATAATTTAATTTAAAGATAATTATTTAAAACATAATAAAATAATAATTCAACATACAAAATAAAAAAATATTAATATAATATTTTAAATTTTTTCTTTTTTAATTTAATTTATATTTTTTTATTTATAAATTCAAATTTTAATCTATACAATCTTTATGGTTTTCAATCTACATATATATATAAGTTCAATCCATGTGGACTTGGGCCGAACTGGCGAGGGCTTTTTTACCAACCCCAATTTATTTCTTGGATAGTAGTAAAATAGCGGGAGAGAGGGGGGGGGGGGGTCAAATTGCAATACTAGAAAACTAGCAGGGGCAAATTGAAGATCCAAAAAAATTTGTTGTTTATAATCAGATAAACCTTCAATCTGCAGGAACCGTGAATGGGGGATTGAGGGTTTTACGGAGAGAGGAAAGAGAAAGAAGGGCGTATGAATACTGGAAGTGGCGAATAACATGTGGATACGAAAACCTGAGGGGATCATGATGTCCTTTTAAATCAAGTAATATAGTTTTCAATCTGAAACACTACAATTTTTGCTTTGCTGCTCGTATTTATTGTCTTCTTTTTCTCTTCACACCTCTCTTTGCAATTCCCTCCAATTTCTTCTCCCTTTCTCGGGCCTTGTGATGATGCGCTCTGCTCTGAAGGTTCTATCGACATATCCATCCTTCTCCATCTCCTCGCTTTCGGACCGGGACCCTTGTGAACCCGATCCAAATTTGATTTTATTTAAATACAAATTATCGTACTTTTTTTGTATGAATACAAACAGTTTTTTTTAATACATTATTTAATTGGAATTTTAATATCGCAAATGTTAAAAAATTCACTTCTGTTTATTACTTTCTAGTGTAATTTGTAAACCTAGTCTTTCATGTAGAGGGAGTTTTTTTTTTTCAAAAAGAGATAATAAGTTATTTTTGTGCTAGAAGAATAGGAGTGAAATTAGACCCTACAATCCCTAAGTTCACTCAAATAATTAGCTGATTAATTAAAAGGATAACATGCAATTTAAATTTAAATTAAACCAAAATAAATATATTAAGAAAACATTCTTGGCGATTGAATTTGTATCTCTACAATTTTATTTTATTATTGCATACATTAAATGTTTGACAATATGGATTATTATCATGAAAATGATTATTGAAAAATTTACCTATTTAGTCATTTTCATAAAATCAGTATTAAAATAAGTATGTAATCAAGTTTATTACTGTAATAATCACTTACAACCATGGTGGATAAATTATCCTTAAAACAAACTAAACAAACCCAAAACAACTAGTAATTTATAAACACCCTACTCCACAACACTTGAGAAGTGACTCCTAGTTGGTATTAAAGGCCTCACAGCCCATCAAACCAAGGCCCGTGAAGGTCGACGGGCTGGCACAATGGGCCGTGCCTAATTTTTTTTGTTAAGCCAAACTGCCCAAAAAGGCCCATCAAATTTTAAGTCCATGTGCGTTTTACAAGCCTATCAGCCCGTCTAATAATAATAATAATAATAACAACAATAATAATTATAATAATTTTTATTAACTATTAAGAGAAAAATTAATATTTTATTATTAGTTTATCACAATTCTGTAACTATATATTTAAATATTTAATTTCACAATTACCAATTCAATTATAACACAACAATATTATTTGTACTTCAGTAAAGTAAATTACACCTAATTTTATTTGAACTATTAATATTATAATTGGACTTGAACCCCATTGAATGAAAATGAAACTTTTAATTTATCATAAAAAATAAAAAAATATTTCGTTCATAATTTTATTTTTTGTGTATAAATATAAAAAAATATTTTATTCACAAATGACAAATGAAACATATGTCCATTAACTAAGTTAATATTTCATAAATGAAATATTAATTGTCATAAAATTTTGATATGTCATTTATAAAATCGTGGTATTTAAAATTTTATTTATTAAAATTATGATATTTATTTATTAATTTAATAAATGATAAACATAAAATAATTAGAATTTTTTAAAACTAAAACTTAAATTAATTTAATAAAATATATTAAAATTTTTAATTTAAAAATATTTGTAAAATCATAACATTTTATTTTTACTTTTTATTAAAAAAATTTATTTTGATATACTTTTATCCCACGTGTTATTGATGGCCCACGGATCGCATGCTAACCTATCAATGAAACATGCTTATTACGTACCTTTTCTCTTGTCGTGCTTTGGCCCACCACTAATCGTGCCATGCTTGTATGGTTCACGTGCCTAAAAATATGAGCTCGGCCTAGTCCACGTGAGTGCCGTATCTGTTACCTTAAATATTTCTTTAATTGATTTTGATGATAACAAACGTGATTAAAATATATTAGTCTTTTAAAGAGTTCAAAATAGTTTTCATATATTTCTCAATCATTCTTATTTTAAGTCATTATATTTTTAATCAATGATTTCAAATTGAAAAAGCTTTATGATTTTGATAACAAGTATTGCTTGAAATCATGTGAATAAATTAAATTAAAAGTTTATAAAGCCCTTAAGCCATAGTATAAAGTTACAAAGTTTTGGAGCCAAACGGAAATTTTTGCAAAACTAGTTACTGTAGCAAACGGTTCGCCGACAATGAGCAGAATTGAAATGCAGTCTCTGGACACTAACGGCGATCCGACTTCTGGTTAACGGTTAGCCGATAATGAACAGAAGATCCGACTTCTAGTTAACGGTTCGCCAACAATGAGCAGAATTGAAATTCAGTCTCTGGACACTAACGGCGATCCGACTTCTGACTAACGGTTAGCCGACAACGAGCAGAAGTTCTGACTTCTAGTTAACGGTACGCCGACAACAAGCAGAAGTGAAGATCAGTCTCTGGACACTAACGGCGATCCGACATCTGGTTAACGGCTCGCCGACATCTAACAGAATTGAAAATTTGTCTCTGGACACTAACGGCGATCCGACATCCCTAACGGCGATCCGACATCCGTTAACGGCGATCCGACAATTTGAAAATCCAGCCCAACGGTCATATTGACCAGACAAACGGCGAGCCGACATCCATTAACGGCGAGCCGACAGTGAGCGAAAAGTGAATAACGGCTAGTTTTTCAGTTCCAACTATAAATAAGCTCATTCAAATTCAAACAAGACTGATCACAACACAACCACTGAGCTTACATCTGAGAACACAATCATCATAGAGTTTTAAACACATTCTCTCTTTATCTATTCACACTTTGGGCATTGATTTGTAATCTTAAATATTGTGTGAGAGAAAAACAATTTGTAATCTTTTACTTTGAGTGATTGTAAGTGTTGGGATACACTTGGGTTAAGAGATTGGGAATAATCTCTTGGTGTAAAAGGTCTATTGACACCTTGGAAGTCAATTGTAAGCGTTTGAAACCTTGGGTGGCTAGCTTAGTGAAATCCTCAAGCCCGGTGAGCTTGGAGGCGTGGATGTAGGTGGGGATTGCCGAACCACGTAAAAATTATTGTGTTTGCTCTCTCTTCCCTTATCTCTTTATATTGTGATTGTTTTATCTGTTGTTGCTTTATAATTGTGTTGGTTTTGCATTGAGTTTTGTTTTAGAATTGAATAATCTTTAGAATCCCAATTCACTCCCCCTCTTGGGTTTGCCTAGTTAGTATTTCAATATCATGCTGCGTGCGTTGCTGAAATGTGCTTGTGCCGTGCCCATGCTATGTCACGTGTCGCCTAGCTCGTTGGGCACCTTTAGTTGGTATCATTACTATCCAAGGCTGTATTTTGTTGTAAGATATATCTGAAAATTAAATAAGATACATATTAGAATAATATTTAAATTATATATATATACATATATGTATGTATGTATGTTTGTATATAGATAGTCAATCCATTACACAGGGGAGATGGAGCCTAACACTCATGTGAATGGAGCACATCACCCTAATTGCCCAGTGCACTTAACAATATAATTGAAATAATCCTTTCCTTGGAGGTATTTTAGCAAACACTTAATGTGTCATTCGTGGCATAATATAATCTTAACAAAAGTTAAATTTTTTCATGCCCAATACATATTCCTTATTATCACATGTATCCATCAAACAACTGATTTTATCAGTAATTAAAAAATAAACCATGGAAATATAACAACACCTTGAGGTGAAGCCAAGCAAAACTGTGAAGTAAATCCGATCAAAACCATGAAATGTGTTGAAGTTGAAAAGTCAAATCGTGTGGATATTTTGTAGAATATCCACACACACGGTTTGAACGCTGCTTTTTCTTGATATTTGTTTCATGAATAGTATCAACATTTTTCTTATAAATAGCTAAGGATTTCATTCATTTGAAATCATCCCAAAATTATTAAGCTTATATGTTTCTAAGCTTTTGAAAGAAGTGAAAGAAGTGTGTCTGGGGAATTTATTTTTCCTGCAGAGTGTCAGAATACTGGGTATATTTGAGTTTTTGGGAAGCAGAAATCTAGCTCGTGATGAGTGTGCCTTTTGTCATGAAAAGGGCAATTGGTGGAAAGATTGTCCAAAGGCTCAAAAGAGAGATGAGAAGAAACCAACAGTAGCAAACATGGCACGAAAGATGAGAAATCTGATTATTCACTAAGTATCACTTCTACAGCATATGTGGCTAGTTCAAGCGAGTGGATACTTGATACTGGAGCAACCTATCATTTATGTCCTATTAAGGAATAGTTTACAGATTTTCGTAATCTGGAATCCGGTGCAGTTGTGATGGAGAATGATAAACCTTATCACACAATTGGGATATGAACAATTCGGCTCAAAATGTTTGATGGAATGGTCAGAGAACTCAAAGATGTTAGATTTCTTCAGAAATAAAGAAAAATCTAATTTCTCTGGGTGCTTTGGAAGCTAAAGGTTACAAAGTTACCATTAAAGATGGCACAATAAAGTTTACACATGGGGCTATGATGATTCTGCAAGGGGTTCGGCGTCACAATCTGTACTATTTGAAGGGAGGTACAATTGATGAAGCAAATGTTGTTGAGGCGCACAGTGACACCACCAAGTTATGGCATGTACGACTGAGACATGCAGGAGAGAAGTCTTTGCAAACTCTGATGAGGCATGGACTCTTAAAAGGTACCAAAACCTGTAAATTAAATTTCTGTGAGCATTGTGTAGTAGGTAAGAAAACAAGGGTCACGTTTGGTACAGCTAATCACGATACTCGTGAGATCCTTGAATATGTTCATAGTGATGTATAGGGACCAACCAAGACTGCATCAATTGGTGGAAGCCATTATTTTGTTATATTTGTTGATGATTTCTCTAGACGTGTATGAGTGTACACCATGCGAGCAAATGATGAGGTTCTAAAGATTTTCGTGAAATGGAAGAAATTAGTGGAGACTCAAGCTGGCAGAAATATCAAAGTATTACGATATGATAATGATGGTGAATATACTTCTGATCCATTCTTGCAAGTATGCCAGAACGAGGGTATTAAAAGACATTTCATGGTGAGACATACTCCACAACAGAATGGTGTGACTGAGCGTATGAATCGTACTTTACTGGAGAAGGTACGGTGTATGTTATCTAATGCTGGTTTAGATAAAAAGTTTTGGGCTGAAGCTGTGAGCTACGCAAGTCACTTGGTAAACCGGTTGCCTTCTGCTGCAATTGGAGGTAAAACTCCTATGGAAATGTGGTCTGGAAAGCATGCACAAGACTATGATTCCCTTCTTATATTCGGGTGTCCAGCTTATTATCATGTCAAAGATGGTAAACTGGATCATCGTGCTAGAAAAGCTATCTTTGTGGGATTCAAAGGTGAAGTAAAGGTTTTAAGCTTTGGGATCTCGAAAATAAAAAGTTTGTGTGTAGCAGAGATGTCACATTTGATGAAGCTTCAATGATAAAAACTTCAAGTTCTCAGCAGGTGGAGAACAATACCACATAGGTATTGCAGCGGGTGGAGTTTGATGCAACTCCATGTGTACCAATTAGTTCTACATCAAAGAATGATTCAACTATGGAGGTGACACCTAGAGTTGACGAAGAGGTTGTTTCTTCTGATGTCCCACAAAATGAAGAAACAATTGATGATGTAGATGATGATGATTTTATAGCAATAAGGAGGCCAAAAAGAGAGATAAAGAAACCTGAATGGCTTACTAAAGATATGGTGGTAGCCTATGCACTTCCAGTTATTGATGATGACATCCCCAACACTTTCGGTGAAGCATTACGCAGCAGTGAAAGTGATCAGTGGAAGTTAGCCATGAAGGAAGAGATGAAATCTCTGCATCAAAACCAGACTTGAGAACTTGTAAAGTTACCAAAGGGGAAAATGGCTATTGGCAATAAATGGGTCTACACAAAAAATCAAGAATCTCCGAATCAAACAACTCCTCGATACAAGGTAAGGCTCGTGGCAAAAGGTTTTGCTCAAAAGGAAGGTATTGACTACAAAGAAGTTTTCTCTCCAGTTGTAAAACATACTTCCATTCGTATCCTACTTGCCTTAGTTACAGAATATGAGTTAGAGTTGGCTCAGTTGGATGTGAAGACGGCGTTCTTACATGGAGATTTGAAGGAGGAAATCTATATGATTCAGCCTTGTGGTTTCAAAGTTGCTGGAAAGGAAAATATTGTGTGCATATTGAGTCAATCTTTATACGGATTGAAACTAATTCTTCGAATGCGTTGAATTTGGGGAAATTGGAACTACGGCAGGCTTGATCCCAACCTTGGGGTACGTAGGCAGTCGGATAGATGCAGCCAATGTGGATCCTTTTGAGGATCATGTGAGGGATGAAGTTTGGCGGATTATTGTCAATCGGCTCAGATTTGATAAATTTTCGCCGAGGTGGAGATTTGTTGAAGTTGAAAAGTCAAACCGTGTGGATATTTTGTAGAATATCCACACACACGGTTTGAACGTGTTTTGAACACGTTTTGGACGCGTTTTGAATGCGGCTTTTTCTTGATATTTGTTTCATGAATAGTGTCAACATTTTTCCTATAAATAGTTAAGGATTTCATTCATTTGAAATCATCCCAAAATTATTAAGCTTATATGTTTCTAAGCTTTTGAGAGAAGTGTGTTAGGGGAATTTATTTTTCCTGCAGAGTGTGAGAATACTGGATATATTTGGATTTTTGGGAAGTAAGATTCGTTACTCAAATATTGTATTCTATTAATTGTTAAATAAACAATTATTCTTTCTTGCCTCCGTGGATGTAGGTTTAATTACCGAACCACGTAAATTCTTGTGTCCTTTATTTTTCAATAATTATTTGGTGCGCTTGATTCCGCATTCCGCGCGCACAACAAAATACAGTTGACCAAAACCATAGAAGGGTTGAAAGAAGCATGCTGCTTTCGATGGAAGCTGTGACTGTCAAAAGAAGTTGCTGTAGAAGCTAGCAAAACCGCGGAAAGAGATGGGGGCGATGTGGGTGATGTTGTGCTTGCGGATTAAGATCTGTTTGGTTTGTTTTATGGATAATTTGGCCCAAAATGGATATATATATATATCTATATATAATGATTTTATGAAAATGATTAGATAGGTAAATTTTCCATGATCATTTTCAATGAAACAAGTTTAGTCTTTTTAACAATCACTTGTAGAGTCATTTTTTCTTTTTAAATAAACGTGTATATACCATAAGATTATTTATTTATTATATTGTTAACGTGAATACGTGATATTTCTATTGTATTTTAGAATTTCTCACTTAAATTTTATTTGGATAAAATTTTGTCCTTGATAGGTTTGCGTTTTGGTCTACGGTACGATGAGGGGAGGAGTTACCAAGGGAAATATCCTAATGGTGGTTTCTGGACTCCATCATGAGTAAGATGGGCCAATACTCTGGTGGACAGACTTTCTAGAAGACAAATGCATTATTATTCTCTTCACATTAGATTTTGAGTTTTTAATTGCAAATGGATTCATATACTTTTCATCTTTGACGAAAATTAAAATCTATGCCGAAGTCTGCCCTCAAGAATTCTTCATTCGGAATATGAAATGAGTGAGAATGCTCACGGAAATGCCTCGAATTTTTGTTTCAATAATAATTTTTAAAATTATCATTGTTTATTAACTTGCAAAAGGTGAATTGGGAAGTGTGGCTACGTCTAATTAACTTGTAATAATCACAAGTACAATAAATTATGTTTTGCCTTTGCACATCTTGTCAGAGTAACCATATTTCAATTACATTGCATGGTCTCACAAATGTGCCGACCTTCTAAATTAACATCGATCATTTATGCTAGGTGATCAAATCAAATAATTTGAGTTTAATCTGACAATGACCAATCTCTCGTCTTCCTTTATGCTAGGTGGAGTCCCCGCTATAATTGTTTTTCATTTTTTAATAAAACCACTCATATGGTGAGGCTTTAAATCAAGCCTCTGCCTGTAATATATATCAACCAATGAATCCCCCGCCGCAAGTTGTTCCCTTCAATTTACCTTTCGTTTACGGGACAATCAGGTCTTCTGCAATGCCTGCGTGTCCTACTTCCGAACCCATAAGACAAAAAATATATGGTAAGTTACCACATCGACGTCTGTATAATAAATGCAAAAGAGACCACGTTCATTTTTCTCTCTGTCTTTTTACGAACCATAAGACAATGCACTGTACACATGATGGTATGTGCTGACCTAAGACCGAGACCGACTCAAGGCCATGTGAGGCCTTTAGTCAAAACTAGAATAATATGAAATGGGTTCCTGACTTCTAAGTTGCCCGAGATTAGGCCGCCTATCTTGACATAACTTTGATTCCTATCGGTGGCTGCAAATTAATATATAATTAAAAAAGAGAGAAAAATCCCACTATGGCCACTATATTAGCCTATATAAAATGGATAAGCAAACTGCCCGTAGATTACGATCACAAGCTCACTTGCTGCTTTTTATCGACAGAAAAAGTTAACATCAGCAACGATGGTGGTCAAGGTGTACGGTCCGGCTTATGCTTCTCCCAAACGAGTGATTTTGTGCTTGGTTGAGAAGGAAATCGAATTTGAAACTGTCCCCGTTGATCTCATCAAAGGAGAGCAGAGAAGTCCTGAGTACCTGAAATTACAGGTTCATTAATTTAATTTAATTACTTCATTAATCGAAGATCGTGTGTATTGATGTTCGTGTTTTGATTATTGATTAATTGACTCTTATGCTTTTAATTCTAACAAAATAATGCAGCCTTTTGGAGAGCTTCCTGTCATTCAAGATGGAGATTTTATTTTATACGGTAAATACTTTTTCAAGTCTTTAGATTTAGATTTGAGTTGATTACTCAGGTAGCTTGGTGAATTTTTAAAATTAGCTAAAAACTGTCTTGGTATATATGTTTCTGTTAATATTTGTTTACCTATGCTTTAGTTTTTTTAATTAATTATGAGCTTAAACACGGCATAAGTGACTTTCAACGGTACAAGTTTTAAATTCTAGGTATAGGTTTAACGTTCCAAGGTTATGATTCATTTGCAGAGTCGCGAGCTATCATGAGGTACTACTCCGAAAAGTACAGGTCTCAAGGAACCGAACTGCTGGGAAAAACAATTGAAGAAAGAGGCCTGGTGGAACAGTGGCTAGAAGTAGAGGCACACAACTACAACCCAGCAATTTACGAGCTGACCATGCAACTTTTATTTTCCTCCAAGTTTGGACGTCCCGTTGATGAAAAATTGGTGAAGGAGAGTGACGAAAAGCTTGGAAAAACGCTCGACGTTTACGAGGAGAGGCTGTCGAAGAGCAAGTATTTGGCTGGTGATTTCTTCAGCCTGGCTGATCTGAGTCACATTCCATTTACCCACTACTTGGTTGGGCCAATGGGGAGACAGCATATGATTAGAGACAGGAAGCATGTGAGTGCTTGGTGGGATGATATTAGCAACAGGCCGTCCTGGAAGAAAGTCCTTGAGCTTTGTAAGACTCCTTTCGGCTGAGCTTGATTGTATGTGTTTCAATTTTCGGGCTTGTGTTTTACTTCTCTACTACTTGGTTTGTTTCTGTCTGTGGGATATGTTTCTTGCATATGTGTTTCAATAAATAAATGTTTGGAGTTGGTGCTTTTTTTTTTAGGCTTGAGTCTTTTTTTTTATTTTATACTGCTTTTTTTTTTTAAAAAAAAATGGGTTAGAAAGTGTCTTTTACTTTATTGCAAGTTGTTTATTTATTCAAATAGAAGAGGTCTTGTATTTTTTTTTTTTTTGGGGTAGTAATGATATCGACATGTCCTCTAAAAATGCTGCTTTGCCGGGGTAAAATGTGAAAGCAACCCCAAGCACATGAATAGCAAATCCCCAAATCGCATGAATTCCCATCAATTGAAAACCATTCAAAATTAATCAACGTTTCAAAGAAAAGCTGCCGAGAATTAGAAGTCAATAGCAATTCCCCAAATTCTAAAAATCCAACAATCTCACATGCCAAAGCAATACTAAATATTCATTAAGTTACTGAAAATAAAGGAAAAAAGTATCCTTCTAGACAGTTCTCTCTCAAAAAGAGCCTAGAATTGATGAAGTAAAGGATCCTTGGTGATCCAAATTTGTCACTCACTCACGGGTTGAGTGGCGGAGTGTCACTCGCAGGGTGGGTGGAAAACATTAAAAAAAAAAACAGGAAGGGGGAAATTGGTAAGAGTATTAAACATGGTAAGGGGAATCAATATAAGTAAAAGGGTTGGTGAGAAGTTGGTGAGTTTTTTAGTTCAACTGATCTGCTTTAAAAGGAGAGATGGACGCTGATGAATTCATACGTAAACGTGAAGCCATAAGCGTAAAATCAGAAGAAGACAATATGATCAACTTTGGGGAAGAATGAAAGCTGAAGGACAGAAAATTGCAGCACATTGTCTCGTTGGAAAAATATTTCATACACGTGGAGTCTCCCGTGAAGGGCTTAGAGCAACGATGCAACAAGTATGGAGATCAATAAAGGAATTGAAAGTGGAGAGTCTAGGTGAAAACGTATTCATCTTTAAATTTGCCTCAGAAAGCAAAAAAAAAAAAAAGAGGATATTGCATGGAGGAGCATGGTACTTCAACAACCTGCTAATGGTGCTCATAGAACCATCCAATGTGGGTATGCAGCAGGCTTTCAACCATACATCATTTTGGGTGCAAATTCACAATGCACCTATTATGTGTATGGATAAAGACATAATGAGGGAGATAGGAAAAAATATTGGTAAGGTTGAGGAGGTGGAAATGGATGAAACAGGGGAATGTTTTGGCTCATTTTTCTCGCCTAAGAATCTCGATAGATGTAACACAATCACTGAAAAAAGGTTGTTAAAACTAGAAGATAGTGAGAGGATTTTTATTGAATCGCTTATGAAAAATTGCCTGACTTTTTCTTCTATTGTGGGCTAATTTAGCATCAATGTAAGGAGTGTCTTGAGTACAAAGGGTAGCCAAAAGATAGTTAACATATGGAGCATGGATGAAAGCACTGACAAGAGTGGAAAGAGCCAAGCAGAGAACGATTAAGAACTTTGGAATAGGAAGCAAAGAGCATCATAGTCAGCATTGGAAAACCAAAAACAAGAAGAACGAATTCAATAAAAAACGGGCCAGGGTAAGCAATGTGTGAGAGATGCATCTGGGGCAACCCAATCTCACAATGGGATCAGCACAAAGCCAACAAAGATCATCCACGTGGAAGGATTAACTGCAGGCTCATTAATGAAGCATGGAGGGGATAATAAACAACATACTATAAACCATAGCAATGCTACCGAGATAGCTGATGGGGAGCTAATGTCTATAAAAATGAGCAATTTAGCGGGAAACAGTGAAAAGAATAAGTGGGAAAATGCATTGGAGATTGAAAAAAAGAATATGGGCTCAATGGGCATAAATATGCTGAGAGACAATATGGACCAAATACAAAAGCATACTGAAACAGAAGTAGCTGGGATATGCACATTTGTGAAAGATAAGAGGAAGAAATCAAGAAGTGGAAATTGCAAGTAAGGGAAAGAGTAATTACACGGGCCGGAAATGTTGGGCTAATTTGACTCAAGCGGCCCGTGGAAGAATAAATAAAACCAAGCCCAGAATGCAAAAAAATGAAAATGAGGAGCCTGGGTGATTCACAAGCCAAGCAAACTCAACATTCCCCAGTAAAATTTAATCTTTTGTGGGTGGAAGAAACAAGAAGTTTGAAATATGGACAAAGGAGGTTTACAGAGAATGTAGCGGCAGAGGCTGGAAACCAACCCCACTGACAGCCATGAAAATCATAAGCTGGAACGTTTGAGATTTGGGGAATCCCCAAACGTGCCTAGCATTGAAGAAAATCCTCTAATTGCAGAAGTCTCAGCTGGTGTTTCTTTATGAAACCAAATTGACAAATGTGCAAGTCAAATAAGCGTGTAGAACGATGATTCTAGATAGTTATTTTGCTACTGATAAAGTTGGAAAGACTGGTGGCTTTGCCTTATTATAGAGTAATATTATAGAGCAATTATCTCCTAGTTTCTTGGGACTACTTAATCTATAATCAATTTGCAATCATCCATGTCCACACCTGCCACATCTACCCCTGCCACGCCCACGACCACTTCTATCGCCATAACCACGGCCATCGGCAAGTTATTTATGTAATTACAATGAGCGTTTATAGAAATATGTTAATTATGTCTATTTTTTAATTGGCCGGGTTATTTACAGATGGGGTGTATCCAGTATTGTACTGGGGTGTTAGAAGCAGTCACTCAATCAAGAAAGTGCCTCCAATTTAATTTTTGTTTTCAAAAGTCAATTCTTTATGCGAGTCTTTCTATAGAAATTGTAAGTTTGTTTTTTCTGTCTTTTTTTCTTTTGTGAAACATACATAGGACAATACACATGATGGCGAGCGCTTATCTACGACCTTCCTTGACATAACTTCCTACCGGTGGCTGTAAATTAATATATAATGAAAAAATCCCACTATGGCACTATATTTGCCTATTTAAAGGGGATAAACAAACTGCCCAGCATCACAAACTCACTTACTGCTTTTTATTGAGATAAAAAGTTAAGAAAGAGAATAGCAAAAGCAACAACAATGGTGGTAAAGGTGTACGGCCCAGCTTATGCTTCTCCTAAACGAGTGATTGTTTGCTTGATTGAGAAGCAGATCGAATTTGAAACTTCTCCTGTTGATCTCATCAAAGGAGAGCATAGAAATCCTGAGTACCTCAAATTGCAGGTTCATTAATTTAATCAGCAATTTATATATATATATATATATATATATATATATTATGCATGTATGCATTATCTAATCACTTCATTCATTAATTGACGATCGTGTGTCTCGATGCTTCGATTAATTAATTACTCTTTTGTTTTCAATTCTGACAAAATTATATATACAGCCTTTCGGTGCTCTGCCTGTCATCCAAGATGGAGATTTTACGTTATACGGTACTCCTTCCATTTTCAAATTGAAATGTAAAATTTAATTAAGAGTAAATACTTTTATGTCTTTAGATTTAAGTTAATTAAACAGATAGTTTGTGAGATTTTTTTCTTAAATTATCCAAAATGGTATTGAAAATTTTGTTTTGGTTAAACTTTACTTGATTATTCTTTACTTCAAGTCGGTTGCATGCGAATTTTGTTTATATTTTAAATTATTATGTCAGAAAAAATTTATTATATTGTTGAAAAATCATATCCATATATAGTTATGAAGAGTAACTGCATAAACATTTTGGATAACTTCTTAAGATAAAAGAGGTAACAGAGTAAATCAAGCAAACTCTAGAGATTAAAAGGAAAATTTAAGCTTTAAATTAGTTAAGAACTTAAACATGATATAAACAACTTTCAAAATTACTAGTTTTGTATTCTAGTTATAAGTTTAACATTTCAAGTTAATGATTCATTTACAGAATCTCGAGCTATCATAAGGTACTACGCCGAAAAGTACAGGTCTCAAGGAACCGAACTTCTGGGAAAAACAATTGAAGAAAGAGGCCTTGTGGAGCAATGGCTAGAGGTAGAGGCACACAACTATCACCCACCAATTTACGAGATGACCGTGCAACTTTTATTTGCCTCCAAGTTGGGACTTTCTGTTGATGAAAAATTGGTAAAGAAGAGTGAAGAAAAACTTGGAAAAGTTCTCGATGTTTACGAGGAGAGGCTCTCAAAGAGCAAGTATTTGGCAGGAGATTTCTTCAGCCTGGCTGATCTGAGTCACCTTCCTTTTACTCAATACTTGGTTGGGCCGATGGAGAAGGAGTACATGATTAGAGACAGAAAGCATGTGAGTGCTTGGTGGGATGATATTAGCAACAGGCCATCCTGGAAGAAAGTCCTTGAGCTTTATTAGCTACTTTGGCTGAGCCTGATTTCATGTAATTTTAATCTTGGGGCTTGTGTTTTTACTCCTGCTTCCTAGTTCGTTCACGTGTTTGGCGATATGTATCTTTCTTGTGTCTTTTTGCTTTTAATAAATAAATGCTGGGGGCCTTGGAGGACAGATATTAAATAAATGCTTTTAATACTTTTTCAACTGGTTGTTCATAAACACAATATTTTCAATGGCTATATGCGTGAAAAAAACAAAAAATTCCATCAGAAATGAAATTATCATGATTTTTCTCTGGTTGTTTATTGAAAACGTATATATTGTAGTTTAGTCTTCCTGAAAATGATCTGGATATGTCTTACAAAACAATGCTGCTTTGCCTGGACAAATGAACAGGACAAATTTGGCCGCATTTTTCTGGGACAAGCTAAGATATTTATTTACCAAAGTTGCATGAGAGTGTAACCTCGTATAAATGGGTAAAGGAATCCCTCTCCAACCTTGATATATGTATATAATAGCTGATTGGATTCTTAATCACTTGTCTTACCAATCAAACAATTTATCATTTAATCAATAGCTAATCACATTTAAGAGGTTACTTAAAAATTAAGTTAGTGAAAATGTCTTAATTAAATTGCAAGTGCCAACGATACTGCATCATCATACTAGTCGTCAATTACTTATAACCACCATGTATATCCATGCAAGATCCTCCATTAATATTAATTTCTTAATGTGGAAGTTATACAGATATGCAGCCACCATGTACATCCATGCATGATCCTTCATTAATATTAATTTCTTAATGTAAAAGTTATACCGATATCCACACACATACTTAATTACCAATTTAAGATTTCTCACCAAGCAAAAAACGTATCATTATGTTTTTGTATTATATTATTGGGTCTGATTATCAAATTTCGCAGTTTAAGCACCATCAAATGACTAAAAATTAAATAAAACCTGACTATTTGATATGTTTAAACTATAGATACCTACAATTTTTTAACCATAATCTGCAAATATTTTTGGTCATATATATCAATCAACTATTATGTATACTCTAAAAATTAATATTTATATTGAGTATTTTTATGAAATCTCACGATCACAGAATTTATGGTAACCAAATTAAGCATCTCTCCATCCTAATTATACAACGTTAGGTGTACCGACAACAACTAATAGGATAGAAAATTAATGATAATATAGAGGAGATGAGTAATCACTTAATAACGTGTTAGATTTATTATATATATATATATATATATAGAGAGAGAGAGAGAGCATAGATGGATCACGCGTGGCTACAACTGAATAAGGTTAGGTAATGCATTATTATTATTATTATTATTATTTTGGCAAATGCTAAGTAACTTAGGGTTTCCTATTATTTTTCAAATGATATGTTTAAAACGATATTATTACTTTAGGATCACTTCATCATAATGTTCATATCACAAGTAAGCGTCAAGAAATAATTTTAAGGTTATTATCTTATGGCTTTAGAAGTTTTCTCTTATTGCTTTGGAAGTTTTCTCATAATCATAATTGGATTCACCATGCACTACATAAGCTTCTAAAAGTCTAGCAATGAATTCAAACAACTCAATCAAAAAACTATTTGACCCGATAAATTAATTATTGCTAGTCATTATTTTTCAGTTAATTCTATTCATTTTTTTAAATTAATTTTATTTCCCATGTTTTTAAGAAAGGGGCGCCTTTTGACTCCATTAATTCAAAAAAAAAATTACTCCAATTTTTATAATAAATAGAAGTATGATATTAAAAAAAATGTAACAATGTATACATTTTAAAATAATTTTAATATTTAAAAAATATTTTAATACTTTACAATCTTATATTATATTAAACTAAATTTTATAATAAATAGAAATATAATATTAAAAATATATAAAAATTTAAATTACTATTATTATCATATAAAATAATTTTAATATAATTAATACATGAGATTTATTTTATTAATTGTAAAATCTATTTAACCCAAAGATTTTTTGAAATTTTTATAATAAATGTAAATATATTATTAAAATAAATAAAATAATTTACATTTTAAAAATATTTTATATATTAAAAAATATAATATTATTAACTTATTAGCTAGACAAATTAAACATTTTAAATTATATTTTTTTCTATTAAAAATTTTTGAATTCAATTTTTTAGTTATTATCTATTAAGAGTATTATAGTTAAAAGGAGATTTTGATATCCCTTGTTAGAAAAATTTGGGGTCTACATACTCATTTCCTTAAATCTTAGTGGTGTAGTATCTTTTTTTTTTAATATTAAAAAATAATTTAAAATAAATAATTTTTTTTTCTTTTTCTTTTCTCTCTTTTGTATACTCTCTCTCGGGCATCATCCGTCATCGCTGCTCCGTCCATCACCACCACACATTTCATCCAATCGATCTATCGCCACCTACAACACATGATGTGTTTTGTCGGATTTTGTAAAAATTCGTGAATAAGCGATTCGTTTAGCCTCTCCTTAGCGCATAGATTTTGACTTTTATTTGTCATAATCCAAGATTTTAACAATTTCAATTTGAAATTTGTTTTAAATTATGAATCAATTCAAGAAAATGAGAGACAGAGAGAGAGAGGATAAGTTCACGAGCTCGGGAGAGGCAAAAGAATAAAAATTGACTTTAAAGCTAATTTTGGTTTGATGCCCGTTTTGCTACTTTGGGTCCAGGAGGAATCTATTCGGGGCTGGCAACCTAAAAGGCCGAAAAGGGGAAAGAAAGAAAATAAAAGTGGATTTTTTAGATCAGTACGCTGGTGGCCCACAAAATTCCTTATAGAATTCGTCTTTAATTAAAATTACTTAAATAACATAACACATATTAATTCATTTTTTTTGAATGAAAATTCAATTAAACACTTACATAAATTATAATTTAATTTTTTTTTTCATCTACCCATTTCATAGTTTCTATTTATATTTTAAATTTTAATTAAAAAATGTTTTTGGAGAGAAGTAAAAAAGTTTAGAGTTATGGGAAATATTGAAGATAAAATTAATATATATTTAGGGTTTATATGCAATTTAAAAAGAAGTATTTTTTTTTTGGGTAAAGTTTTATAGAAAGATGGTTAATTTTTACATATCAATTTGTATTTTATCAATTTAACTGAGAGTACTTTAAGAAATAAATTCAAAAGAGGTATTACAAAGATTTAAAAAAAGGGTGTTAAAAGCTCTACTTTTTCTAGATTAAGGCTCCGTTTGGTATAACTTATTAAAAAGAATTTATAGGAGTAGAGCTTATATCAATATAACTTTTATACAAAAAGTCATTAAGTGTTTGGTTGTCAATTAAAAAAATACTTTTGAACCATTAAACTATTTGGTCTTGTAAAATTAAAAGTGCTTTTATATAATAAAATTACCAAATATGATATGTCTTCATAATTATATAACATCTAACAAAATGCATACAAGCTATCAATTAATAAAAAAAAAATCAGTTCAATTATTTCTTTAATTTTCAAAATTAAAAATTACATCATTAATATATTCTCCTAAACAAAAATTACATCAATTTGGGTATGTGTAGGAATTGTAAAATTAAAGTGCTGGTTATTTAAAAAAAAAAAAGAGAGATAAAGTGAAGTGGAGTAAACAATAGGTTTATATGGTGGCAACAATTTTCATTAATTGTATATGAGCATTCACTAGTTGCTGTGGATTCTAATGTTTATTATCGCATCTCTCATGCATCGAGAAATTTATTATTACTCAAGTCATCTTTCTAGATTACGTTTGTCTTCCACAATCAAGTCCAAAGCTTAAGCAAATTTTATGAGTATTCACCAGTTCCTAGTGGATTCTAATGTTTATTATTGCATGTCTCACCCACTGAGTAATTTATTAAAGTCATCTCCCTGGTTTATGTTTGTCTTTCACAATCAATTCCAAAGGTTAAGCAATTTTTTTTTTTTTTTAAGTAGGATTTTGGACAACAAGTCAACCACATTATATATATATATATATATTTCCGGTCGTGGATCACTTCTTTTTTTGTAGCACGGTTTTACAGCTTGAAAATCAAGAATATGGCTCTCATAGCGAGGATGATTATGATGGTGGCATAGTGAAGAAGATGAATCTCGTGCGGGTAAGCTCAAGCCTGTCCTTGATGACCATGTAACAGATGAATTGGAAATTGATAACGACTATAAAGTTCCAGCACCTGATGTTATTCGTCGTTGTGTGGAATATGTTGAAAAGTATGAAAATGAAAAGGAAGATGAAGAGGTAGTTATTATGCAGGAAAGTAGTGATGAGTCAGAAAAGTGGGATTGTTGGACTATCGTTTCTACGTACTCAAACTTTGATAACCATCCAGCTAAAATTGTAGCTCCGGGGTTAGCAGGAAAGAAAAAGTTGGCTGAAACCATCTCTGGAGCCTTGAGTGCACCCAGTCATGTCATATTCCTTCAAGGAAAGGAGAAGCTGCCTCCGGACTTTCTGCCTCTTAGTCGAAAAGCTGCTACGGAAAAAAAGTGGAGTCTACGGGTGCTCCAAAAACTGAACAGCAGAAGAGGAAGCAGCATGGCCAAGAATCGAAAGAAGAGAAGAGAGAACGGAAGGTATTTGTTTGTTACTCCAGATTTCTCTGTAGATTTTTGTGCATGTGCCACATATCAGTATGTGTTATTATTTGTGAACAGTCTTCTTGCTTGTTTCCTGATGCTTGTAACATTTCAAATATTGTCTTAGGTTTATGCTGTTTATCTATATACGTTTAAATGTGATTTGATAAGGACATATACTACATGCAAGCTTCAGTGAAGGATGGACGACGTGAAGCTTGGCGAGCTAAAAAAGGAAAGAAGGAAGTGTATAGGTGTTAAGTGCAGCGTACTCAAAAGGTTGCCGCTATTTCTTGCCCGTCTTCTATCCGTCCGATGTAAGTATTTTGATCATCAAATGTTCTTTCAATTGAAATTGCATCATGAGTAGGAAATTTGGATGAATATTCGTTTGGATTATTTAATATCAAACGGTATTGTGTTTGAAATAGGTGAAATTTGACATCAGATTGTCGCTTAAGGCAGTGTGATCATGCAGCAGGTTTTTGTTTTCCATTTTTTGGCTTTTGAGGTTGTTGCTGATCCCGAAACAACTTGATCACAACTACAATCTTGATGAGCTGAGGCACCATATGTCTACCCATCCTTGATTGCCTTCCAATATGGGCTGGGAGCAGGAAATTGATCTCGCTTGTTTTAGTTTAATATTTAATGTTTTATAATTGGTATTGTCAAAGTTGGCGTTGGCTGCCTCATCTAGAAGAGTTTGGCATGGCTGCATCTTGGCTGCATCTAGAAGAGTTTGGCATGGCTGCATCTTGGCACTTGGTTTGGAATTCTAGATGCCGTAAGTTTGAGGTTTTTTGGCCACTTGTTTTCTTGACTTTTGAGGCAAAGCTTTGCCTATAAATACAAGCTCTCACCTAGAGCTAATTCATTCCATTTTTAGAGCAATTAATAGAGAGTTTAGAGAGAGTTTAAGAGCTTGCATATATAAGCTCTTATTTTAGTGATTTGAGAGTTTGGGTGTATTGGGGTTTTGGGAAGTGAGCTAAAATACTACAATACTTGTAACTCCTTTTCACTAGTAAAATATTTCCTTCTGTCTTCGCCCGTGGATGTAGGATAAAAGCCGAACCACGTAATTTTCTGGTGTCCTCTAGTGTGCTTATTCTTTATTTTATTTCCAATTTTATTTTAGCTGCGGTCCTGCTGCACCCACCAATTTCCTATCAGTGGTATCAGAGCTATTGGTTGTATTTTTTGGAGTCAGGAACTATTCACGTATACGGCGTACGGCACTATTCACGTATACGGCGTACGGCACTATTCACGTATACGGCGTACGACACTATTCACGTATACGGCGTACGGCACTATTCACGTATACGGCGTACGGCACTATTTATGTATACAGTACTATTCACGTGAAACGGTGGAAGCGATCCAAGAATTTTACGGTACAAAGCAGGGAATAGTGGTGTGAGTAAAGCAACTGTGTGATTCTGTACATGTCTAGGAAAGTTCTGTCAAAAAGGCGATAAGAGCTTAAGGAGTCTGGGTTTTAAGTGGGACCATTGTGACCCCTCCAGTCTTTCCTGGGAACTTTCCTGGTGTGCATTCTCACACATACTCACAACTATTCAAGATGGTATACTAGCTTGTGTGCAGTATTTATCAACAAAATGGCAGCAAAATATGAAATTGAGAAATTTAACGGAAATAATTTTTCGTTGTGGAAAATGAAGATGAAAGCTGTATTGAGGAAAAATAATTGCTTGGTAGCAATTGGAGAAAGGCCCATGGAGATAACTGATGACAAGTGGAACGAGGTAGACGGCAACGCCATTTCTGATCTACACTTGGCACTTGCGGATGGAGTATTATCCAGTGTGGCAGAGAAAAATACGGCGAAGGAAATATGGGATACTCTCACAAAATTGTATGAGGCCAAGTCACTACACAACAAAATTTTCTTAAAGAGAAAACTCTATACTCTTCGAATGGCGGAATTTACAATGGTGACCGACCACATCAACACATTGAAGACTCTATTTTTACAACTCACAACGTTGGGTCATAATATAGAGGAAAATGAACGTGCAGAGCTTCTATTTCAAAGTCTACCAGATTCGTATGATCAACTCATCATCAACCTGACGAACAACAATCCAGTGGAGGGTCTAGTTTTCGACGATGTTGCAGCCTCCGTATTAAATGAGGAGAGCAGGCGGAAAAATAAGGAAAACAGACAAGCAAGTTCGCAGCAAGCAGAAGCGCTATCGGTGACGAGAGGGAGATCAACAGAACGTTGTCCCAGTGGGAGTCAAAATCAGGGTAGATCAAAATCCAGAAGTAAGAAGAATGTTAAATGCTACAACTGTGGCAAGAAAGGGCACATCAAGAAAGAGTGTTGGAGTAACCAGAAGAGAAGAGAGGGCAAAGAACCTGAGTCATCAAATGCTCAGGGGTGTGTAGCAAGTACCTCAGATGATGGCGAAATTCTCTACAGTGAGGCAACAACTGTTTCAGAAGGCAGAAAACGACTTTCTGATGTCTGGCTTATAGACTCGGGAGCTACCTGGCATATGACCTCTCGGAGAGAATGGTTCCACACATATGAACCTATCTCAGGAGGATCTGTATATATGGGTAATGATCATGCTTTGGAGATCGCTGGTATTGGTACTATCAAAATAAAAATGTTTGATGGTACAATTCGCACAATTGGAGAGGTACGACATGTCAATGGCCTGAAGAAAAATCTATTGTCTTTGGGACAAATGGATAGTCATGGGTACAAAACTCATGCGGAGAATGGAATTATGAAGATCGTTAAAGGCGCGCTTGTATTGATGAAGGCAGAAAAGATCGGTGCTAATCTATTCATGCTTAAAGGAGAAACACTACAGGAGACAGATGCGTGTGTCGCGTCAAATAGAGAAGAATCAACGATGATGTGGCATCTCAAACTTGGCCACATGTCAGAACAAGGCTTGAAGATTCTCTCTGAGCGAAAATTACTTCCAGGGCTCAAATCGGTAAGTTTACCATTTTGCGAGCATTGTGTTACAAGTAAGCAGTATAGATTAAAATTTAGTAGATCTATTGTTAGAAGTAAATGCATTCTAAACTTGATTCATTCTGATGTTTGGGAATCACCGGATATATCCATGGAAGGTGCAAAGTACATGGTGACTTTCATTGATGATTATTCCAGAAGATGTTGGGTGTATCCAATTAAGAAAAAGTCAGATGTATTTCCTGTGTTTAAAGAATACAAAGCGCGGGTGGAACTTGAATCTGGTAAAAAGATCAAGTGCTTGAGGACAGATAATGGTGGAGAATATACAGACGGCGAGTTTCTTGTTTTTTGTAAGCAAGAAGGTATTCAGAGGCAGTTCACGGTGGCATACACTCCTCAACAAAACGGAGTAGCGGAGCGGATGAACAGAACTCTTACAGAAAGAATAAGAGCTATGTTGAGGACTGCTGGTTTACCCAATTCATTCTGGGCAGAAGCAGCCAAAACCGCATGTTATATAGTAAATCGGTCTCCATCTACAGCTATTGGGTTGAAGACGGCGATGGAGATGTGGACTGGAAAGCCAGCTGATTATTCCTATCTACATGCATTTGGATGTCCTGTGTACGTGATGTACAATGCCCAAGAAAGAACAAAGCTGGATGCAAAATCTAGAAGATGTATCTTCTTGGGGTATGCTGATGGAGTAAAGGGGTATCGTCTGTGGGACCCCACTGCCCACAAGATCGTCATCAGTAGAGATGTTATTTTTGTAGAAGATCAACTGCAAAGAAAAGATGGAGATGATGGCACTGTAAAAGAAAAGTCAGAGACTGTGCCAGTATATGTTGAAAATAATCCAGAAGATTCAGATTCTTCTGAAGCAGCACCAGAGCATGAGGAACAAGAACCAGTCGAGTCTGAGGCTCCAGAAGTTCGTCGGTCAACTCGTGAGAGACGACCGCCAGTGTGGCACTCGGAGTATGTCACAGAGATCAACGTTGCATACTGTCTTCTAACAGAGGATGGAGAGCCTTCAACTTTCCATGAAGCTTTAAACAGCTCAGATGTTGCTTTGTGGATGACAGCAATGCAGGAAGAAATTGAAGCTCTACACAAGAATAAGACATGGGAACTTGTACCAC
The DNA here is from genome assembly GCA_018350135.1 of Citrus trifoliata. Classification (NCBI taxonomy): domain Eukaryota; kingdom Viridiplantae; phylum Streptophyta; class Magnoliopsida; order Sapindales; family Rutaceae; genus Citrus; species Citrus trifoliata. Next base: position 10,237,034 of record CM031387.1, on the reverse strand, counting down.
TACCACACGGAAGAAAAGCCATTGGAAACAAATGGGTCTACAAGATCAAACGTGATGGCAATGACCAAGTGGAGCGGTATCGTGCAAGATTGGTGGTGAAAGGATATGCTCAGAAAGAAGGTATTGATTTCAACGAGATATTTTCGCCGGTGGTTCGACTCACAACAATCAGAGTAGTCTTGGCGATGTGTGCTACATTTGACTTACATCTTGAGCAGTTGGATGTGAAAACTGCTTTTCTTCATGGAGAACTTGAAGAAGAAATATATATGCTCCAACCAGAAGGTTTTACAGAAACAGGAAAAGAGAACTTGGTTTGCAGGTTGAACAAATCTCTATACGGTCTCAAACAGGCGCCGAGGTGTTGGTATAAGAGATTTGATTCCTTCATCATGAGCCTTGGATACAACAGACTCAGTTCAGACCATTGTGCATATTACAAGAGGTTTGAAGATAATGATTTCATTATTTTACTGTTGTATGTGGATGACATGTTTGTAGCAGGTCCCAACAAAGATCGAATCCAAGAATTGAAGGCACAGTTGGCTAGGGAGTTTGAAATGAAGGATTTGGGACCAGCAAACAAGATATTAGGGATGCAAATACACCGAGACAGAAATGACAGGAAAATTTGGCTTTCACAGAAGAATTACTTGAAGAAAATTTTGCGGCGCTTCAACATGCAAGATTGTAAGTCAATTTCTACCCCACTTCCTGTTAATTTCAAATTATCCTCAAGTATGTGTCCTAGCAATGAAGTGGAGAGGAAGGAGATGTCTCGAGTACCGTATGCATCAGCAGTGGGAAGTTTAATGTTCGCTATGATATGTACAAGACCGGACATTGCACAAGCAGTGGGAGCAGTTAGTCGATACATGGCGAATCCTGGTGGAGAGCATTAGATAGCTGTGAAGAGGGTTCTGAGATACATCAGAGGAACCTCAGATGTTGCATTATGTTATGGAGGATCAGAATTTACTGTCAGGGGCTATGTGGATTCAGATTTTGCAGGAGATCTTGATAAAAGGAAATCCACTACTGGTTATGTGTTTACACTTACGGGAGCAGCTGTAAGCTGGGTTTCGAAACTGCAGACCGTTGTGGCTTTATCTACAACAGAAGCAGAATACATGGCAGTTACACAAGCTTGCAAGGAAGCTATTTGGATACAAAGATTATTGGAGGAGCTCGGGCACAAACAACAGAAAATTTCTGTGTATTGTGACAGTCAGAGTGCCTTGCACATTGCAAGGAATCCAGCCTTTCATTCCAGGACAAAGCACATAGGAGTTCAGTATCACTTCGTTCGAGAAGTAGTGGAAGATGGAAGTGTGGATTTACAGAAAATCCATACCAAAGAGAACCTTGCAGATGTTTTGACCAAGCCGATAAATACTGATAAGTTTGTCTGGAGTAGATCCTCTTGTGGCCTAGCAGAAACGTAGGCAACATGATTATGGCGAAGCAGAAAGGATGGTGTGGAGATTGATTGCTTTTTAAATAAATCTCCAAGTGGGAGAATGTCAAAGTTGGCGTTGGCTGCCTCATCTAGAAGAGTTTGGCATGGCTGCATCTTGGCTGCATCTAGAAGAGTTTGGCATGGCTGCATCTTGGCACTTGGTTTGGAATTCTAGATGCCGTAAGTTTGAGGTTTTTTGGCCACTTGTTTTCTTGACTTTTGAGGCAAAGCTTTGCCTATAAATACAAGCTCTCACCTAGAGCTAATTCATTCCATTTTTAGAGCAATTAATAGAGAGTTTAGAGAGAGTTTAAGAGCTTGCATATATAAGCTCTTATTTTAGTGATTTGAGAGTTTGGGTGTATTGGGGTTTTGGGAAGTGAGCTAAAATACTACAATACTTGTAACTCCTTTTCACTAGTAAAATATTTCCTTCTGTCTTCGCCCGTGGATGTAGGCTAAAAGCCGAACCACGTAATTTTCTAGTAAAATATTTCCTTCTGTCTTCACCCGTGGATGTAGGCTAAAAGCCGAACCACGTAATTTTCTGGTGTCCTCTAATGTGCTTATTCTTTATTTTATTTCCAATTTTATTTTAGCTGCGGTCCTGCTGCACCCACTAATTTCCTATCAGGTATGCCTGTCTTATGTCATAATCATAAAATATGTTCTTACCTTTCTGTGAGACCTCTTGTTATTTAAAAAAAAAAAGTATGAAATGCCCAAAAATGAATAACTAGAATTGCATATTGCTGCAGCCAGTAGTAGAACACTTTTGTCACGTCTTTTTTCTTTTTCTTTTTTTATATTACCGTACACACTTTGGATCTTACAATTTGTTTATTCGTTGTTTCTTTGCAATGAGATAATAATTTTTTTTCTCTCATGTTCTTGTCTTGATAGATCTATCTGTCTATATTTTTCAACGTGGAGCATGCGGGATTTACTCCAAGAAGGGGTGAGTAGGCATTTTCCTCGTAATGCTGTTTATAGTGTAGAATTTACCTTGATAATAGGATACGCTTGACTCGAATCCCAGATGAAACCTCTGTTTTTTTTTCTTGTTTGGATGGTACCCAATACAATTTATTAAAGAAAAAGTATGGGGAAATATTTTTACAAACAATGTGACAGTGTGATAGTATAAACCACTGGCAATATATTTTAGGATTGCAGTTACTAGAATACATCACTAATCCATGCAAACCTCTTTATATCATACAAGTACATACCGAGCAAACTCGGAAATATAGTTGTAAGAAATTTACTGGTTGGATTATGAGAAGTAAGAATGCCGCATGATTGTACTAAGGAAATGAAGCAGGGCTGGGGAAAGGGAAATCTGAATGAAATGAACTGGGAGGAGAAGTGCGACATGATTTTTCCGCACGAGGAACTGGGGCAGAGTAGCCTCCTCCAGATCTTGGTGTTGGGTTCCAGGTTCCATAATCTCCAAAGCTTGGTTCGATCTGGTAGTGCTTCTCGCTTCCCTCGTTCCAGTCCTCAAGTGGATGTAAGAGAGGAGATGATGTAGGTGACGATGGCAGCAGTGGTGAAGATGATGATGATTCTGTTGCCATCACAGCTATCAATGTCAATATAACTAGCATGAATACACATATGATGTGCCCAACCGACCTCTCACTTAAACTTGACATGCTTATTTTGCGCGTCTTGTGCATTCTAATTGAAAGCTTTTTCACTGTGTCTAATGTTTTGTTCATCAACGAACCCGTTACTTAAATTTTAATTTTAGTTGATTTATGCTAATTTGAATACAGCAGCTGTTGTCTTAGTAGGAACCAGTGTTTGATTAAATTGATCCTTTTTTGCACACGAAATGGATGATGCTTCATGAGTTTGTCATGCGTTTTTCACAAAAAAAAACAAACGTCAATTTCGGCATCTTGGCTTCATTTTCAATTGCCATTTGCCGTTTCTTTGTTAAACATGAGCAATCGTTCCTTCGTACAGCAATTCGAAGAAGTGTACTAGTTGGGAATTCCGTATTTTATTTGGAAAATGCAAATGAAAATTAAATAGATAATGTCACGCTCATTGAATTTTGTCAGGATTTTAATAGTAAGCTACCGTAAATCAAAACACAATCTTACATCATCTTAGTTTTTAAAACACCAAAGAGAATAATGGTTGCTTTTATGTGCTAATTCATATGGTATTTTGAAAATTCCATTTAATTCCCAGATTTTATCTAATAATAAAATTCTCAACAATAAAAAACAAGTAGGCTTTGGAGTCCATGATTATGACAACTGAAAAGGGTCGTTTACTCTTTTGACATAAATAGATGATTTGTAGGCCTTTAACTCAATCATCAGGCCTTCGGCCTTCAGAGGATGCAATTCGGCACAATTCTCTTATTACGTAGCCCAGCCCACATCCATCTGTCATTTTAGAAAGCTTGTGTTGTTATATGTCATGTTATGCACTTCGTAGCTTTAGCTAGTGGGATCCATATCAGTGAAAAGAAAACTAACGGACCAAATGAGGTTGAGATAAAGCACTGCTACAATAAGAAGTTCATTGAGTAGACGGTTGAAAATTGATTAAAAAAAAGTATTAAAATAGTGGGTGGTTGAGTAATCATTTTTGAATTTAAAGATGGTGAGTGACTAGCCATTAAACAAGGAAAATAGGTAGGTGCCGCCCATGGAAAGAAGAAAAAAAAGGAAGAAAATGAAGCTATAATTTAACTATAAATAGAGGAGTGCTCCTCTTTATTTTTGTATCCAAATCCCAGAGAAGTGATCTAAATTTTGTTGAGAATTGAAAAATAAAAATATTCTTAAGTATGTAGTTATATTGAAGGAGTATTTGGCTCCTCAATATGGGTATTATGGGGTTGATTTATTAACGAATATTTATCGGGATTATCTATTTGGGGTTTGGGGGAGAGAAATTTATTTTGAGAGTGGTTGTAATAATTTTCCACATAGAGAATATATTTTTTTGGTTGTTTCTCGACAACGGCCGTGGTTTTTCTCCGGATTTAGAGTTTTCCATATAAATCTTGTGTTGTGTGATTGGTGTATTCTCTATTTAAGTTTTTTATTAATTTGTTACTTGATAAATTGCTTGGAGTGATCTTGGGAGGAAGCTTAATTTCCTAACAGTAGTATTAGAGATAAAATAAAATTGGAATAAAATAAAGAACAAGCACAATAGAAGACACCAGAAATTACATGGTTCGACTTTTAGCCTATGTCCACGGGCGAAAATAGAAGGAAACTATTATACTAGTGAAAAGAAGTTACAAGTATTGTAGTATTTTACCTCACTACCCAAAACCCCAATACACTCAAATTTTCAAATCACTAAACACTCAAAACTCTCTGCTCTGCAAGAATTACTTCTCACAACTCTCGGCTCTCTCTACAAAATTGGATGCCAAATGAAATGGGGAGCTCTCCCTTTTATAGCAAAAAAATGGCTATTAAATTATTATTATTTTTACCACCATCTTCATTCTTCTATTTTCTTCATTCTTCTTTTTCTTCATTCCAAATTTGCTGCTGCCAAATTCTTCTACTTTTTCTTTGGGTGGCACCAAATTCTCCATTTCATTTGGCATCCAATTTTGTAGAGAGAGCCGAGAGTTGTGAGAAGTAATTCTTGCAGAGCAGAGAGTTTTGAGTGTTTAGTGATTTGAAAATTTGAGTGTATTGGGGTTTTGGGTAGTGAGGTAAAATACTACAATACTTGTAACTTCTTTTCACTAGTATAATAGTTTCCTTATGTTTTCGTCCGTGGACGTAGGCTAAAAGCCGAATCATGTAATTTTTAGTGTCCTCTATTATGCTTGTTCTTTATTTTCTTTCAATTTTATTTTAGTTGTGTGTCTGCTTCACCCACCAATTTTCTAACATAGACGACATTTTTCCCTATAGCTAAACTAACAACTGTTCGATGTGTTCTTGTTGTCGCGGCTATAAAAAATTGACCTTTATATCAGCTTGATGTCCATAATGCTTTTTGTTCATGGAGATTTTCATGAAGAAGTCTACACGAAACCTCATTCAAGTTTTTGTCAACAAGGAAAGCACTTAGTTTATCGGCTTCAAAAGTCCTTATATGGTCTTAAGCAAGCTTCTCGTAATTGGTTTGAAAAAATTTCTTCCGTCCTTCGTCTTACTGGATTTAAGCAATCTCATTGTGATCATTCATTATTTACATCTACAATATGGTCCTCCATTACTGTAATATTGGTATATGTTGATGATATCATCATCACTGGTAATTATGAACTTGCTATAAAAGCTCTTAAGGATTTCTTACATCATTGTTTTCACATGAAAGACCTTGGAATTTTGAAATATTTTTTGGTAATTGAAATTGCTAGATCTAGTAAAGGAATTTTTTTTTTTATTTCAATGAGAATATGCCTTAGAGATCTTAAATGATGCAGGCTTTCTTGGTGTTAAACCAATTGATTTTCCAATGGTGCAAAATTTAAAATTAGATCCAGATGATGGTGATATCTTAGAAGATCCAAGCTTATTCAGAAGACTAGTGGGACGCCTCCTTTATCTTACCATTACTAGACCAGATTTGGTGTATTCAGTTAAAAAACTTAGTTAATTTGTCTTTAATCCGCGTAAACCTCATTTAGATGCTGCTTATAAAATGTTACCTTTTTTAAAATCTTCTCCTGGTGAAGGCATCTTATTATATTCTAATAGTTATTTTTAAATTGAAACTTATTGTGATTCAGATTGGGGAGGCTGTCTAACCACTCGAAGATCTGTCACTGGCTATTGTGTCTTCCTTGGAGAAAGTCTTATTTCGTGGAAAAGTAAAAAATAGGCAACTGTAGCTCGATCTACAGCAGAAGCAGAATATAGGGCTATGGCTTCCGCTACTTGTGAATTAATTTGGTTGAAATCGCTTTTACATGATCTTGGCGTTTCACATCCACAACCTATGCAACTCTATTGTGACAATAAAGCAGCTTTTCAAATTGCTGCCAATCCAGTGTTCCATGAAAGGACCAAGCATATCGAGTTGGACTGTCACTTTGTTTGAGAGAAAATCCAAGCAAGATTGATCAAAACAGCACATGTTTCATCTGCTCATCAAATTGCTGATATTTTTACGAAAGCCCTTGGAAAGGAACAATTCCATCATTTTAGTGGCAAGTTGGGCATTCACAACATCCATGCTCCAACTTAAGGGGGAGTATTGGAATTGATTCAGCCATGATCATTGGCAATCGACCAAGATTATTGGCAATATTGTACGCTATGTCTTTTACCCATTAGAAGCATAACTTGTGCAGTTAATTTTGGCACATCACATTTTTGACAGAATTACCATAACAAATGCGTAACTCATGTACTTTTTTTTTTTTATCATCAATTCTATACTATAAATATGTACCTGGAAATAGTGAAATATACACAAAAATCATTTCTTTTATCAATTGTTCTTCTTCTAATTTATTTTACAAATTATATTTAGCTAAATCTAAGCATGTATAACAAAATTAGTTAAGCTATCACTACTACTATTGGCTTTGTTGATCTGACCTGCTGACTTGGCATTACTTGTTGTGTAAATTGTTTTGCACCTGCAAGCGTACAAATCTATTGTATTATAGATTTATGGTAACATGTATCTATCCCACTCACATGAGGAGGCATATTTAATCATATGTAAGGTTAATTTTCAAAGTATGTTTGTAAATTGGTTGGATGTGATTTTTTACCAGTATTTAAATTAAAAAGACAGTGGGAATAAATTAAAGTTGGAACAATTTAAATAAAAAGCTTGAGCCTCTAAATTCACACTTAACATTTCACTGTCGGCTTATTATTCCATTTTGATTCCAATTAATTTAGTGGGGCTATTTCCACTCTTCATAAGTATAACTATAATAAATATGGTATCAAACAATCATTATGACAGGAAGAAATAATCTTCTATTAAATGTGGTATCAAGAACACGTCTCAAGTGATAATAATCTTACTGTCGACAATATGGCAATATTGTCCACTAAGTAACTTAGAAACATTCTATGTTAACACAGAATCAAGGTGGACCACAAATATTAGAAGAGACTTTTTCTCTAATAAATATAGTGTAAAGTACTCATCATACCAAACATTAATAATCTTGCATTAGAGAGCCGGTATACCGTGCATAATCTACACAAGATTATTATTGTCCGTCAACGATGGGTTAAAATAAGCTAAATAAATAAGAGAAAGTGAAAGTAAACTTACCAAATTAAGCCCAGGGACTATGTTTAGTCTTCACCTTCAACTTAAGTTTGAAACTAAATTAGCCACTAATTCTGAACTAAGGATAAAATTGTAATTTTATAAAAATACATTAAAAAATACAAGATACAGTTAGAAATACAGAAAATAGAGCTTCGATTTGGATTCAGAGCTGTCCAATTAGGAGGGAGCCCCCTATTTATAAATACACTAAGTAAATCATAGATATCGAATGAAAATAATTCAGACGCTTATAATTGTGCCACGTGGCAAGCCCTAAATGGATGAAACACGTTATCAGGGCTATCATTTCGTGTATATGTATTATAGTACGTACATTTTTCGGTCCACTAATATGCTGTCACATCAGCAGTTAACATAAAAGTCAACTTTCAATCCAATAATATGCTGCCACGTCAGTGGTCAGTGCCACATTATCTTAGTAAATGCCACATCATTGGTCAACACTACATCAAAATTTTTTGGTCGAATAAGATCCTGCCATATCATCGGTTAATACCACGTTATAGGTCAATGCCACGTCAGCTAGGATCAACCAAAATTCTATAATTATGGTACCCATCATGCATGACACGACTTAAAAGTGTATTACTCTCAAGTATAAGAGTGTATAGTTATAATATAATTCGGTGAGACCGAGGTCGAAATCAATTTAAAAATAAACTAAAGTTTAGGATCCACTATCTGTATTCAAATTATAATTTTAATACTCTCTCATTTATATTTTGCCTCAGTTTTATCAATTAATTATTATATCATTTAATTTTATGTGTGTGGATAAATATAGAATAAAGTATCTAATGTGCTACACTATATTAATGTGTCGACATTATGTTAAAATACCATAAAATCCAGTGAGATAATGCGTTACGTCCTAATAAAAGCCCTTTTCGATTTTTGGGAACTATAATCTGAAGTAAAAGCTGGTAATATGGACTAAAAGATGTGGTGATGCATACAAATAAAAATAAATTTTGCTAGTAATTCATTGGACTTGAGATCATTTTATTTCTAAACTGTGGGCATTATTCTTTTAACTTGGTGAGAGCGTGTGATATTGTTTTATTATTCTCTCAAATTTACCATTTTTTTTAGAGTGACAAATTAATTTGGGGTATATCTTCTTTTGAAAGAGTCACTCTTAATCGTGAGATTTTGGGGTTTGATGTTATTAAGCCATCATAAAAGTTATTAACATTTAACAAACTGATGGGTTTTTTTATGGATATTCAAATGGGCCCAAGAAGCAAATGTAATTAGCGCCTCCAAAGTTGCAAGGTCTCCTGGCAAGAAAATAAAAGCGTTAGCATGATTCAACATTTCAGATATTCTTTCTTGCATACCTGAGACAACTAACTCTTCTCTAGTTGGTGAGTCTGGTAGACATCCTAAAGGTTTTAAGGCTTTTGGAATGATGCCTATCACTTAGCTTCCTCTAACGACAGCAGCTTCAGAGACAAGTTTTGATAACCCTCGGTCACCTCCTCCATATACAAGATGTAATTTCCTTTCTGCTATAGCACGACCAAGATCTATGGCTGCCTGAAAGAACTCCTTATACTTTCCATAACGAAATCCAAAAAGCACACAAATGTTTTTAAGTTGACTACTTGAAGTTACTGCCATTAGAACAATTCTAAAAAGAAATAATTTGTGAGTGCTTAAAAAGAAGCTCCTATTTAAGGATCTTGGTGATAGACATAATAATATACATATGTAAATGGGGTGGTGTATTTGTCAAATGACGCGTGAAGCTTTTAGCTTAATAATTCAAAGACAAACAATGAAAAGAAAAAGGTAAACAATGATTAGATAAAAAAAACACAATAATAATAATAATGCAAAAGATAAAAGAATAGTAAAATAAAAGGATATTTACTGATAGTTGTGATTGTAGCTCACATCTTCCTTTAGTTTTACGTCCAGTAACGGCTTAAACGCCCTCTATAGGTCGATGATATGCTTCCCATTCAGTTTTCTTATAAAATGGCAAACAGGGTCTTGTAGAGTCAGATTCCCAAGACTAAACTGTGCACTTTCCTTTTGGAACAGCTTCCACAAATTTTGAATTTCACGTTGAACATATCCGCTTGGATGCGTCTCAAGAGATCGTAAGATATCATCCAATGATTCTTTACTCATGCCATCCTTAAGGAATTTGATTTTATCTTCACGATTTACAGAAACCATTCCTAAAGCTTTACAACGTGGATTTTTGCAAGTGAGTTTTACACATTGAGAACATTCAGAGCCAAGTCGCTTAGCTCTTCTTTTCTTAGCAAATCTTTTTTTACCAAAACCATGCATGTAGGAAATGAATGGATCAGAAAGCTCACCTGCCAATCGGACCTTTGCTTTAATTAACCAGCGAATGTCAGCAGGAATCCCATTGATTATTAACAAACGCAGTCGTTCACAACGAGTTTTGTAAATCTTCTTAAGAGCATTTTGAGGGAGAGAGGGAAAATGTTGATGCAGATTTTGTTGTATTTATTCCATGCTTGACATTGATGTTTCAGTTATTGTGGGAAACTGAGAATATCGACTTAAAAAGTCACGGAGTATCGTTATCCGCCATTTATACGGGAGAGTAAATCAAAACAAATCAAATCTGCAAAATCAAATCAAAAGTGAAAAAGAACAATAAAACAAAAACATACAAAGAATATAACTCACCTTCGTTCTTTTATTGAATCCAGTTCTAATTGCAGATTAAAAATTTGGTGAGCTAAATCACAATAAACAACACATAATTAAAACAATACAATGCACTCCATTCAAGACATAGGGAAAAGGAAAAAGAAAAGAAAAGAAAAAGAAAAATCAAATAATTCAAACGCTAAAGTAACAGTAAATCAAATTCACAAAATGTTAAAATGAAAAGGCTTAATCAAAATTTTGGTGGGTCACTCAAATGGATTTCAGTATCTGCTTCATATGGTTGGTATTCTAGATATGGTTTCAATCTTTGGCCATTAACTTTAAATGTGACACCATCTTTTGGATTCTCAATTTCTATGACTCTATATGGATACACATTTTTTACAACAAATGGACCATTCTACTTTGACTTTAACTTACCTGGAAATAAATGAAGACGAGAATTATAAAGCAACACTTTTTGACCAATTTCAAAAGTTTTCCGAAAAATTCTTTTGTCATGAAAAAATTTGGTTCTTACCTTAATAATTCTAGAATTCTCATATGCATCATTCCTTAATTCCTCAAGTTCATTTATTTGCAATTTACGCACATTGCCAGCATCATCAAGATTTGAATTAAAAGCTTTAATGGCCCAAAATGATTTATGTTCAAGTTCTACTAGTAAGTGGCAAGATTTTCCATAAACAAGCCGATAGGGTAATATTCCTAAAGATGTTTTAAAAACAGTACGATATGCCCAAAGTGCATCAATTAGTCGAAGAGACCAATCTTTACGGTTTGGATTAACTGCGTTTTCTAATATTTGTTTTATCTCCTTATTTTCTAATTCAACTTGACCACTTGTTTGACCCAAAATAGCGTTAACAACATAATCATTAGCATCACATATTAGGTCAAAAGGTAAAGACCAATCAGGGGGTTACATTATTAGGGCTGATGTCAAAAGAGTAGTTATTTTTTCGAAAGCTTGTTGACAATCATTAGTCCATTCAAATTGTGTGTCTTTTATTATGAGGTTACAGATTGGTCTAGATAAAACACTAAAGTCTTTTATAAACCTCCTATAAAATCCTGCATGTCCTAAAAAAGAACGGACTTCTCTAATTGTCTTTGGTGAGGGTAATTTCGAAATGACTTTAACTTTGGCTTTATCAACTTCGATTCCTTTTGAAGACACAATATGGCCTAAGATAATTCCAGAAGTGGTCATGAAATGACATTTTTCCAATTTAAAACTAGTCCTTTTTCTTTACACCTTTCCAAAACTTTTTCTAGATTATCAAGACATGTATCAAAAGAATTACTAAATACAGTTAAATCATCCATAAAAATCCTAGACAATTTTCAACCATGTCACTAAAATTGCTTAGCATGCACCTTTGAAATGTTGCAGGAGCATTACAAAGTCCAAAGGGCATTCTCCTAAATGCAAATGTTCCAAATGGGGATTTGATAATAGTTAGAGTAGCCATCAAGAAAGCAGTAGTAGGGATGTCCAGCCACTCTTTCGAGAGTTTGGTCTAGAAATGGAAATGATAAATGATATTTTCTAGTGGCATCATTTAATTTTTTGTAATCAATGAACATGCGCCAACTAGATGGAATTCGTGTTGGGATTAGTTCACCTTTTTCGTTTTCTACAACAGTTATTCCAGATTTCTTTGGTACTACTTGTGTTGGACTTACCCATTTACTATCAGAGATAGGGTAGATAATTCCTACATCTAGTAGTTTAAGGACCTCATTCTTTACCACTTCTTTCATATGAGGGTTTAGTCTTTTTTGTGGTTGACGGGTTATTTTGGCATTTTCCTCTAAGTGTATTGGGTGTGTGCAAATTAAATGATTAATATCTTTTATGTCTTTTAAGGTCCAACCAAATGCAGTTTTATGCTTTTTTAGTACAGATAACAACTTACATTCTTGATCATGTGTGAGCTGAGAAGAAATCACCACCAGATATGTCTACTGCTCTCCAAGATATGCATACTTCAATTCTTCTGGTAAGGGCTTTAATTCGAGCTCTGGTGCTTCCTCTTCGTTTGGTTCCTCAAGTTGTACAGTATCTTCAAAGTTCGATTGGTTATTGTCACATATAGGTACCTGCATAGAATCAAGTTTAGGGCATGTGTTAGCAGTATCACAATCTAATTCTTTACTTGATTCAAAAGAACCAGCAAAATAAATTTCAGCAGAGTTTGTAAAATTCTATTCTGAATGTGTTCATCAATGATTGGCTCGATGAGATCAATTTCCTCATTCTCATTATCATTATCTTCTTGGTGGTGAGGTTGTTTGCACATGTTGAACACATTGAGTTCCAGTGTCATGTTGCCGAAAGATAAATTCATTAATCCATTCCTACAATTTATCAAAGCATTAGCAGTAGCTAAAAATGGTCGACCCAAAATAACAGGAATTTGTTTGCATTCATTAGCAATTGGTTCCGTTTTCAGAACAATAAAATCCACAGGATATATGAATTTATCGATCTGGACTAATACATCTTCAATTATTCCTTTTGGAACCTTAATCGATCTATCAGCAAGTAAAAGAGTGGTAGAAGTTGGTTTAAACTCACCGAGATTGAGTTGTTGGTACATTGAGTAAGGAAGCAAATTAACACTAGCACCAAGATCAAGTAAAGCATGTCCAATTTTATGATCCCTAATAGTGCAAGAAATAGTTGGACAACTAGGATCCTTGTATTTCAAAGCATTATTGGTTGAGAGAATGGAACTTACCTGTTTTGCTAGAAAAGCTCTCTTTTACACCTTATGTTTCCTTTTCACTGTGCACAGATCTTTCAGAAATTTAGTATAAGAAGGCAGTTGTTTAATGACATCCAGCAGAGGAATGTTGACTTTAACTTTTTTAAAAACTTCATAAATTTCTGGACTGTGGTTTGATTTCTTTGGCTTGATTAGTGCTTGAGGAAATGGGGGTACAAGAGGAGAGTTAGTTATTTCTTTATGGGTTAAAGGTTCGACAGACTCTTCCCTATTTTCTGAAATTGAATCTTTACTAGTTTCACGAGGGTCCACAATGTGTTTCTCGACTACTTTACCACCACGAAGGGTTATAACCGATTTGACTTGACTCATATTTTGGTTTCCTGAATTTCCCATTTGAGGATGTTGTTGACTCTTGGGGTTTGGTTCAGGTTGAGCATGAAACTTTCCTTTTTCATATATGGTCAGAACAAATGTAATTTTGGAGATAGTTTTTGTCAAATTGGTTAAGGTTTGCATCGTTTGGTTATTAATCGACTTTTGTTTTTCAATAAACGAATGCAATGTGTCTTCCAGAGTTTTTCTTGGTGGTGGGACATATGGTGGGTAACTCTAGGAGTTTTGAAAATTTTGACATGGAGGAACTGGTTGTGAAGGTTGTGCATGATTGTCATTTCTCCAACTGAAATTTGGGTGATTTCTCCAACCAGAGTTGTAAGTTTGGGAGTATGGATTTGGATTTGGCCTTTTGAAATTGTCAACGACATTTACTTGTTCATGCAGACTTTCTCTCAAAACTGGTAAAGTTGGACAATCCTGCGTAGAATGGTTAGTAGAATTGCAAACATAACATGAAATATTTTGAACATACTTTACATGATCATTTTTTTTCGACTCTAATGCTTCAACTTTTCTAGCTAATGATGCAAATTTGGCTTGAAAATCATGGTCTTCCCTAAGGTTATGCATGCCTCCACCAGATGGAGATGACTGGGTTTACTTGATGACTCATAAGAACCAAATGTATCCCAGTGTTGTGCATTTTCTACTATATAATCAAGATAGTCTAATGTATCTTCAGGACTTTTATCCCTAAACTCACTATTACACATCATTTCAACGACTTGTCTACCTTGGGATGTTAATCCCTCGTAAAAATAAGATACTAATCTCCATGTTTCAAAACCGTGATGTGGGCAAATGTTAAGTAATTCTTTAAATCTATCCCAACATTGGTAGAGAGTTCATCCTGGTTTTTAAGTGAAAGTGGTGATTTGTCTTTTAAAAGAATTTGTTCTATGGGGGGTGCGGAAGAATTTTTTCAAAAATTGTACTTGCATTTCATCCCAAGTTCTGATGGATTCTGACCTAAGATTTTGTAGCCAAGTTTTAGCTTTATCCTTAAGTGAGAAAGGAAAAAACTTAAGCCTGATTATATTCATGCTACAATTTTGATTAGTACATGTGTTACAGACTTCCTCAAATTCCCTTAAATGCAAATATGAATTTTCAGATTCAAAACCATGAAAAGTAGGAAGAAGTTGAATGATGCCAGGTTTGAAATTAAAACGTGATGCATCAGGAGGGAAAACTATGCATGATGGTGACCCTGTTCTAGTAGGATGCATAAAGTCTCTAAGGGTCCTAGGTTGTTCATGAAGATTTTGCAAGGCTTGGTCATTTTTGTGCTCCGAAAAATTTTCAACTCCTATGTCAGCCATATTTAAGGGTGGTGAAGGTGATTTTCTAATTAATCTACCACTATTTGTGCGAGACCAACGACGCATGCAATGCTAATGATGTGTGCTAAACTAGTAATGCAAAAACACTAAATGAAAATTGCGGAAATAAAAATAAACTGGAAATTAAATAAACAAAAAAAATGCGAAATAAAAATGAACACACTGAAGATAAATAAAATAAATAAATTAGGAGAAACCAGCCATAAACAAAGAAATTAAAAGGAACAATTTAGGTGGTATTTTAAAACCAGCCATATAATACAACATAAAATTAAATAAGTTAATGCACAAAAATAAATAAACTGAAATTAAAATGATAGGCGATAGAACCGACCATATAAATAAAAATACATAAATTAACAAAATTTAAATAACAGTTAGGCGGTAGAACCGACCATTTAAATAAATTACCAAAGTGAAATTAAAATGTTAGGTGGTAGAACCGACCATATAAATAAATACGAAAAGTAAATTGCAGAAATTTAAAGAAATAAATTTGACTTGGGGACTGATTTGCAAGGGTTTTTGGGCTAAGATGAAGTTTCTCACAAATTTTATGGATAATGTTAAGGTTTGAAAAGAAGAGGGGTGCTAACGGAAGTTTGACAAAAAGAGAATAAAATAGAATTACGGAAAGAAGATAATGACAAAACAAAATAAAATAAAATAAAGTAAAGACAAACTAATACCAAATTTAGAAAATTTCCCGGCAACGGCGCCAAAAATTTGACACGACTCAAAAGTATATTACTCTCAAGTATAAGAGTATCTAGTTATAATATAAACCGGTGAGACTGGGGTTGAATCACAGGGAGTTTTAAATCTAGTAAAACTAAGAAAATTAATTGTGGGGAAAAGAAATTATTTGAAATCAATTTAAAAATAAGCTAAAGTTTAGGATCAACTCTCTGTATTCAAACTATAATTTTAATACTCTCTCATTTATATTTTGCCTCACTTTTACCAATTAATTATTATATCATTTAATTTTATGTGTGTGGATAAATATAGAATAAAGTACCTAATGTGTCACACTATATTAATGTGTCGACATTATGTCAAAATACCGTAAAATCCAGTGAGATTTATAAATTAACATGATATAAAAATAATTGGAAAAGAATTAAATAAACTTAAAAAATCAATTGAGGAAATAATAATAATTAATAGTTTGAAAAACTGAGTTTCACCATTCACCTTAACTTAATAAAATTAGCTACTCATATTGAAAGAAAATACAACATTCTTTTTATTTGATAAACTTTTTGAAATATATTACAAAGAAAATTGATACAAACGGAAACAAGAAAAGAAAGAAAGATAGAATTTCTTCAGTCGGCTTCAGCTCTCTAAATTGCTCTCAAATTCGCTCTCTCAAAATTGGCCCCCACTGCTTGGCGTGCCACCCTTTGCCTTTTATAGGCAAAGTAAATCATCTCTTTTTATTTTATTTTATTTTATTAATATTAATATTTTATTTATTTTTTATATTATATATATATATTGAATTGCGTACCTAATGTGCCACACTATAAAATTATATTAATGTTTTTGTTCTTTTGTTCTTTTATTTTTATTTTTATTTTATTTATTTTATTTATTATTTATTATTACATCTCTTTAATTTTGTTCCCGTGGTTCTTATTTGTTCCCGCTTTCAATTCCAATTCCATGTTTATTTTTGAAAAAAATATTTACAAGATAAAAATTAACAAATTACGAATTAATTTAACATAAAATATATTAGGGGAGTATTAAAATAATTTAGAAATAATGAACGCATTAATCGACACAATAAGTGAAAAATTAATAATTTTATCCTTATTAAATGTACACTTTTTAGTGTCAATCAATGTATACAGTACTGTTCATATAAAAGCTGCTGTTTACGTATATGATTTTGCCATTTATGTCTTTTTTTAAGGTTTTATAGCTATTCTAAGCTAAAAAATGCTATTCGTTTTGCTGTCCGACTTTTCGTTAGTCAGAAAATGACCAAAATATTCTTAAAATACATAAAATACTTAAAGTATAACAAAACGCGCACAATCAATGTCTAAAGAACTTAAATACATAAAAATAGACATGTTAGTGAGATTTAGGGTGCAAAATGATGATTTTACCCTTTATAAACATGCATTCTCCAGTACTTAACATTACTCACACGTGACTTGATAATAAGATCGTTTTTTTTTTTACCACAACATAATGAGCTAACTTCACTGTCCCTCAAACTTAAGGGGCATGGATAAATATTGAGGTTGGCCCTTAAGTAATTGAACTAAACAAAAGATAGAGGTTTAATTAAGACATGTGTAATCTACTCTCCACTAGGAACATAACCAATATTGAGCTCAGCATTCAGTACCTTATCTATAATAAAATGAACATCAATCTCTACATGTTTGGTTTTTTAGGGTGTTTTACAAGTTCTTTTGCACTAATATTATTACACTAAATTATTGGTTTATTCTCTCATTTCCATAAACAAAGACTATAACAAAGTTGTTTTTGAAGTTACTGATGCAAGTCCACTGTATTAACTTTCAGCTGATGACTTGGTAACTACAATTTGTTTCTTAGATGACTAGGAAATCATATCATTCCCAAGATATATACAATAGGCATCAATTGATTTTCTATCATCTAAATCACTTCCCTAATATGCATCAATGAATGCAATAACTTTCAATTCACCATCTTTGACAAACTTCAAACCATTATCTTGTGTTCTTTGAGATATTTCAAGACTCTTTTATAGGCCATAATGATTTAATTTGTGCAAGTGTAAGCAATTTCTGGTCTTGTTACAACCAAATGTTGAAGACCACCAATTATACTCTTGTAATGAGTGGCATCTTCAATATAGTAACTCATTTCTCCCCCATCAATCTTCTATAACTTAAAGTCTTTACCACTACCCAATCATGTATTCACACTTTTGGATTTGAGCATATCCACTTTGGCAAGCAAGTCTGATATATTTTTTCTCAGACAAGTAGATGGTATTGTGAGCATAAAACACTTTTATCCCAAGAAAATATGATAACTTTCCCAAATCTTTTAAAGTAGATGCAGAACTGAATTATTGGATAAAGCTTTCCAACTCTGTACTATCTGGTCCAGTAATAAAAATATCATCTATATATATCAGCACCATGATTATTGATGTTTTAGTTTTTCTTAAAAACAAAGATGAATAAGATTTTGAATTTTTAAACCCCTATTGTAGAAGACATTTTTTGAGTTTTTCAAACCAAGCCTTGGAGCTTGTTTTGAATATATACAATGCTTTGTGTAGTTTGCAATCAAAATAAAGTTTGTTTTGATCAACAAAACCCTCTTGTTGCTGTATAAAAACTTCATCTATCAAAACCATTAAAAAATGTATTGTTGACATTTACTTGCCTAATTGTCCATTGATGAATTACTACATAGATAAGGATAACACTATTCATTGCTAGCTTCATAACTAGACTAAAGGTTTCAAAATAATTCATTCCTTCTATCTATTGAAAGCCCTTAGCTATTACACTTAGCTAAACTGTCATAAGTGTTATACTTTACTATGTACACCCATTTGTTGCCAACAATTCTCTGATTTTCAGATTTTGGTACTAAAGACCAAGTGCCATTCTTTATCAAAGTATCATATTAATCTTTTATGGCTTGAAACCATTCTTTACTTTGCAGTGCTTCATAAATAAAATCTTGTTCTTTATCAACCAGCACTGCAGTATACACCTTTGGTTTGAAAATATATGATGTACCTCATGTGATCATGGAATAAACATTCTAGTGTTTGTTTTATAAGGATAAGAGGTATTGAAAAAAAAAGTGAGTGCAATGGGTAGGAGCTGGAGGAATTACAGAGGAATTACGAATTTATGTTACTCTATACATAACTAATACCTATTAATTGCATTTTCCCTTTAAATGCAGCAACAATTTAATGTTGACGGAAGTCATAGGAGATATATAATGAGTGCAATGGGTAGGAGCTGAAGGAATTACAAATCAGTTTTAACACGTAAAATCAGAGCATTGGTTAAAAGCAATGATGTAACAAAAAAGCTTGAGGCATTGAAAGGCTTGAAACCAAGGAATATAAAATCTGAGCAACAATGGCAAATGTTTATTAAAGAGAGAGTTTTTGCTAAGTTTAAAGTAAGTTTCTTTCCTAATTAATGTACAAGTATAGTTTCTTATTAATGTACAAGAATAATGTCATTACTCTAACATATATTCTTACTATAGTTGAAGAGTAAGAGTTTTAAAAAAATGAGATCAAAACAAACTAACATCCACAGGACAAGTCGAAAAGGGATGGCTCGTTTAAGACATGAAATTGTTAGAAAAATCATATCATTAAGTTTATTTATTATTAAACAAAAAATTAGATGAGTAATCAAATGTTCTCCATTACATATTTCAAATGCAAGAGAGACCAAACTCACCGATAACTAGAGTTGATGTGTGGATTCGTGCACATACTAAGAAGGACGGGACTGCAATTAATGAGGATGTTGCTGAAAAACTGGTGATAAATTCATTTCTGATTTTTAGTTCTTTATTCTTATGTTTTTGCTATTAACAATCAAAATTCTCCATGGATTCAGAAAAAAATTAATGAATATCAGAGGACACAAGTGAATGAAGATGCCTCAACAATTCACGGTGATGCTCTAACCCATGTGCTAGGAAAAGAACGTAATGGGCGTGTACGAGGAGCTGGATCTGGAGTTACACCAACGTTGATGAATTTAGAAGCACTTAGCAAGTCTCATACTGAACAAATTAAAATGGAACTAAAAGATCTCAAAAAACTATTCGAGGAACTCAAGGCTGCATTTATTAAGAACACTCGTAAACAAGCAGTAATAAATATGATTAAGAAAATTTATTTTCAATATAGTTAGAAGCAATACTTGATTAATAATAGTTTTTTCGTATATTTTTAGGATCGAATTGACATAGATAGCATGATGAAAAATTCTCGAGACATTCGACTAGTAAGTTAATATTTTACTATTAGCTTTGAATTATATAATACGTAAACCAAATATTTTGCTTACGTGAATTGTTCTTTCTTTATGATATTTTCAGGATCATAATGAGACATGCCACAAGAGGAAATGTTCGGAAGACACGTTATATAAATGAATAGATTTTTGAGTTGTTGCTGATAAAGAACCATTCTCTTTATTAAAAAAATGATTAGAATTTTGAGCTTGGAAAAACCGTTTGAATTTATTCGTATTATAATTGTTTGCCTCTAATGAGATTTTTTATTTGTTATTATAGAAAGCTAAAACATGTGGAAGCACTTTCACAAATATTGAAAATGCTCGTTGTAGATTACTAGATTGGATGGGAACAGGAAAAGTTGTAGGGGAAGAAACAATTGCATCAAGAGATCCACTTGCCAAAGTACATCATATATGTCTTGGACCAGATTGCTGGAAAGTTTGGGTGACAATTGCACTAGTTGAAGATACTCCCTTATATCATGCTACATCTGAGTTTCATGTTCTTAGTGATGCAATTGGAAGCACAATTGCTTAGCCAAAAAACTACATCTTGTTGGAGTAGGCTTATAGTTTCTAATTTTGTTCATACATATACTTGAATCTTACAAGTCAGGGGAAAAAAAAATTAACCTGGGCAAGAGTTTCAGTTTACACTTTGAGTATTATATTTAGTGTAGAGATTTAACAATTTTCAACTAAATTTTTGTTGTATGGATGCCAAGTTCAAATGATTTTATGGAAATTATTTTCAATTGATTGAATTGTTATAAATTTTACTAGCAACAGATTTCCATATTTATTTACTAGTTTTTACAACAATTTACTCTTATAGCAAATGGCTTAGAAAATTGCATTATAATAATGCCGTTATCATTATTTTATGCACCGTTTCTTACTACAGTTGAAAAAGGTTTCAAAAGTTTGATGTTCCTTACTGCATCCTTCGTTAGGATATTTTTATAAATGTTGTAATTGTGTTTTCACAGCATTTTTGATTGATTGTAAAAGATAATATTTCTTGTAGTGACATCACCCACCAACACTCAGCCGCGCCAGTCGGTAATTTAATGCTATATGATTCTGTACGAAATGAGAGTAAAAAATTAGGTATTGCAAGAATGAATTTTACAAGATGAATTCGGAATTGAATTTCGGTGTATGGATTTTAGATTGTTGCATCGAGTGGTCCCAGCAGGTTCAATGTCCATTTTCTCACCTATCATGATGGTCAATTTTTACATGGCAAAGGCAAAAGAATAGGCATAGATATGTGGAAGAAAAAAAGGAAAAAAGCAAAGGACTAGAGGGTCATGCAGAGAAAACAAAACCAAAAGAATGAAAAGACGCAGGGAAAGCAAAATCAAAAGCAAAAGAGGTGTGGATGTGAGAAAAATTAAGAAAAGTGTGTCAAGACAAAAAGCATATACAGCCAAGTGAAAGAAAAGAAATGAGAGACGTGAACAGAGAATTTTGTCTCATTTTGTCCTTACGTGGAATTACTGAAAAACATAAATGGGTTTCACGTTTTATTTGCACCACACTTTTACAATCAGTGTTTAATTTTTTAAACCGTTCAACCTGTAATTTATTTAACTGAAACTATATATGACAACGATTATCCCTTTTCCAATAATGGTAATATTTTTTTTCTTTTAACTCACTCACTGCTACTTGGGAAATTTTCAACCTAGCCTAAATAAATTGACATTTTACACCATGTCTCTAATAAATTTGACTTGTTGCACTGCACACCTAAAACAATTGACATTTTGCAGCACACCCCTAATTCCGTTATTTTCTCAGTTAAGTTTAACGGTGGAGGGGAAAAATTAGAAGTTATTCCTTAAATTAATTTTAATAGAAATTCTCTTTATTACAATTGAAATAAAAATCTTTAAAAAATTAAAGGAAAAATAATAGTGGTGACAATATACATGTAATAAGAAATTTTTTTATTACAATTAAAATAAAAATCTTTAAAAAATTAAAGGAAAATAATAGTGGTGACAAATGTACATGTAACAAGAATTTTTTTATTAAAATTGAAATAAAAATCTTTAAAAAATTAATGGAAAAATAATAGTGATGACAATGTACATGTAACAAGAAATATTTTTATTGCAATTAAAATAAAAATCTTTAAAAAAAATTAAAGGAAAATAATAGTGGTGACAAATGTACATGTAACAAGATTTTTTTTATTATTAAAATTGAAAAAAAAATCTTAAAAAATTAAAGGAAAAATAATAGTGGTGACAATGAACATGTAAGAAGAAATTTTTTTTATTGCAATTAAAAAAAAACTTAAAAAAATTAAATGAGCTAAAAATTTATTTTTTTACATAGAGGGGTATTTTTGTCATTCAATCAAAAGTTAGACGGAACCATTAGAAATAACTGAAAAATTAATGAAATTGGGGGCGCGGTGCAAAATGTCAATTTTTTTAGGTGCGTGATGCAACAAGTCAAATTTGTTGAGGACGCGGTGTAAAATATTAATTTATTTGGGGTAGGTTGAAAACGGTTATCCCTTTTCCAATAATGGTAATATTTTTTTCTTTTAACTCACTCACTGCTACTTTTATAATTAAAAAAAAATTATGAATGTTTTAACATGTTTAAAAAAAAAGATAAAATAGCAATAGAAAGATGATGGCAATGCAAAAATCTTGATTGGAATTGGTCAAGGATTGGGACAAGCTAGTTGTTTAATCCTCATCCTCTTCATCTCCTTCTCCACCAGTTGTCTTCTTTACAGCGGCCTTTAGGTTCTTTCGCTTCAATCTTTTACTTCATTATGTTATGCTGGATTAACATAGAGAAGCAAGTATAGTTATAAAATATGTGATAATTCATAACTCATTAAAGAAATGAATGATAATAAGGATATATTGGTATGTTGAGAGCGAAAAATTATTTTAAACTAATCAATGCATTTGTTGAGAAATAGGGGCTAATTAATGAGATAAATTAAGAGAGTTACATATCACTATTGGTTTACTTATCTCTATCAATAAATCATGATTAAGATTTAAAATGACCTAAATTTTATTTGAGCACCTAATCAATAGTGAGGATTCATTATTTTATTTATTATTTTTTTTAACAACCAATATTCAGTGCTCGACAAAAACTCAAAACTCACGTCCATCATCATTAAGTCTATAAATCACATCACCAATTGCTGATTGGAAATTAATATATAAATATTAAGAAAAACTCCACAATGGCACTATATATTAAAGGGATAAGCAACTCCTATGAACCGTGCACACTCACTGACTTTTAGTGAGAAATAATTAAGAGATTAGCGTAAGCAACAACAATGGTGGTAAAGGTGTACGGTCCAGCTTATGCTTCTCCAAAACGAGTGATTGTATGCTTGATTGAGAACAAATTGAATTTGAAACTGTTCCTGTTGATCTTGTCAAAGGAGAGAATAAAAATCCTGAGTACCTCAAATTACAGGTTCATATATAAATTCAATTAATTAAGCATCATTTTTATTATTATGTATATATAAATTATTTAACTTCTATATTGAAGATCGTGTGTCTTGATTTGCTTTGATTAATTAATTAATTAACTCTTTTGCTTTCAATTTTGACAAAATATTATGTGCAGCCTTTTGGATCCCTTCCAGTTATTCAAGATGGAGATTTTACTCTATACGGTACACCTTTCGTTTTCACATATACTGAAATGTAAAATTTAAGTAAGAGCAAAATAATTTTTAGATTTGAGTTAATTGACCAGATAGTTTGGTCTTGGTATATCTGTTTTCTTTGCAATTCATTTAGTTATTTTTTAGTTCTTATTTACTGCATATCAATTTTATTGATGTTTAAATTATATCAGAAAAATTAATTATTGAAAAAGTTAGATGGATCAACTATGAAAATAATTGCACAAATATCTTGGAAAAACTCTAGAGACTAGAAGGAGATGTATTCTTTTAATTAACTAATTACGAACTTAAACATGGCACAGGTAACTTTCAACTTCAGAAGTTTTATATTGTAGTTATAAGTTTAACGTTTCAGGTATTGATTCATTTGCAGAATCGCGAGCTATCATAAGGTATTATGCCGAGAAGTACAAGTCTCAAGGAACAACCGATCTTCTGGGAAGAACAGTTGAAGAAAGAGGCCTGGTGGAACAATGGCTGGAAGTAGAGGCACACAACTTTCACCCACCAATTTACCAGATGACCACGCAAATTTTATTTTTCGCGAAGAGGGGACTTCCTGCCGATGAGAATTTGATAAAGGAGAGTGAGGAAAAGCTTGGAAAAGTTCTCGACGTTTACGAGGAGAGGCTGTCAAAGAGCAAGTATTTGGCCGGGGATTTCTTTAGCCTTGCTGATCTGAGTCACCTTCCATTTACTCAATACTTGGTTGGGCCGATGGAGAAGGAGTATATGATTAGAGACAGGAAGCATGTGAGTGCCTGGTGGGATGATATTAGCAACAGGCCATCCTGGAAGAAAGTCCTTGAGATTTATTAGCTACTTAATTTGTGTTGAATAAGTCTCTGCCTTTGGCTGAGTTTTTTAATCTTGGGGCTTGTGTTTTACTCTACTACTACTTGGTTTGTTTCTGTGTTTTGCGGATGTGTTTTTTAAGTGTCTTCGTGATACGAATTTGTTTATCAAATTGAATCCATCAGAGGTGGTACTAGCAGAAGAGTTCAATCAAGAGCCCACAAGCCAAGAACCCACAGTCAATCAGCCCATGAATGAGGTTCGCCATGAATCAGTGCAAGATGATCAATGGCCCCAACCAAAAAAGACTGAGAGACTACGTCATTTAAGATGGTCCATGCAAGTGCTTTGATTGGCTGCGTTTATTTCGGATTTCTTTTTGTTGTTTTCTGTTGCGTTGTCAAAATTGGTTATTTTTAATTTCTGTTATATATTGCTGAGCTTTGTTGTTTCTGGACAGCAGGAAATGAATGAACAATTTTCTTTCTCTATCTAACTCTTCTTTCTTTTCTTTCTCATTCTCAAACTTCTGATTTTCCTTCTCTGGAGCAAACACTCGCTCGAAGTAGTGGTAATTTTGATATTGCTCTCGGTTTCATGAATTAAGAGCGTATCACTTCGTTTTAATAAACGAATGGTTGGAGTGCAGCGATTTCTTGTTGACGCCATTGTAGAATGTTATCTCAGTGCGCCCAATTCGTGTTGTTGAAATTGCTTACTTGAAAAGGGACGACATTCCTTATGAACTGAGACAGAAACTCCTAGATGGACCAAAAAGAATAAGAGCCTCAAAATGATTTATAAAATTGAAGAAATTGTTTAAAGATTTTGCATGTAAAGTTCAGATTCAAACTTGAGACTTTACTTCTAATACCATTTTAGAAAAATTGTTTAGCTCAAAAGTTCAAGCTAACAGATAAAAGTCCAATAATAATTTAAGACAAATCTTAATTCAGAGGTTGAATTAGGTAATACATCGTAATTTGAAAACAATTATAGCTGAATTATTAGAATTAGTTAATACATAGTGCTTTGAAGCATTTATAGCTGTCACGTTACAATCTTTTTTTTTTTTTTTGATGATAGGTTTGAGACGATAAGCAATTTGTCATTATGTTCATGTCATATTATATTATATATACAAGTAAACTTGAAGAAATAATTTTGAGGGTTAATTTCTTGTTGCTTTTGAAACTTCTCATAATATTATTAATAGGCTACAGTAATTTTTTGATTCACTATGAGCTGCGGAAGTTTTGAAATTCTAGCAATGGACCATAATCAACTCTATTTAAAAAAGAAAAAGGGTGTGATGCTATTTAAATCTACTAGATTAACTAGTCACTTATCTATTTGTTAAACTATAAATAATATTGGAGTCATAAATTTTATTCTACAAACTATTTTATATAAATCAATGCAACATATAATTATATTGGTTGCATAAAAACACTGCATATATTACATTATTTACTTTCAAAATTTTGAGTTTTATTCACATGTTATAGTGTTATGTCAGATTACATTCTACGAAGAGTAAGAGTTTTTAGTATTAAAAACTAATAAACCAAAAAAAAAATTGGGGGCACGAGGGGGCATGTCAATAGATCTTGAATACTCTTGAGGTGGGGAAGGGCAAGCATTAATCCAAGCTTATGACAGCATATGGAAGGGCCATCCAAGCACTTGCCTTCTAATTGCTGCACTGCTGCCAATTTTTGTGTTCTTTTGTTCATGTCTCTGGTAAGAATCAGAGTCAAATTCAGCTAATGACAAGAAGTGCTTGAAGGCTTTTTTAGATGTTGCTTTGACCATTGCGGCCTATCTCTTGATTATTATAATTACATTATGGGCGCGAATCATTACATTCATGATCTGCTGCTGCTTCTACTTTACTCACCTCTTAGAATTACATTCAATCAAAGTCCAGAGGGAGGATGCATACATGTTATCACTAACATTTTCCACTGAGACAATGACATATACTAAATCCTCTGCCGTAAAAAATCCTGGAGCATTAGCTGATGATGAAAGTCAAGTGAAGGCCTTTGCCGACAAAAAATTAAAGGATGAAGAGGATATGAATCGATGCGTACTCTAAAAAATTTTGGCAGCTGCTCATTGCCTTGTCATGTGGAATGGGCTGTGGGCTTGTGTAACGCCACAAATTCTTATATATATTAAATTATGTAATTGGGCTTTCATTGAAAATTATGGGTGACCTATAACCCTTATTAAGAAAGGGATACTAATTATAAATAAAGGTTATTTATGAGATAGTTTTGGAAAAATGGTTATTTTTCCTAATTAAATAGGGTTTCTTAAGATTCCCTATAAATGCATACTTTTTCCTCTTCCATAACCCTAATTTCACAATGTTTATTCTTCTTCTTTACTGCTCTTTACGCTCCTACCCAAATCCTAGGGTTCAAACCTTTGTTTAGGAGAGAATCATAGCGACGGGTAAGTTATCCTCCCTATTCTCAATGGATTTCTAATCACTCTATCTAGCTAGGGTTTATATTGGCACGATTCTAGATGGTTATAGATCATAATGCAAGATTTAGAATGTATTTAGGCGTTGTTTAGGGTTTTGATTTATATTAAGTTTAGTTTATCAATTCTTGATGTATTAAGCACAGGATAATTCTGGACAGCATGAGTATCTCGATTTAAACCTATATTTTCTGAACGAATTTTCTTATAAAATTTATATTTCTGGAAACTAGACATGTAGGGCTTCTTGATTAAATTTTATTTCATTAAATCCGACTTCGTTTTCAATTTTATATGTATTTTTGAAATAGAAACCACTGCACTGGAAAACTGCGATTCCAGCATTGCAATCGGATTCACAAGACTATTTGTACCATAAAATGAACTCGGAAAATTCTGAAAGTTTATATGTAGGTTAATATGTGTGTCTGGGATTCCTAGTTTTAATTTCATAATTTTCTGATTAGTATTTTATTTTATAAAAATCACGGAACCCGTTCTGTTTGGTTTAGATTATGTGAAAACAGTTTCGAATTTGCTGAGAAGTAAATAGTTTTTAAAATGTTTTTGACATCGGATTCTCTTGTAAATTTTACATGGGGTACTCATGGATGTCCAAAACAGTTCCATATAATAGTATATAATTCTGAGTTTTAGATTAAGATTTAAAATTCTGAGAATCAGACCTATACGGGTATGAATTAGAAAATCAGATTCTTAGAATAAGTTATTAATTGTCTTATCTTGTATTTGATTAAGGTGTTGAAGGTGATTGAGGTCCTTAGAAGCTTAGAGGTGTGTTAATTCAAGTTCATTCGTTGAGGTAAGTAATTTCATTCCTAGTATACTGGATATGTATAAGTATTTTGAAATTGTTATTATAAGTATAAATGTTTTTATACTACTTAAAGGATTAATTGATTTTGATAATAAAATTAGTTTTATGTAAATGTTTTAAAGCCAAATTCTTTTTAACAAAGTATTTTATAAATGCTTTTGAATATGTAAGTTATTTTGTTACATGCCTACTTTTATGATTTTATCTTTAAAATGTTATGCAAGCCTAAATTGTTGTTATGGATATTTATGAAACTGATAAGAATGTTTTATGCCTATGCATGGTTTAATTATTTATGATTGTACGGGGGCCACCTCTTGGGACTATATGGGGGCCACCTCTTGAAGGCCAAAGCGTCGCAAAGTGCCACGTATAAGTCATTATGTTTTGGCTCATTGTCCGTAGTTATTCTGATTCTGATTCTGATCGTAATATACGATATATCTGTCTGGACCAGTACTGGGTTTATGTTCTGAGTGTGCACACGATATTCTGATTCTGTTTCTGGCTGGGTCACCGGGACTATAGGTGACACTATGTGACATGAGCTAACCTTTTTGCTTTATGTATAAGTATTATATGATTTGCTTCTTAAGTAAATATGCTTTTCGATATTCTGAATTATTAAGAATTTATGTTATGTTATCGTAAAATATCGTTTTATGAAATTTATGGATTATGATATATGTTTTCTTCGAAAAAAGGGCTTGCAATATTTTGGTATCGATAGGCCTAGTGTATTAAGAATGGTTTTACTTACCGAGTTGACGGCTCACCCCTCGTCATTACTTTTTGTAGATTAAGTTTCTTTTGAGAGGTGCGCTTAGCTTTGGAGTTAGTAAATTTTTTTCAGTTTCCATTTGCCATTGGATAAGAGGAGGAATAGACTCGTGTTTCTATTTGGTTATTTATATTATAAACGTGTAATTTGGAGTTGAGACTTTTGTTATTACTTTTATGTCTTCGAGAGATATTATTTAGCATTAGACGTTTGAATTTTTGGATTCATTTGAATAAGAATTGGAGGTATTTTTATTTTGAAACTTATGAGTAAAAATTATGATTTATGAGTAACCTCCTTCTCCACGTGCTCCGCACGTGTTAGATTTGGGGTGTTACAGCTTGCTCCTGCAAAATATAATATCAATTGAGTAGAATTACATACTGAATCACGAAACTGTTAACATATATGTTTCCATAATATTGATTTTGATGATAACAAACAAGATTAAGAATGATTAATCTTTTAAGCTCAAATTATTGAAAAATATATTTTAAATAAATCATTATTTTCATATTATAAATGTTTTATATTTAATGGAAAAATAATTTTATGCAATTGATTGTTTTTATTCCTTTTGAATAAATCATTATTTTTACATTATAAAGGTTTTATATTTAATGGAAAAATGATTTTATGAAATTGATTGTTTTTATTCTTTTTAAATAAATCATTATTTTCACATTATCAATGTTTCATATTTAATGGAAAAATGATTTTATGAAATTGGTTGTTTTTCAAAGTTTATGGTTTAATTGAAAGAATTTTGAAAACTTTGAAATAAATAAGTATTGCTTGAAACTTTGGTAAATGACTTATTTGCAAAGTGTCATAGCGTTTTGGGTTATACTATAATTTCAGAAAGTTTTGAGATTAACAAAGCATTACTTAGAAATTCTGAAATTGGACATATTTATAAATTTTCATAACGTTTTGGGACGTAGTGCAGTTTTGCAAAGTTTTAGGGTCAAACTGTAATTTCAGAAAATAGTGCACTGTGCAGGTTACTGTAGCACCTGGCTTACCGGATACTGATAACCGGCAAGCCGGTTACGGGGCAGAATGTTACCAATTCGAAAATGGCATATCGGATAGCTTAAACGGCAGACCGGTTATCGACCAGTGAGCTTCTGGAGCATAAACGGCATACCGGATTCGTAAGCGGCAAGCCGGATAATTTGAAATTCAAAATTTTACCTTAACGGTAACATGTAAGCGGCTTACCGGATAGCTAAACGGCAAGCCGAATATGCCCAGAATGTGAGTAACGGCTAGTTTTTGAGTTCAAACTATATAAACTCAAAGCCAATTCATTTTTGGTAATCCAAGCAAGCAAGAACAAGTGCACACAACATATATTGAGCTTCAACTTCGAGAATCATCATTCTTTAAATCATCTTTGTTCTTCAATTTGTATATCCACTCTTAAAGAGAGATTCATTGTTGTATTTATCATTTCTCATCAAATTGTGAGTGTACAAGTGTGGGAAACACTTGGGGTAAAGAGATTGGAGATATAATCTCTTGTTGTAAAGGTTTATTGACACCTCGAAGTCAATTGTAATCGTTGAAGCCTTGGAAAGGCTTGGATAGTGAAAACCTCAAGCGGGTGAGCTTGGAGGCGTGGACGTAGGAGGGGATAGCCGAACCACGTAAAAATCATTGTGTTCGTTTTTCTCTTCCCTTACTCTTTTAATATTGTACTTGATTGAATTTATTGTTTTTGATTTGATTAAGGCGATAGATTAAATTGTTGTGTGAATTATATTGCATAATTTTTAAAATCCCAATTCACCCCCCTCTTGGGTTGCCTAGCTAGTATTTTAGAAACAACTTAGAATGGAAGCACAAGAGACACGTGGTAGCCTGTTGAAATGAACTTAAACTCATTAGAACAACTTGTCGTTTTTAAGTTGTGAAGATGAGTGACATGTCATTTCAGTTGAACAAGATTCCAGAGCTGACGACTTGATAATGTCGTACAAAACCATTAAACCTCACATGATTAACTCACTTCTGCTATAACCTTAAACGGCATAGCTAGCAGTCGTTTAAGGAAGGCGTTAAGATGGCGCGTGAGGAGCTCGTGATCAAGTTGGTTAAGGCTGTTGAATTTGGAGAGAAATTTCTGGATCTGTTACGCCTGCATAACAGATATGTATACAAGCTAGTTCTGGTGTAATCTTGTGATATCGAGGTGAGATTGATAAGGTAGCCATAGTGAGAGTTAAGCTTTGTGAGTGTTCTCTATATTGTGAATTATCAACTCTGTGTTGTTTTTCTCCAGTGGATGTAGGCACCCTCAAAGATGTTGAACCACTTAAGTTCTTGTGTGTTCTTGATTTGTTTGAGCTGTGTTCTTTGATCTATGAGTTGTTTCGATAAGCTAAGGTTTAATTCTTGAGTCTTTGAGTCTGAGTTAGATCTTGGGGTGTGATTAATCTAGTGATTAAAGGGTTAATTTCACAACAATTGGTATCAGAGCCTTAACTCTGATTTCAAAGATCAAGAATGGGCTCAAAAGCACATCTTGAGAAGTTTACGGGGCAGAATGATTTCAACATATGGAAGATCAAGATGGAGGCTTTGTTGATTGCTCAAGGCTTAGATCCAGTCTCTAAGCTTGAAGGAAGTGATGTTTCATAATCTAAGACCCCATAACAAGTAGCATAGATAGACAAGAAAGCCAGAAGCACAATCATTCTGAGTCTTGGTGACTCTGTAATTCGAAAAGTGGCTAAAGAAAAGACTGTTGCTGGTTTATGGGCTAAGTTGGAGAATCTGTACATGACAAAGTCTTTGGCAAATAGACTTTACATAAAAAAGAAGATGTTTTCACTGAAGATGATTGAAGGGGCATCATTAAATGAGCATATAGATGAGTTCAATAAGGTTTGTGATGAATTGGAGACTATTGATGAACGACTGAGTGATAAGAGCAAAGCTTTACTACTAATCAGTTCTTTACCAAAGTCATACGAGCACTTTGTGGATGCATTGCTGTACAGGAGGCAAACACTCTCCCTAGAAGAGGTCAAATCTGCTCTTGCCACCAAGAAGCTAAAAGATAAGCATGATAATCCAGAAAGTGAATCAAGTGAGGGACTGATGGCTAGAGGCAGACCTGAGAAAAGAGAAAGCAAGGGAAAGAAACAAGGCAGATCAAAGTCTAAATAGAAAAATTTGAAGTGTTTCCATTGCCATAAAGAATGGCATTTCAAAAGAGATTTCCCTGAAAGGAAGAACAAGAATAGAGAAATCAAAGAAATAATAGGAAATACAGCCATAGCCACAGAAGAAGAAGGTAGCTTTAAAACAGTTGGTGTAGTCATTGCCACAAATCAGAAACCTCAAGGTCAGTGGGTCCTTGACTCAAGTTGTACCTTTCATATGTATCCAAATAAAAGCTATTTTACCTCATATCAGCCATGTGATGGGGGTATAGTTTTAATAGGTAATAACTCAATGTGTAAAGTGGTTGGTATTAAGACTGTTAGCCTTAGAATGTTTGATGGTGTGGTAAGGGAATTAACACAGGTTATGTTTGTTCCTGAATTGAAAAGAAACTTAATTTCAATTGGCATGCTAAATCAAACAAGTTATGTGATTAAGGTTGAAAAAGAGGTATTGAAGGTAATTAAAGGCTCAATAGTAATCATGAAATGTATAAAACAAAATGACATGTATGTGTTGGATGGACATACTACTGTTGGAGAGGCAAATGTAACTGACAGTAGAGGGAACAAATCAATGTTGTGGCATTTGAGGATAGGGCATATGAGTGAAAAATGTTTGAGAGAGCTACAAAAACAATGAGTGTTTGGGAAAGATCAGATAAAAGCTTCGGGGTTCTGTGAAAACTGTATACTAGGAAAGTTTTCCAGGCTAAGGTTTGAGACTGCAGCTCATACCACCAAAGAGAAACTTGGATACATACACTTTGATTTGTGGGGGCCTGCACAAGTGAATTCACTAGGTGGGTGTAGATACTTTTTGACTTTTATGAATGATTTTTCAAGGATGGTTTGGGTCTTTGCACTCAAAAGTAAAGATGAGGTTCTGGAAAAATTCAAAAAATAGAAGATTTTTATTGAAAACCAAACTGGTTTGAAGGTGAAAACTTTGAGGACAAATAATGGTTTAGAGTACTGCAATAAGCTGTTTGAAAAATTCTGTGAGAATAATGGTATTCAGAGGCATAAAACTGCCACCTATACTCCTCAACAAAATGGTCTTGCTGAGAGGATGAATAGAACTTTGGTGGAGAAGGTAAGATGCATGTTGATCTATTCTAAGCTTCCAAAAATCCTTTGGGTAGAAGCCTTAAATACAACATGCTACATAGTCAACAGGAGCCCATCAATTGCTATAGGTTGTAAAACACCAATGGAACTATAGTAAGAGAGAATGGCTGATTATACAAAACTCAGAATCTTTGGTTGCACAGCATATGCTCATGTAAAACAGGGTAAGCTAGAACCAAGAGCATTAAAATGTAGGTTTTTGGGGTATCCAGAGGGTGTCAAAGGCTATAGATTGTGGCGTGTTGAACCACCACAGTGCATCATAAGCAGAGATGTAACCTTCCATGAAGATAAGTTTTTGAATAGACCAAGGAGCCTTGTTAAGAACACTGAATCAGGTGCTAAAACTGATAAAGTGAAGTTTCAGGTGGAGCCTCATAAATTGAAAGAACTTGAGCCTGAAATTGAGGGTGCTGGAATAGAACCTGAAGCTGGTGTTGAACATGAATCAGCAAAAAGTGAAGAGGACACCTATGAGTTGGTAAGAGACAGAAAGAGAAGGACAATAAGACCACCTAAAAGATATGCAGTGGCTGATTTGATTGCATATGCTTTGACTGCTGCTCAAGAGCTGAATAATGATGAACCTAGAACTTATCAGGAAGCTATCACAAGCAAAAATAAGATGGAATGGAAAAAAAAAAGGCAATGGATGAAGAGATGACATCCCTGATAAAAAACAAGACTTGGGAATTGATTGAAAAACCAGCTAAGAGGAAGATAGTAAGTTGTAAATGGATCTTCAAGATTAAAGATGGGATACCTGGTGCTTAACCTAGAAGATTTAAGGCCACACTGGTGGCAAAGGGCTTCACACAAAATGAGGGAATTAACTTCACTAAAGTATTTTCCCCTGTAGTGAGACATGCTTCCATCAAAATTATTCTTGCACTTGTGGTTGTTCAGGATATGCATCTTGAGCAGATAGATGTAAAAACAGCCTTCCTGTGTGGTGAATTACAAGAGGAAATTGTAATTCAGCAACCTGAAAGGTATGTGACATCTGGTAAAGAAGATTGTGTCTGCTTACTTAAAAAGTCTCTATATGGGTTAAAACAATCACCTAGGCAATGGTATCTGAAGTTTGATAACTTCATGATAACACATGCATTCAACATGTGCAGTTGTGATTGCTGTGTGTACTTCAAAGAGACAAGTGGAGAGAGAATGATATATCTCTGCTGTATATAGATGACATGTTGATTATATGCCATGATCAGGAAGAGATCAATCATTTAAAGAAACTTTTAAGTAGGGAATTTGAAATGAAGGAACTTGAAGAAGCTAAGAGAATTCTAGGGATGGATATCATCAGGAACACGAGCAAGAAGATTTTGTTCTTAACTCAACATAGCTACATTAAAAAGGTTCTGGTGAGGTTTGGAATGAATGATGCTAAGCAAGTTCAAATACCATTAGCAAGCCACTTCAAGTTATCTGCTGCCCAGTGTCCTCAAACTGAGGCAGAACAACAGAAAATGGCATGTATACCCTACTTAAGTGTAGTAGGTAGCCTCATGTATGCCATGGTACTCACCAGACCTGATATCTCACATGCTGTGAGTTTGGTGACCAGGTTTATGGCAAATCCAGGATATGAACACTGGAGAGCTGTTCAGTGGATTATGAAGTATCTGAAGGGAACTCTGGAGGTTGGTTTAGTCTATGGTGGGGAAGGTAAGAATGGACACACATTAATTGGTTATGTGGATGCTGACTTTACTGGTGATCTTGACAAAAGAAGGCCATAAACAAGGTATTTGTTTACTCTGGGAGGCTGCACAATTAGCTGGAAAGCAACATTACAGAATGTAGTAGCTTTGTGCACTACAGAGGCTGAATACACTGCAGCAACTGAAGCTTTCAAAGAAGCAATTTGGTTGAAAAGCATGACAACTGAGTTGGGAGCTAAGGAAGAATCTGTAACGGTATATAGTGACAGTCAGAGTGTCATACATCTTAACAAGAATCAATCTCATCATGAGAAAATAAAACATATAGATGTTAAGTTGCATTTCGTGAGACTTGAGGTGTCAAGGGAAGTTGTAAAGTTGCTGAAGATTCATATTGAAGAAAATCCAGCTGACATGTTAACTAAAGTTGTGCCTACTGCCAAGTTCATCCTTTGCATGAACTTAGCAAGTATTTGCAGGTTTTAAGAAATTGCAGATGGGGAGAAGACAATATAAAAGGAGGGAGCTATGAGTGTTGAGTTCAAGGTGGAGATTGTTGAAATGAACTCAAACTCGTCAAAACAACTTGTCGTTTTTAAGTTGTAAAGATGAGTGACATGTCATTTCAGTTGAACAAGATTCTAGAGCTAACAACTTGATAATGTCGTACAAAACCATTAAACCTCACGTGATTAACGCACTCCTGCTATAAGCTTAAACAACATAGCTAGCAGTCATTTAAGGAAGGCTTTAAAGTGGCGCGTGAGGAGCTTGTGATCGAGTTAGTTAAGGCTGTTGGATTTGGAGGGAAATTTCTAGATCTGTTACGCCTGCATAACAGATATATATACAAGCTGGTTCTGGTTTAATCTTATGACATCGAGGTGAGATTGATAAGGCAGCCATAGTGAGAGTTAAGCTTTGTGAGTGTTCTCTGGATTGCGAATTATCAACTCTGTAACCTTGAAGCTTAATAAAGTTGCTTCCTGTGTTGTTTTCTCCAGTGAATGTGGGCACTCTCAAAGGTGTTGAATCACTTAAGTTCTTGTGTGTTCTTGATTTGTTTGAGATGTGTTCTTTGATATGTGAGTTGTTTCGATAAGCTAAGGTTTAATTCTTAAGTCTTTGAGTCTGAATTAAATCTTGGGGTGTAATTAATCCAGTGATTAAAGGATTAATTTCACAATACAGCCAAACATGAACACAACACACCCAACTGAGAAACTAAACTGTATATGATTTTGGAGTATATGCACGGTGGTAACTGGGTGGGACCACTCCAATTTCCGAACTGTTTTCCTCGAACCTCTTTAATTGTGACACATAAGTTTCTTTACACAAAGTGGGCCGTTTATTTCAAAAATTTTCCTTTTGTTTTTTTAAGTTCTTTTAACTTTTACTTTTTTTTTTGTTTTTTAGACGCGTGACGTGATGCAAATGGCTAGAAAATTTAGCACACATGAAACCAAGACGGTCATTTACAAATCAATATTCAATCCTGACAGGTACAATTTAAGAATCATTGGTGATAAAAAGCAGCTTCTAATTTTCTTTAAATACATATCAAAAAAAGAAAAAATCAACAAAGTTGGATTTTCTAAAGGTGGGTTATGTTTAGTTTGGTATTTAGGTGGAGCAACTATCACTTTTAAGTTATAACACTGAAATATTCGATAAATATTAATTATTATAATTTAAAAATTAAGTTAATTTAATCCACAACGTATATGATGAAATCTTATAATATCTTTAATATTTTTATAAAAATTATTATTTAAAAATCATATTTACTACATACTATTTATTTTTATTTTATAATTACAATTTTTTTCACAATAATTGTAGTTACAACACCTTAATTACTTCAACTTGATGACTACAAAACAACATTAAGTAAAGTAAGGGATTAAAATGTGTGATACTATGAACTTCAATTTGTTGCTGTCTCAGTCTAATCTTTTCTCCTGGTGACAATCATAGAAATCTGGAGACCTCTGCTGAATGCTTGATTGAAGAGCAGGCGTGTTTGGAACTCAGATGCGAATGGAAGCCACGAGAAAATGGCTATGGGCGCGAAGACTAGCAATCTCATTAGGTACTCGTGGTCTGCCTAGCTCCTTTGTTGAATCCCAGAATCCTATTGCCTTAAACAATGGCCTGCAAACTCGCCCAAACTTGTAAGGACAAACCAAAATGAAATATGATTTAGCAAGCACTGTTCATCAGTTATATGTAGTCCCATCCTAATTGATTTCTTTAATTTAGCGAGTGTGATGAAAAATAACAATCATGTAGATTTTCGAGAAAATGTCTTGGTCCTATCCTTTCTCCTGAGGAGAATCATAGAAATCCGGAGACCTCTGCTGAATGCTTGATTGAAGAGCAGGCGTGTTTGGAACTTCGATACAAACGGGAACCATGATAAAATGGCTATGGGTGCAAAGAGTAGCAATCCCATTATGTACTCATACGCTCTTGCCAGCTCCTTTACTGAATCCCAGAGCCCTATTGCCTTGAACAATGGCCTGCAAACTTGCCCAATCTGGAAACGACAAAGCAAAATGAAATATGATTTAGCAAGCACTGTAGTTCATAGTTATATGTATTAAAGGACTCTAGTTAATTGGATAGTGTGTGATGAAAAATAACAATCATGCAGTTTTTCTAGAAAAGAAGAAAGATTTTAGGATTGTGAGAGTGAGTTTTTTAGGTATAAAAGTACACACTAGGCAGCGAAGTTGGATTGTGAATAAAGTTAAGCAAAGAGGAGACAAAAAAAGCATTTCATCAAGTACAATGCAGTAATTCACATGAGTAGGTTTTATTGCATGCACTTAGGATTGCAATATGATGATCAATTTGGAACATACTGAAAAAGGGGATACATTGAAAAAGTAACCCAGATTATAGATTTGGCTTATACTGTGTACTACCAAAAGTAGTTGAAGTTCAAACTTACCAGTAAAATGGCCCACCCAGTAGGCAGAAAAGCAAGCATGCAGGCAAATAAATCTGATATGGTGAGACCGCATACTACAAATAAGACGGTCATGCTTGACATGAAGCCAAGGAAAACAAGTGCTTTAATCCTGAACATGAGCTGAAACTCGGCACCAGATCTTCGTCCACCCATTGATACCATCTAACAAGAACAGAAAAAACAAAAACGCAACACTACTTAATAATATGCATACTTCCTCCGCAATATGTGGGGTAAAGGTTCATCCCCTCAGTACAAGCGAATTTCGTTTCCATACCTTCAGAACTAGAAGGGTGGTTACTAGAACTAGCCAAGAGAGTCCATACACCTTAGAAAAAAAAATGGAGAATATGATAAATATAGCAAATATATGCCATACCAAAAGAATTTGCAGACCAATAAGCAAAATTTATTATCAGACAGTAATGAACTATACCACAGTATTCTTGCTACGATGAGCTATATCAAGGTGGTAGACAATTCCATACTGGTAAATGAAGAAGCGAAAAACAAGGATAATCTCAAGAATCCTTCCCCTTATATTTGAGAATTTGAGGTGTTCTTGTTCTTCATCCCACCATGATTCCCAACTTCTATAGGGCAGGGTGCCAATACCACCACGATTTCCCATCCACCTCTTCCAATCTGTCCAATCATCTACTGTTTTTTGCCAGTCAAAACCAGATGGATTGAACACAAAAGGAGCAAACAACCAGGAGCCAACCAGGAACCACATAGAGAGTGTAATAAACAAGTAAAATTTATTTGAACTGCGATACGAATGCCAATATACTTCATACAAGACCAATAGTACAACCAGCTCCAGTCCTTTCACAAAGTGACTTCGGGAGTACTGCCTGTAGTTCTCAGAAAACTTTGCATGATAAACAACAAATCCTCGACCAGTAGCTCGATATTTACAGCTTCCATGTAAGATTGTTTTGCCAAAATAGTGCACTTTTGTTCCGAGCTGAAATGCGAAGAATACAGAAGCCAGCTGCAGCTGCATGATGATAAAATCACACAGAGCACTGCAAAACCCTTTTTCGAGGCCAATTTCCATAACCATTGGAAGAAACAATAACAAACCAAGCTGAAAGACAGACTGTGTAGCCAAAGCCTCTTCGAGGGCCATGCTTTGATGCATGCCTGGATTCTCAAGAATCTCTCTTTCTAATCCACTCATAACCAAGTATAAACGTCCATACAAGAACACATACACAGTTATAACAATTACCTGAAAAAGACAGCCTTGGATGAGTGACAATGCATATATTGAATTGATTTAAATCATAAATTTTATATGAAAAGAAAAAAAATTGTTTCAAGAGACTATCATTGTACAATATTGATTGGTGCAGAAACTCAACAAGTAATAGGTCACGAAGGCGTGAACTATAAATCTATTGGAGCTCCTAAGAAACATTTAAACAATGAGACTAGTTTGGTTAACATACCATGCTACTAAGG
The DNA here is from genome assembly GCA_018350135.1 of Citrus trifoliata. Classification (NCBI taxonomy): domain Eukaryota; kingdom Viridiplantae; phylum Streptophyta; class Magnoliopsida; order Sapindales; family Rutaceae; genus Citrus; species Citrus trifoliata. The sequence continues at coordinate 10,198,121 of CM031387.1, read as the reverse complement.
TAGAATCCAACTGTTGTAAAGTAGAATGAAAGCATTCTAAAGAAGTCAAAACAGTGCCCGAGCCGGTAAACATCACGACTAAATGTCTGCTCTCCATTAACACCTGCAACCCTTGCCTCAAATGATGATAATTGATTCATTCCCATGTAACGCCCCTTGCCTACTTGAATATATTCATGATGTGTTATGTATCCTCTGCGGAGAGTTGAATTCATCCCTGAAGATTTCAACACAATTAGCCATCAGAATAGATTTCTAAGTTGATATATTCTGAAGAACTAAATATTACCTGCATATATATCCGCACCGTAGTTAATCACCCTTGAAGCCTTTCCAATGCCACCCCTTGTTATGTGGAAGATTCGGTCAAATATATCAGGATGACCATAGTAAAAACGTACCCTACAAAGTTAATATGAAACATTTAAAAGAACCTCCAATGGTAGAAAGACATAAACTTTTAACTGATCTACAGTTGCAACATAGCTTATTTGTAAAAGAGAACCCCAAGAGGTTGGATGGAGCGGTACATTTGGTTTCAGTCCAAAACCCCTTGGGATCGGCTATCTGGGATGTTTACAGCCCACGAGTCTTTCCTTTTTCCCCTTGGATGCATAAGAACTTAATTTCGGGATTACGTTTCTATCCAATGCAGGTTGACCCCATTAACAAAGCTATCGAGCTTGTAGTGTCTGGCAGCATATTCCCAATTTAGAATTCAGTGAACACAAAAGGTCGAGAGATATTGGGATATATAGAAAAACAATGAAACAAATACCCCATGTAAGGTGGCCCCAATGGGCTTTGAACCCCTGATTTCTTGGTTGAATCCAAGGGTCTTTTACCAGTCAACTAAACCCGTTGGTGTTACCAGTAGCTGTAGTGTTTTGAGTGTTAATTTTGATTTGGCTTCACATTTTGCAGTGCTATTCATGTGTTTGGAACTAATGATGTGGGAAGCAGCCAATGTCATAGAACTTTGTTAATGTGTACCTGGAAGATAATTAGGATGGAAACATTTTCTGCTACTTGATGGTTTGGGATAGGAAAATCATATTTTAGGGTTTCCATAGGGCTAAAGTGTTTTCCAGCATGTAGTTGGACATCAGGAAACTAGACCGAGGTTAGAAGACAAGTGGCTAAGTTAAACAACTGTGTAACTGCACAATGCAGATACATTTGTGTCTAACAATAGAATGGGACAACAAAGACAATAGTACAAGAGGTTTCAAACACAAACATGTGTTGGCACAACTATCAGATTAACTTACAAGCTCTAAATACAAACAAATTTTGGAGTATCGTACATTCAAATACACTTCGTACCAGTAAATGTTGATTCAAACCTACCACCCACCTTTTGTGGCCATACTGAGGTAAAAGGAAAAAAATGTTTGCACATAAAACACAAAGTCCTAGTTCCTTAAGGATGAAGTCCAATGTAAAGATTAAAAGGATTAAATGCAAGAACAATTAAGCAGTGATTTAAAATAGATTAAGGCTTACCTCAAAGGATTTACTAAAATTCGTTGGGAAATAGTGACAAAGCTAGTCTCTTGGTTGGATATGAACCATGCAAGTGATGACACACTGTATAACATAGAAGGGAGAAAGTAGCATATATAAATACACTTGCTGATTGTGTAAACAACAATTTTTCCCAAATTCATCAAGATAAAATGGGTGTTGTTAGGCTGACCTTCCGGTAAAAACATGCTCCCTCAGACCCAATATTGTAGGTTCTCTCTGCCCAGAAGTAGACTTCAGGAATTCCTCCAATACATTTCTCATTTTGAAAGCCTCCTCAAAGTAATTGTCCTGGGAAAAGAGACAAGCACGGGAACACACATTGAACCACTTGTTACTATATCTTAAAAGAAGGCAGAAGGAGAACGAAAGTTACCTGATTCATGTCTATGGTCTGCAACGCTTCTCCACGAGTAAAGATAATGGCGTGGTTTTGATTCTCAGGGTTTCCTTCACCAATAACTGTTGGAGGTCCTGGAAGCTTGATCCGATATATTTCCTAGCAATACAGGCAATAATCCAGGGATATTAAAAGCAATTTCTAACAAGAGATGGGAAAGAACTCCTCGCAAACAAGCATTGTCGTTGACATGTCTTTGTAGTTCTTTATCCGAATGACATAAAAAAGCCCATGATCTTGAACTATAGTTAGGCAGAAGGACATGCTCATTCAATGTGTTAGTGTATTTTTCAGTTACCATGCACTCCACTCCATCCTCCTGCCAAGGCCGGAGTGCAAGGGGGGTTTCGATCCCTTGACCTTTGCTTCCACTCCAAGAGGACAAACCAACTGTGTTGTCCCCTTGGGAACAATGCATGCATGAGTATCACTAAAGTAGGTGGAAATTCAAAGCAAATGTCGTTAGGATGTAGACTTAACTCAACTTTATGCTAAAGCTCAACCTTATGACAAAAAAACTCTAACTCACAATTTGGGTTGGCTATCGGAACACTCTATTTGTACTGGTATGGAAAAGGGCGCTAACTGTATTTCCCCTCTGCATGCTCCACTCAATTTAACCTTGCTTATTGAGGATTCTCTCTTTTTTTCACTTCTCTTTTTTTTTTTTAAAAAAAAAAATTCTCAATAACTGGATGATGAAAGGAGAATCTAGCAAACCAACATTTTGGTATGCTAACATTTTATAATGGAACAATTGCATTTCACATTATGAAGTTAAAATGCTATATCTTGGTGGAAATAGAGTAATTGTATTGACAATGTAACACCAAACTAAAGATATGATAAGATAGAAGAATAATTGGTGCAGAACCAATAGAGAGAAAAGAAAAGAGGAGAATAAACCGAGGAAATTGAGAGGGAAAACATCATCTTTATTCAGCAATCATAAGTCTGACTCACAACTGAATATAAGGCCACATAGAAATGGTCAGCAAACTCTAAAACTAATATAACTCATCCAATAATTTGGGTCACACATAAGACACAAGAGAGGCACCTACAAACAAAACTAACAACAATCTTAACAGAAGAAAGTTACCAACTAAAGTTTTTCCTAGTGTCCAACTACACATAAAGAATCAGGAACATGATTTTATACCTTGTTACTAATGAATAAATTACTTAACTAGGTGGTTTTGAAAAATTAAGTCTCTTAAAAGTAAATGGACAATGCCAATGATTGAAGTTATAAGATTAAACAACTAACTGAAAGCATCCATCTTTTTCTCCTTTAATAAAGAAAGTTCATATTTTATACTAAGTATTTCACAAAAGCAATCCAAATCCCTTCTCCCTGCGATCAGAATAGGGTTCACTCTAAATGTCTTGCATCATTCAAACATATCTTACAAGTTGAACTAACTACTAACCACTGTAAGTACCTATCTAACATTAGCCATTTAGAAAATATGTCTTCAAGCATGTGAATTCTACATCAAACTACTGATTACCATTCATACCTCATCATACTTATCACCTCCCTTCAAAAGCACGGAGTAATGAAATTTCTGAGATTTTCCATTCACAATTTCCTCCCTTTCATCCAGGTAAGCAACACGCAGGGATGGATACCTGTACAGTGTTTACATAATTCAAAGACTGTAATTTGAAAACTAAATCAGATGGAGATAGTGTAGTACATCAGACAACAAATTAAACTTACTTTATCATGAGATGTAGAATGTTCTTGTAACAACTTCGATCTCTCCAATCATCAGATTTTTTCTGAGCACCATAGATCTGACAAGAAGCAACATAAGTAAACTTCATATTGACCAGAGCTTGTGCAGAAGCCCTTTCATCTTCCTGACTTGATTCCATGATCCGATAGCCACCAAAAATTGCTGCATGAATAGTTTCTTAACAGTTTATTTAACATGCTATGGTATCAACTTTGAACAATACTGAAATAGAAATATTTGGAATTGTAATTTATTCTCTAACAGAAAGCATAAACCATTGTCTCCTGCAGATTCCAGAAAGCATTGCAGTTCAAGAGCCTGCTTGTAGTACATCATCCCTCTGACTGGCAGAAACATATAGATATATTTAATGAAATAGCTATATAAATCAATCTACTACAAGATAAACTTCAAAGTTTTCATAAGGACCTGTTCTAGAAAGTGTCTGCCCTCTGTAAGATGCCCAATGACAAGTAGCCTCCTCCTTGTCAGCATCAGAATAATTAAATTTTGGGTCATTTATGCGCTTTTGCAAATTCTTCCATTCATCTAATTCGCAGACAAACATAGCTGTTCAGTAAGTTTTTACCAATCAAAACAACAACAATGCATATTGCAGCAGTGGATCTAAACTCACCAGGATATATTTTCTGTAAGTAAAACAAAGTTGATATTCCATCCTCATTTTCGTTATTAAGTTCATCAACAGAGTAAAGAACATCTTCTCTATAATATGATGTCAAAACACTATATCATGGATCAAAAAAGAAACTATGTTAAAATAGAACATATACAGCTCTTAAACAAATTGGGAAAAAAAAAGAAAAAAAGAAAAAAAGAAGAAAGAAAAGTGTGAGAGAGAGAGAGAGAACGAACATAAACATCCACATTTCTGACTCCTTGATGATAATTGAAAGAGAAAAAGGCAACACATTCATAAGAGATATGGACAATAGTGTTAAGTGACCAAAAGGGGAAGCAAATTGCTAATGCAACCGTGTGAAACACACAAACTTTCAACCCTTTACTGCCACTCTAATTACAGCACTGATGGTTCTCAAACAGATTGTTCAGTATAACAGCATCATAAAAATAATACAGAGGATTTTCCTTTCTAGTGAGATAAGCTTCAATATTTCAGTAAATAAGTGTTCAACAATGACTGACCTAAAGGAGATCATGTCACGAACTTTTGGAGCACGTGGCATCTTCATAAATAAGGAATTTGCAAAGAAAGTTATACGACGGCGTGCATCCAAATTCGTTGGCACATTTACGGCAGATTCTTTGACAGTCAAGAGAAAATGGAGCCTAACCACCTATAGAAAATGAGGAATGTAATAAGAATACGAGAACCCAACATAATATTTTCAAGTGATAACTGAAACAAACAAATGACTAATAAGAGTACCTTTTCCCTCCAAGATTTATTCTCCATAATGGTGATATTTAGCTTTTCAAATATCTGCTCCTCTTTATCATTTTTCTGAATTTGCGTGTGAAATCTTTCAAGGATTCTATGGGAAGAAGTGGAAACCCATATCATATACAATTCATCAAGGTTCATCAATCATATAAGTACAAATAGGTTTTACATCCAAAGTTCGAATTCATCAGCACTTGCACTTACTCAAAGCTGTTAACCATAATGTCCTGAAGGATGATTTTCATAATATCTTGGAGGAAATTAATCATCTGAGACTTGTATACGTCTACATCTTCATACTTAGATAGCTGTCACCCAACCCATCAACCAACTTGAGTACCAGAACTGAAATTAAATCTACAAATTCATTGCTGAAGCACTCAGCAATAGGAGAAAAAAGGTCAAAAAGGAAAAGATAAAGGAAAAATATTACCAAGAGTTTTACAAACTTCTCCAACTTTTCACAGAGTGAAGGCATCCCAGCCATGCGAAATTCATTCAAGAACCTGTGTTGCTGAATGCTAATGTCTACGTTATAACAAATCTGCTTCACAACACTGCTCCATAACAGAAAAAAGGAAACAAACAATGAGATTTCCAATATCAGGAGCCTTCTGTTTATCCATGGAAATATTGGAAATAATTGGAAATTTACTCTTACTTCCTATCAGTTTCATCTTCCAGAAGACCATAAATTATTTCCCGGAGCGTCTCATAACATTCAATGACTGCTGAATGCATATAACCATCATTCTTTATCTTCCTAAATAAGTCAGTGTCCTCTTTCTCTTTAAAATCCTTTGCCATGTCTAATGCAATATGAATCTGTTATACATCCGACATAAGAAAATAAGTTAGAAATTGAGCATAGCATAAATTAACATGAGAAACCACTCAAAAAGTTTACCTTGCTAGCAAGCAGAAAAGGTGGCCACTGGGTAACAGAGACATCATTTGAAGAATATGGCACCAGCAACAAGTCTCTATCCCTAAACAATTATAAATCAAAGAAAAAATAAAAAACTCATAAATGATGTCTCCGATATAAGACAAGCTTTTTAATCAAGGATGCAGTCCTAACTCATTGCTGATCAGATCCTCCTCCCGCATAGATTCTATGAATTTATTCCACACATGAGAAAAATTTGCAATATTCCTTCGTTCCGTAGACTCATCCTGCCACAGTTAATAATTTCTTTAGCCAAAGACACGAAAGATGAAAAGATCTAAATTGGTATGGGGACAATTTGATTAAAAATACTGAAACTCATACTGATGGAGGTTCTGTTAGAGATATGTACTTATGGGATTTCCATTATTTTCTTGGACTATCTTAGGGTTTTATCTTTTTCTTATCCATGCCTATGCCTATGAATAAGCTTGTGTAACTTTTAACTGTGAAGCTAAGGTTTAGCTCTAGTGGTAAGGAAGGGCTTGGGGCCTGGGTTTGAGCTTCAATGTGTGTATGAGTTAATAATTATTTAAAAAAAAATACACTGAATAATAAAGCATAATGCATTTACTTCCTACTACCTCCCAATTCTGATTTCTCATCCCTTTCTCTTTTCTCTCTTTCTTTCTTCAATTGTCCTACATCACATTCACTTATGATGTGAAGGGTGGATAGGATTGTAAATGGTACCATCCTCTTTTGGAAGCATCATGCCAGTATTATTTGGTGGGATTTCTAACCTCATCACTATGAGATCAAGAACAAGGGGAGGGCGAGGTGGATTCCAATGACTTCCATTTGCCAGCAATAGAGTCTCTAGCAAGCGTCTGTCACTTTCCATCAACCACTAAAGGTCATCAGCCAATAAAGTTCTTTTTTTGTTTTTTCCCCCTCTTTTATCTAGATTTTCACTTTTCCTGTTTCCTTGTTATGCCTATCATCATTTTTTTTTTCTACTTTTTCTCCCACAATTAGATGTTATGTCCAGTATTATTTCCACCCAGCACTAAACACAGAATTGGAATATTAACCTTATCCTATCCTATCTGGTCAACAAATCTCATGCTATGCTATTCTGCAAGCAAAATGCAGCCTAGAGGGGAATAATTGCCAGCATTTATGTTTGGAAGAAAATGTAGCTGCATATGGAAATTATTTGAAGTTCCAGACAATGATGCAAATATTAATATGTCAGCAAGAATTAGCAGTACCATGTATCTTCGCTTTGTATCTGCATCTGACGATGGCACAAGACACCGACAAAAAGCTGTTGGCACAGATTCAAATCTAGAACGCAACATCCCAAGCGTTCGTATCTAAGAAATGAAAATGGGTTCATACAACAATTATTAATATGAAAAAATGGAAATCATGATTATCTAACTGATGTAAGTGTTACTATAAACAAGTAGTTTGATAGATAACATCTTCCATATAAATCAATTATAGGATTTCCAGATCAATATATCTCACTGAACAATTGATCTTTTATTAACATGATTCCCCATAGTATGAGAACAACTGGCCACTAACCTCACCCAAATGGCTTAATGCTCCATTTATCCCACCAAAAAGAGTAGAAAATATGGAATACCATATTTGAGTATCCATAAAATACACCTACATGCCGATAAAACAAGTCAAAATGAAAAACGTTAAAGGTTAAAACTATAATATGCAAAACACAACATGAAGGCATAAAATTTGTTGTTCCCAAATATTCGTTTACAGCCCACTTACCAGGACAATTGGAGCCCATATTGCTATAACAACTCCAATATTATGGGTTACTACAGCAATTTGAGATGAAAACATTCTTCAGCCACATATAGAAGGTAAAATTATAACAGTTTAACCAAAAATAAAAGAAGAATAATTACCATTGGGAAAGAATTCATGCCACTCATAGTTATCGACATGCAACTTCATAATCAACTTCGAAGATCTGATTAGTGGCAATATCTATGAAGAAAATATGTAAATTATTGCTTTAGATTGACATGAGTTTGAGATGGTATTTTTAAATTTATGCACCACAGAATCAATTCACATGTTCTTCCCAATCAAAAGATATAGCTGCAGCACAAATAAAGCATAAAAGCATATAGCTATTGATAGGAATTAAAGGAAGTTTAACAGTTTGTATTTAATTCTTTATAAATATAACAACTCATATTGCATATATTCCATTCTTTTACACTTGATTGGCCAAAGATTGCATCGTTTCACAAACTCCAGTTGTTTTATAAAGCTGTGGTTGAAGCAAATACTACAGACCAGATCCTTGTTTACCAGTGCTCAATATCATGCTGCAAGTATAGAGAAATAGACCCAAATGTGGAATGCACTTAAAAGCATTTCAAGAAACCACTATGATTTGTAGCCAATGACAAACTGAGGAAAAAACAAGCCACCACAACGATATACGATGGCTTTGTGCCGATGTATATAGATGAAGATGGCACAAATTTACCTACGAAGGATAAAAACAAAAAGTGAGGTTGCGGCAGGGCCCTCAAAGACTCTGCAAACAGACAGAATTCTCTCCCTTTACATAAGCATGAGACTTTATCTAAAAAGAAATCGGATCAAACAAAATAAATTTGGATTGGGCTCCTTTCATGGTCAAGAGGGAAGTTAAATGACTAGTGATGGATCAAGGTGAAAGGTTAGAATTTAAGATGACACCATCCGTCATAAATCACTATGCCCGCTGAATAGAAGCATTAAACTAAAAGCCCATACAAATGAGCACCTAGGAAAAAAAGGCCATATGCAGATAATGAGGAACCATAAGACTGAATTACGTGGGATGCCTGTGCCCGACCATGCCAGATGAAAATCACTATCATATAGATATTAATTATCATGGAGGTTAGGAGAGTCCAAAATATTCAACCCAATTTTCTTGAGACAACTGGCAACAATACATATAGATACTAATTTAAATGAATTTTAAGATACATAAGCTTATCTGCACATGCAGACAAAAGTATTTACATGCATCAACAAATTCATGAATGATTTTAGGCATCTAACAGATGTGCTTGCACTTAATTCAGCACTAAATTTGAACTGTAGAGGTATTAATTCAATTAACATATATAAGAACAAATCACCTCCACGTAATAGCTGAATGGTAGCTTGCAGATTAACAACAGGATCCAAAACAATGTATATCTGGGCACACAAAATTTATCTGTTAATGGAGAAGAGGCACATCCAAATCATAGCACTAGACTTTAAATCCCCCAAACTCCCAAACCCCAATAAGATAAAGGCAAAAAAGAAATGAAAACCAAAAGCATCCTCTTATCTTACTTCAGAAGTTGGAACATGCCTTCATGCAAGCCTCTTCCAACATACAGTTTCGGCTGCAGGATAATAAAATATACAAAAAGAACACTTATACAGTTTACTAAAAAAATTCAAAAGGCAAGAAAGAGAAATAAGAACAAGAACATCAGTGAAATGTAACCATTGTAGATATTCTTACCTGACCCCACCACATAAAAAGTCTGACGATAAGTGAGTTTGACTGCTCCATAATTCTCGACAATTGCGGAAGAAAAAATAGAAAAGCAGCCAATATATTGGGCACCAAATAAATTGCAACAGCATAATTATATAAAGATCCCTGGCTTTGCCAAATTGGCAGAATCACTGCCCACACAGCTGCGACTGCAAATTTCAGAAGGTATCTTAGTATTTGGGTACATTTCAAGCTCCTCCAAGCATTGAAGCTGAGGACTATATCCAATGCAGCTGCAGGAAAACGAGTAGGAAAGTAAGAAACGATTGACTAAATTTGTATCAATCATCAACATGCTGTTGATGACAGGATGAATCTGCAGGACTATAACTGCAGCACTGTAACATAATCAAGCTTCAAAATTGCTAAATACAGAGATGAAATAGCTAAGGTTCATTCTGTGTATGATCACAACCAGGGAACAAGAACTAATTAATGAGATGGAGAAACAAATTCTAATTTAATCATACATCAACAGTACCTTGCAGCAAATTAAGAAAAGCTTGAGTAATGAAAATGGTCAGCACACTTTTGAACACATCCTCATCAAAAACTGCAGCCAGTGATCCATCAGAAGTCCATGCAACAATTACCATAGCCTAAAAGCCATAAATTCAGAAACACAATTGATTTTTCCAAAAATGGCATAATAAAGTATCACATTCTCACACAGCTATGCCACCTGGAAAGCCATTATAAAGAATATCCACATTCGGTCAAAACTCCTATAGAGGTGCCAAAATGTGCGAGCTTCAACAAAATTAGTCTTGGGCTTTCTCGTTTCAGCAGGTACTTGGTTAGGCCTCTGCAAACAAACATATGAACCTTAAATACTAAAAAAATTAATAATAAATAGAGAAACATAATACCGGTACAAGGACTTCATTGCACTAATCTAGGTGACAAATACGTCAAATCATTTGGGAGAAAGAGAAGCAGAAAATGTTAATCTTCTATCATTTTGATTCTGTATATCTACCAGATATAATGATGCTCAATTTGATGGTTCGAATCGCAAAATCTGAATTGCCTTACCAATGATACAAGTATTTTTCTTCCCGTATAAATTAAAATGAGTCATATCCAACAGCTAAACTTCAGCAGTCTATCACTTTCCAGTTTAGCGAATAATATTGCAACGTTACCCATTAATTTCAGTATAAACAAAATCAAATGATCTTCTGATAATTGTAATCCTTTTTCTTGATAGTGGCTTCCTTATTCTCACCCCTTTTTGTTACAATTTAAAATAATTCTGGAGAGAAAGGAAGATTTGTAATGCAGGTTGAAATATTCTATTAATCCAAATATTATTTTACCAACCATTTTGAGTACCTTTCAATCAACTTAATAATTACATATGATTTTTGTGTGTATCAACAAAACATTGTCATATGCAATATGACATGTGGTTCCTAGTGTGACACTATATGATCAACCAATGATCAAACTTATCTCTAGCACAGGGAATCAAAAGATAATAAATGAATTTTTATATTTATGATTCTTGGAAATCATTAAGCAACAATACTTCTTCTATAAGAAACACAATACTCTTGAGCAAGGAAAAGATGATCAATACACTACGAATTTACCTTAGCATTTAAAAATTGAAAAAAATAAAAATAAAAATAAAAATAAAAACAGCATAAGACAGGACTGAACCTCATGTGCAGGCAATACCACGTCTGAATGAACAAAAAAATCTGCTTTGAGGTCCATTGGCCACTTTAGACTAAAACACTTTCTGGACCTGAAAACAATTGTTGGGGTTTTGACGAGTTTCAGCTAATAATTATCTGATTGAAGTATGAAAAAGAAAGTTACTATTAGAAAACTCACCAAAAGTACTCATTTAAATCATCATAGTTTCTCCACCTAGAATGGCTTGCCTTGCCCCCTTTGTTTCTCTTGGCTTCCTTTTTCCAACAAAGATAATCAATTTCCATATAGAAAGCTGCAAGTGTTGAAAAAGACAATATGTGCAATACAGCAAAACAATACCTTCTGCAACACCTGGTAGATGGGGGTTATAACAGTCTGCAGAAATGTTTCTTCATCAGGTGCAATTGTTTGGTTACCATGGTTCGTGTCTCCAGTGACAGGATGTACATTGCTAAGCAAAATTCCATAAACCACATCTGCCATCTTAGATAATCAGGAAACAGACAGAGGATTACTTTAATTCTGTGGAATTGACATACTAGATCCCCAGTCCCAATCTTGAATTTGCTATAACTGAATACGATTGCTTATATGATCATGGAGTTTTACCAAATCATTCATTATGGATTTTCCTATCATGTAAAATTTAATGACACTTATGTTTATGAAAAGCCATTAGCTATGATAAGAAGAAGCAAACCAAAGAAATCAGATTAACAATGGTATCAGAAACAATATCAGCATATAACTGTGTATGAGTGGGTTCTGTTACTGCTGCATTGTCTATGTCATATAGTTTTGGGAAATTCCACAGTGGGTTCTGTTACTGCTACATTGTCTATCTCATATAGTTTTGGGAAATTCCATCTAGAAATATGACTAATGACTAGTGGGAAATTATGACAAACGAGGTAGGCAGTTCAGATCGCTCAAATTACAGTGAGAAATAGCCAGTCATAAACTCACGCATGCCTGTCAAAATTGCCAGCTCATACCCCAGGTTTGACAGGATAAACAAATGAAAGAGACATCTAAGTCTAGGATCCTTTTAAAGTGAGAAGACCGCATATTTCTGTTCAACCTCTTCTTCAATAAACTTCAAATATATGCACACTAATGACTAATTACTTTATAATTTTATTTCAGGAGATTGATGCAGAGATGATCTAGAGTAAGAAAAACCAGAGGACTCAAGACAAAACTTTATAATAATAATTGATGAACAAGTAAGCAACCTTCATCTTCAGTTGATCGAAGATTCACAGTTGCACTAGTCTAAAATACAAAGAAAGTTCCACCTTCCAAAAAATACTGCAAGACATAAAGAAACTCGCTCCCGCCTACAGATAGAGAATACTCACATCACCAATCGTATTAAGTGACAGTAAACTTACATTATGGAAGATGTAGCAAATGCATTCAGGCATAAAACGAATATTTGAAGCTTCACCCCAGATAAGAAGATAAAGCCCAATGTAGATAAGCTGTAGCTGTTGTTTGTCAGAACCTGGAGGAACCCTGCGAAGTGAAAATAATCCTCTCACTAAATGAAAAATCTAAGGATCATCTTGTTGTACACTGCATATTACAGTGTGTAAAAAATCCACCAATCCATGGTTTAAGCTTATAATTTTGGAAGGCAACATGGTAACTTACCTAGTATTTTGTTCACAACACAAGTACTTACACCATGACCAATAGTTCTTAAAGATTTTATCCATCAAATTCTGTACAGTGCTGCTTCTAAGCTGAAATAAGCTTTTGTCAATTTTCAATATAAGAAGATATAAGGAATACAATTAAGACATATATTAAGCATATTGGCAAAATCTAAGATATCAGAAAGCATTAAGTGGGCAGTAGAAAAATATTTACCTGGGTATAGTCTACAAGATCCCTTTTTCGTACATCCATATTGGCAAGAAGCAGTATAAGGTGCTCCCTCTGATTCGCTATATTTCCTTTCTTCAAATTCCATTAAGAAGCACAAAAAGAAAGTTTCAGATAGAATGATGCTTTCTTCAAAAGAAATTCATTTGATTTTTAAGATATACACGTAATTCACAGACAACATTGTACATATAGATCAAACCAGGATGATAAGTATCACAAGCTGGAGCTATCAAGAAATAATTTTATGAGTATAAGGTTTTAGGTTTAGTAAGAATAAGATAAAATACAAGGGAATATGGTGAAAAATTATAACCATTAAGTGTCCTTCTTTTAGTTAATCTTAAGTCAATTATATATAAACTATAGAGACCGATTCATATGATGACCACAGAACTAAAGCAAGGATAATCTATTTTTGCAAGTAGAAAATTATGTAACTGTTGAAACCCGCAGAATTAAAGTGATGTGGATGATTAGAGAAGTTCCACTCCCCCCCCCCCCCCCCTTTTTGATAAGAAACTCAAAATTGTACTAAGTATGAAGAATCAAAACGTAGAGTGGACCAGCTGTCCACTAGGAGAGTGAAGAATTAAAACTTTTAGAGAAGTTAAACTGAAGTATTACGTGATTCTAAAATTACCACAGCGCAGAAGAAAAATATTTATAAACAGTCACAAGTCCAGTTATACTTCATGGAGCATGGTTTGACGCAGTTAAGAAAGAATGGTTCTCTAAAATGGATGTGGAAATAATGGATGATGATTAAAATGGAACAGAGGAATAAAGAATTTACAAGATAGGAAATGAATAAATTAGTCAAAAATAGACTGAGGACATATCAGGATCAGTTGAATATGAGTTGCTTGTTGTTATGTCCAACATTGACCTAGAATCTTTCAGCACAGAAGAGTGACTATATTGAAGTGGTATTTAAAAAAAAAAAAGGAGAAAGAAACAGACTAAGAAATATGCACCTAGAAGTATTGGAAGAGAACAGAATGTTTAGTTCTAAAGAGGCTGCAAGCAATATGACTCTGGTAGGAAATAATATGGGGGAAAGATTTGTCAATAAATCCTAACTAACCTGGATATGAGGCTTAGAAAGTTGAATCTCTATTACCCAACAGGTGAAAATGATACCTCTGTCCTAGTTACTCAGTTAGATGGAGTTGGGACGGGGAAGAAATACCCGGAGTGCATTGCATCAAGAGAATAGCTGATTCTCTAAGTCAAGTCCAAGGTTTATCATCAATTTTGATATGATATAGTGGGATCATAAATAGCAGACTAAGAACAGAGTTAAACTTAATAACCAATGAACTGAAGCCTACAGCATGTGACATGTAGATAGAAAAATAAAAGGAAACTGGGGGATTTGAGGAATAAGTTACCTGAAACCCAAAAACAGAAGAAAGCCAATCAAGTATGTCAAAAACCGATTTGTTTCTTTCCTCAGGCAAGTCATGAGGAGCATTGGTTGCTGAACGAACACTAGGCATGGGAAGGTTTTGCACATCACGCAGTGCATGAAGTGCAGCTTTGATCTATACTCCCACAGGGAGGATAAAGAAAATTGAGTATGTATAAAATTAATGAGCATAAGAAAAACAAAGATTACAAATACTTCAAATATGTGACCTCAGGAAGTTCCATGATTGCTGCTTTGGCCCCAACAGCATTTAGAGGAAGAATGTTATAGTGTTCATATTGTTCTCTTTTCCTCTGAACATCTTGAGCATACCTGTGGATCTGCAAGGACAAATCAATTGCGAATTAACCTTTCATTACTTTCTTGATGCAAAGATAAACTTAAAAATATATGTAATGAAACTGATATTATACAAATCAAACCTGATCGTCAACTTTTTCCGGAGGTACCACTGTTTCCAGCACATCATACAGAACTACTGCAGTCTGCAAAATCTTAGCCATCTCCTCCCTTGAACAGGAAGCAAAAATGAAAAAGAACAAGATAATGAATATTGTGTTTAGCTGAAGTGGGCATGTCAACAATTTAAAATCAAGCCTTACGGTTTTTTTGTATATTGGCCTCCTTTAATTTGTTCATTATAGAAATTCCGATAGTATGCTATGATTTCATTTCGATTATTTCTTGCAAGCTGACGTTTTGTTTCTTCTTCCTCCTGCAACAAATAAAAATTTAGGATGTGACAAATTTTCATTTTGGATTTCTTGAAATGTCATTGGATTTTATTCTTGACATCAGTTCTGAAAGCATACAAGAATTCAAAAAATAAATAAATAGATAAGAGAAAGAAAGAAAAAAGAAAGCTAGTAAGATGTTTCTAAAATACTTAGCCAATGAATTCATGTGCATATCTTAGACAATCAATAAGATAACCATCAATATCATATACATTGCAATAGGAGATTACAGTCTCTGTAAAATTTATCGATGAAATCTTACAATGCCTACTCCATGGTGACCACCAGCTTTCAAGTT
The DNA here is from genome assembly GCA_018350135.1 of Citrus trifoliata. Classification (NCBI taxonomy): domain Eukaryota; kingdom Viridiplantae; phylum Streptophyta; class Magnoliopsida; order Sapindales; family Rutaceae; genus Citrus; species Citrus trifoliata. The sequence goes on along the minus strand of CM031387.1, from coordinate 10,182,517 downwards.
CTTCTTAAAAGATGATAAAGATAAATACATATCAAAAGGGGCAATTACTCTAGATAAATACGCAAGATTACAAAGAATTATTGACAATAGGCAAGCGCAAGTTAAAAAGTCCTTGGCTGCGGATGTTAACTACAGAATTCAAGTCTTGAGAGAGGTCATTTAATATAAAAGGCTGAATGGGTAAGACCCCATTTATACATCCCCCCGGGACCTATTTTGGCAAGATGAGGATGAGTTAAAGGCCTTTTGGGCCAAACTTCCAAATTATAACCCCATTGACACATATATTCAAAATTTTCAGAGAACCAAACCATTAGAAAAGTTAATAAAGGTGGTCTAACTTCTATACTGCTATACATACCAAACAAAAAGATAAATCATTTAGACGATTAACATATGTTAGAGAAACCGCTTGACCCAAAAGCATAAACTCATAGGTAAGGGCCCAAAAATAGTATTTAAGACAAATCTTAACAGCCCTTATCACTTGAAACATGGACTAAGACCAAAAACCAAAAGTGAGCCAGGAAATTGAAGAAATAGATGAGAAAGTTTGCATGTAGGGGAAAGAGAACTTAAGACCTTGGCATTTATACCAAATTAGAGAAACTGCTTGACCCAAGAGCTTAAGCTCATAGGCTAACAATAGTATTTAAGACAAGTTTTAAAATAAAAAATTTCCAAAAACAAGGACTGTACTTCAATGAAAAAAGGAAGAAAAGAAAAATTAAGAATTAAAATAACCAACAATAACTATTAGGTCTACCTTCTCGAGTTTATGCAACAGATAGGTCTTAAACTGCCGGACACCACGTCCACTTGATGTTGGATCCATCCTATGGGCCTTATCGAACGCATGGAAGCGACCTGGTTGAAAAAAATATACTGAGGTCACAATCAAGGTAAATTTCAACCACAGAAGCACGTTCAAAGTACCTTTGTCATAGACTAGTCATGGTAACTATCAACATTTAGCCAAAGAAAATACACACGAAAAATTATAAATAAAAAATAAAATAATAACCAAAAGGCACTTACTAAACTAACATAGCATGCACCCAAGAATAAAAAAGAAAATAGATATTGCATCTTAAGCAACACTAGTTTGAGGGGAAAAATTTTATAAACCTTTCTTTTTCTAGAAAAAGTGATTTTATATTTCTTAGAGCAGTAAATACCCACTTTCTCATGAAAACAATATATATTTATCACTGTTAAGCAAAACGTAAAACCAAATATTGGTGCAAAGCCATTCAGTTATGACACTTATTTAGTTTTTTCTTTTCTCTTCTTTTCTTTTTGTTAAATAATAAATGAAATTTTTTTTTTTTTATTGTAAGAACTACATATGCAAAATAATATTTAGAACTACAAAGAAAAAGATATCTAAGATAAACCCTTAGATTGATGTGATAAACCCTTAGATTGATGTGAGATAAGAGTTGAATAATTAAACAAGTACACATACAAAAGAAATTTACGAGCAAAAGTTTGGATCCCCTTTCTTCTACATAATCAACTTTCAACCAGCTCCATCATCAAGGATTATAATGTTCATGTCCAAATTAAAAAAAAAAAAATAGACAGACCTCCTATGGAAAGGGCATACTCCAACTCTTAAAAAATTAATTCAAACTTATACTAGGAAAGATCAAGTTATTATATCTATTCCTACTATATTCAATGAAGCACAATCTGAAGTAATTGGGATCAAACATACAATATATCAATCTGGGAACAAAAGCCAAAGCAGGAGAGCAAAGAATTAGAAAATGGTCTATAAGATAAACTTTTTTCAGTCAAGAAGCATTATTGAGTGCTCAAGATAGAAACCCATTGATTGTCTATGAGAAAATGGAAAATATGTAACATTTATGGTATATCAGCAAAAGCTGAAGAAAGGCTGAAGATCATTCCTAAAACAACCATTGGAAAGAACATCGGCTAAAGGACTGCATAGATTCCTAACCTAGCAACCATGGTATATTGCTTTTGTTGGCTCCCAGTACTTTATTCACAAAAGGGAAACATTTCTTGTTCATACTAACAAAAAAGATAAATTAAGGAGTTAAAAACAAGGGAGGAAACCCTTCAAAAAGCATTGTTCAATTAATGCCCTGAAACTAAAGAGGATTATGACTAGATATTTGAGTGGTTTTGTGTTCTTACTCTGGAGCATGAAAAGCCATCTAATGAACTGTGATATAGAAAAAAATCTTCAACAGTCCATGAGATGTCTTCCTGGGCCGCTTAGGCAATTGATAGACATATACCACTGGACTTAAAACCTAAAGTTCTTTTCTGCATGTAGAAATGCTGAGGACAAGGAAAACAGCAAAGGCTATCACAGGCCCAGGAAGTAAACCGTTACCTTTTGAGATTTGCATGACAGATCAATAAGCTCTACCTCCAAAAGCTTTTTTCTCCAATTTAGAGCCAGCATCATATATTCATACATCTCTGAAAGCTTAAAATGCATCTATTGATCAAATTAGACAATAACTATTACTTTCATGCACTAGTATGCTGAGCACTCGTCTTCCTTTTCCAAATTAAACAAGAAATGCATCAGGGGAAGGCATTTGATGCACCGTTTTTGTCATTCACTTTGTCACCAACACAACACATGGCTCACATCTCTTTTCAAGTATGTACCATAAAGCAAAATCTCAATAGTTTTTTAATATAGAATTCCTAATTTTCACCCACCTCTCAAATATAGAACAATTTCATTTGCCACACACTGACCTTCAAACCTACCAAATTGAAACTCACCAAATTGAAAGCACATCATTTCACAAACGAATTGTAGAATTCAAGCATATCTACAACACCATATAAACACACACATTGCACTTCTTTGGACCCAAAAAAAAAAAATGAAAGATGAATCAAATTGTAATGGATTCTATCTATTTAACATGTGCTCTAAACACCCATTAATTTGCTTAGCACCTAAGATACATTATACACATGAACAGAACCCATCAAATAACAAACAACAAGCAAGCAGCCAAAAACATCACATTAACAGACCCAATTAAAATGAATAGATAAATAAAATAAAAAGAGACAAAAGAAGAAGAAGAAGAACGAACAGAGATAGGCAACTCTTGGATTGTCCTTCTCGATTTCATTAGCAACACGAAGAATTGGAGAAATGAAAGCCAAAGACGAAGGCACGAGCTCACTGTCAATGGCAGAGCCGTCTTCGTTGTGCACGTTGGTCTGGGCTCGACTCGTCTTCTTCGACTGCGTCCACGGTGGTGGGCCCCCGTCTTTCTGGGTCCCACTCGAACTCGCCATAACGTTCTTCTTCGAACGACTCACTACTACTATTAAGTGAACCACTCGTTTCAGTATTTCCTTGTTGTTTTGAGTTGGGTTTGTGAAGAGACAACATAATTTCTTCTTTTTTTTTTAATCTCTGTGCGTATTTGTATTGAAAGAGAAAGAGAAATGCTTTGGGCGTTAAGTGGGGCAAAGTGGTTGTCTCCTTGAGCAAGAAAAGAATTTACGTTTATGAATATGATACAATTTTTTTAATAAAAAATTCTCTAAGTTAAGGAATTGATTGACTGATTGATTGAGAAGAATGCTTTTGTTTTTGATAAAGAAAATATGGAAGTGAACCGAAGGGGATGACTCTGCTTTCGATAACGCTTATTGAGCTTTTGTTTCTGCTTTTTCATGGTGATACTGCCTTTGTTTTTTTTTTTTTTTGGGTCAGTGGAAGCTAAGGTCGGAAGCGGGAACTGGTACATGCAAGAAGGGGGAATTGCGTGGGATAGAACCCTTCCGACCAAAATATCCAAAATATTGTTACTCTTTAATTTTACACATATAAACTTAAAAAAAAAGAGGGAATTGTGTGGGATATGCCCGTTTCTTTCATAATATCCAAAATATAACTCTATCTATTAAGATTTATAATTTTACACATATATACTTAAAAAAATTAAGAAAAATATAAAAATAACCTCAATAAAATACCAATAAAAAATTAATACTCAACTCATTCAATCTACTTACTCGACTAGATACTCGACTTATTCAATTATCTTCACTTCTTACTCGACTGAATACTCAATTTACCAGACTTCATACCCGACTTCATACTCGACTTATTCAATTGTCTTTACTTGTTACTCGACTGAATGCTCAATTTACCAAACTTTATACCCGACTTCGTACTCGACTTATTCAATTGTCTTCATTTCTTACTCGACTGAATGCTCAAGTTACCATACTTCATACCCAAGTTCGTACTCGACTAGATACTCGACTTATTCAATTGTCTTCAATTCTTACTCGACTGAATGCTCAACTTACCATACTTCATACCCGACTTTGTACTCGAATAGATACTACTCGACTGAATGCTCAACTTACAAGACTTCATACCCGACTTTGTACTCGAATAGATACTACTCGACTGAATGCTCAACTTACAAGACTTCATACCCGACTTCGTACTCGACTAGATACTCGACTTATTCGATTGCCTTCACTTCTTACTCGACTGAATGCTCAACTTACCATACTTCACTTCTTTAAAAAAATTAATACTCGACTCAATGTACTCACTCGACTTAATACTCGACATCTTTAAAAATTACATAAATTTTACTTGACTTTTACTTAATACTCGACTCATTTAATATGTTTACTCGACTTCCTACTAGACCATATACTCAACTTACTTATCTCCAATTCTTACTCGACTAAATTCTCGACTTACCCGACTTCGTACTAGATTTCTTCCTACACTGAGAGGAAGAAATGTGTTGTGTAAATTTTATTGAACTCGTAAGTGCACGAATCTATTGTAGAATAGACTAATGGTGACGAGTGTCGATCCTACGAGGAGGTGGATTTTAATTGTGTATAAAATTAATTTTGTAAATGGGTGGTTAGATTTCTGGTGAAATTGATTTGGAATATTCTAAAACTTAAATTAAAATGGCGAGAATAAATTGAAGATAAATCCATTGAAATCAAGCACTTGGGCATTTAGGTCCGTATCAACATGCATCATAGGCTAAATATTCCTTATTAATGCCAATTAAATCATGAGGGGGAATCCACACCTCATGAACCTCACTTTAATCAATATGGTGCTAAGGGCTTATCGTGCCAAATAATAATAACCTTGTACTAGGGAGCCGGTAAAACCAGGGCGATATCTAGACAAGAATATTATTATTTGTCGACAAGAATTCAAAACATCTACAAAAACTAGAGGGGAAGAGAAAATAAATTTACCAATAAAACTCATAACACATGTTGAGACTTCACCTTCAACCCAAACTTGAAAGAAAATTAGCTACTCATAATTGAACCAAGGGCAAAATGGAAATTTATTAAAATACGTAGAAAATTACAAGATAGAGAAGGAATTAATGAAAATGAAGTCCAAAAATGGATTCAGAGATGCCAAATTAGGGGGGAAGAGCCCCATTTTTATAGATACATTGAGTCAATCATGGCCATCGGATTAAAAATAATTTGGACGCTCAGGATTGGGCCACGTCATCAGTCAACAGTACGCGGTTTGAACAGTAACATGATTTTACCTGGCTTGAACAGTAACGCGGTTTGGTTGAAAATAATCATGTGTAATGCATGTACCGTACGTGAGATTTTTGGTTCATTGATATGTTGCCACGTCACCAATCAACAGTGCATAAGAATTTTAGTCCAACAGGATTGTGACACCTCATCAGTCAATGCCACATTATCAGTCAATGCCACATCATCGGTCCGTCTATATGAACAGTGTCGTGAACAGTAACGTAGACAGTACCGTACATGTGAATAGTATCGTACATGTGAACAATGCTATTTTTCCTTTTATGCTACTCCTAAAGTTTTCGACCGTCCTGAATTCAAAAGTGATATCCGTTTTGCCGTTTGATCTCTTGTTTATTGTGAAATGACTATGATGCCCCTAAAATACATAAAATACTTAATTAAAATAAAACACACATAATTAAATTACAAGAAGCTAAATACATAAAAGTAAGGGTTGTTAGTAAGACTTAAAATGTAAAATGACGATTTTCTCCTTTATAAATATACATCTTCTAACACTCAACAAAATATGTGGATTCTTGGTTTTTTTAAGATTATTTTTTACTTTTCCTATCTTCGTGAGGTATATGTATGTAATAAGGTATAAATTTGGTATTTAAGGGCAAATTGGGGATATTTAAATAAAAACCCTTAAAAAATAAGGAAAAGTATAAAAGTATTCTCAATAGAAATCATCACAAAACTGGACTGATCAAAGTTGGATAAATAATTGAGAATACTCGACTTTAATTCTCAACTTCTTTTATTGAAGTCAGGTAAATAGTCAAGTATACTTAACTTCAACTTTACAACACCCAATATTTACCAAAAATTCTTGACCTTTTTCATCGAAATTTGATAAATAGTCAAAAATACTCGACTTCAATTGAACCATACCCAATGTTGGGCAAAAATTCTCCTCTCATCGAAGTCAAGTAAATAACCAAGTATACTCAACTTCTTCTATTGAAGTAGGGTAAATAGTTGAGAATACTCGACTTCAATGTAACTTTGCCCGAGTATTCATTTCGTAAAAATTCTCTTCTTTTATCGAAGTTTAGTAAATGGTTGAGAATACTCAATTTAAACTGAACCATGCCCAATATTCACAAAAAATTCTTCTCTCATCAAAGTCGGTTTAAATAGCTAAGAACAATCAACTTCAAGTCTCGACTTCTTTTATCGAGTCGAGTAAATAGCTAAGAATACTTAACTTTAGCAAAACCTTTGTATTAAAGGTAAGAGATGAAATTGTCAGAGAGGATAAAACCATGAGAGGAAGAAACAATGAGAAGAGGAAACCACGAGAAAGGAATGGTGAGAGCAAAAGATTGTGAAAGGAAGAAATTGAGTAAATTCTGGTTTTTAAGGGTGTTTTTTTACTTTTCCCACCTTCATGAGTCGTGTGTGTATAATAGGGTATAGATTTAGTATTTAGGGGTAAATATGGTATAATTCTATATTGTTAACCTATAATCTCATTACTCATAATTGCTTCCACCAAGATACCAAGTAATCGTTACTACAAATGTATGTTACACACATTGGCAACTTCAAATGAAATGACAATCATAAACATGAAACTATAATTAACTCAAGATTAAGATTACAATAAAATTAATGCCTATGAGATTTAATAAGTCTGACATTTATTTTAAGGTTAATTAAATTTCATATGTGACTTAGTTCAATGCAGTCAAACTACACTAGTAAATTCATACGTGATTAAGACAAATCATTCAATGAATTTACTACGGTCTATGTTAACATGTATATGTCTATAATATTGATTTTGATGATAACAAACTTTATATGTTTTTTATTAAAAAATATTGGAGCTTTCATTAATAAACAATTTCTTAAAAGTCATATAATATTTCTAGATATGTTCATGAAATATGGATAATCATTAAATTTAATCGAAAAATCATTATCTGCGAAATTCTATAAAAATGATGATTTTGGAAAATAATGGTGAACCATTTACTACAAATAGTTAACCGATAATTTCCAGAGAGGCATTAATTTTTTGTCTTGAACCGATTAACTAAAACCGTCAAGCCAATTTTTTTTTTACAGATTTCTGGAAATAAACGACTAACCGATAATTTTCAGAATGGAACTATATGCTAACATTGAACCGTTTAGCAAGAACAGTTAATCCAAATTTGTTTTGCAGCTTTCTGGAAATTAACAGCTAACCGATAATTCCAAACGGTTAACCGATTATTTGAAATTCTGCTCAACGGTCACTTGGATTAGTCAAAACACTTAATCGATAGCAGTTAATGGTGATCTGATTTCATTCAAAAAGCCAACAATGGCTACTTTTCAACTCCAATTAGAAAATGGCTCAATCAAATTCAAATAAGGGTTGATCAAAGAGTTATCATTGGGCTTGTAATTAAGAATACAACATTCATTGAGCCTTCAATTTGTTCTTATTTCATTTATTCACACCTTGAGTATTCATTTGTAATCATATATATTGTATGAGAGAAAAACATATTTGTAATCTTTGTTTTGAGTGATTATAAGTGTTGGGATACACTTGGGTTAAGAGATTGTGAATAATCTCGTAAAGGTTGATTGACACCTGTGAAGTCAATTGTAAGTGTTCTTGAAGCCTTAGAGGCTTGATTAGTGAAATCCTCAAGCCTAGTGACCTTGGAGCATGGACGTAGGTAAGGTTGGCCGAACCACGTAAAACTCTCTGAGTATGAATCTCTCTTCCCTTATCTCTTTACATTTTAGTTGGTTTATTTATTATTATTTTAAATTTGTTTAAGATTTGCATTGAATTTTGTTCAAGCATTGTATATTTTTTAGAAACTCAATTCACCCCCCCTCTTGGGTTGCTTAGATAGCATTTCAGTCTAAACATAAATAGAGCGTCCAACTTTATTTATCAACTATGAACTTAATTATTTAATTATGAGATAACTTGTATTATTTATTTTTCTGTGAATCTATATGATGATCACAAAAATATATACAATATTATTAAACAGACTTTATACAAAATATTTATGCAATAAGATATCTAACAAATATCTCACATATTTTTTATTATATTTTATTAATAAAAAATATGTTTATTATAAATAAATAAATCAATATACTTTAAAGAGCACATAATCCGAACAGAAAGTACCTTTGTCATAGACAATTCATGGTAACCATCAACATTTAGCCAAAGAAAACACACACACACACACACTATAACAAATAAAACTATAAACAAAAGGAGCTTACCAAACTAATGTGGCATGCATCCAAAAATAGCAAAGAAAATAGATATTGCATTTTAAGCAATATTAATTGGAGGTGAAAATCTTTAAAACCTTTCTTTTTCTAGAAAAAAAAAAGTGAATTTGTACTCCTTAGAGCAGTAGTACCCACTTTCCCATGAAAACGATATGTATTTATCACTAGTAAGCAAAAAATAAAGCCACCTGTACTAGTGCAAAGCCATTCAGTTATGGCACTCATTTAGAGTTTTATTTTCTCTTCTTTTATTTTTGTTAAATAATAAATGAAATTAAAACCACAAAAAAATTAAAACCACAAAGAAAAAGATATTCAAGATAAACCCTTAGGACCAATTTGGGATTGCAGAGATGGACTACATATGCAAAAAAAATTAAAATTAAAATTAAAATTACAAAGAAAAAAATATTGAAGATAGACCATTAGGAATAATTTGAGATTGCAGAGATGAATGAAATAAGTTGTTTCTACTGTATTGATGAAAATAAGTTGTTAATTAAAAAATTAGCTTGGTGTGAAAACTATGTTGTCACTATTGATATGAGTTTGAAATAGTGCATGCATTTAGTAAATTTTATGATAAAACTATTGTTTTATTATATAATGATTAAAATAAACGTAAGTTTAAATTGTCTTTTATTTATATATTTGGGTTTATGAAAAAATAAGATATATTTTTTTGTTAAAATATTAATGTTATAATAGGAACTTAAAAAATGTGCAGTAGAATAAGCTGCTAATAAAAAGTAACTCCTACCTACTTTTAAACTTTGCTGTTAAAATATAGAAACTTATGAAACAAGTAGCCAGTGGTGACTTTGAGTATAGGCAAATAAGCCAGTCGCTTAAGGTCCTATATTTTGGGAAGACCTCATCTTTTGAATATGTCCTTAATAATTTTTTAATTAATGAGTTTTTTTTTAAAAAAAATTATGTATTGTAGGAAAGGGTATCTATATTTGTTAATCTTAGTGTTAAAGAGATAAAATTAATAATATTATCTAACCATTAATTCATTAACTATTAATTTTTTCAAGAAAAGAAATTAAATTCTTTACCTTTTTAGTTTTCTAAGAAAACTTAATTATTCAACATTAAAATCTTTGACTTTTTGTATTCCTTTTAATTTCTATTAAAAATCTTATAATTTCAAAAATCAATAGATGAAACAATTTCTTGATATCTTATCTATAAAGAAAATTAGTTCATATCCATTATCTGATTATCAATTTATCTTCTCAACTTTTTATATACTGAAATTCTAGATATTCTATTTTAAAATAGTATTTTTCCTATTTATTTGTTTATTTATTTTTGTAATGGTTCTAATGGAAGTAAAAAGATATCTTCTTCACTATTTTTTAAATTCTATTTTTTAAAAAATTTAAGGTCTTCTTAATTATTATTGAAATTTAAGAACTAAATATAAAACAAAATTTAAGATATTTTATGTTTCTTGGAGTATTGAAATTGCAGAATAAAAAAAGGCCTCATAAAAAAAATTTGCCTAAGGCCCCAAAAACTCTAAAGCCGGCCCTGCAAGTAGCTTTAAAAAATTTACTATGTGCTATTATTGTCAAAACTTATGAAATAAGTCACTTATAGAGTTTCAACCTGAACCTCAAATAAAATCTTAGATTGGTGTGAAATGAGTGTTGAATAATTTAAAAATATATAGAAAAAAAATTTTACAAGCAAAAGTTTGTATGCCCTTTCTAGTTTCTTTTATATAATCCACTTTTAACTCTGCTCAAAATCAAGGATTGTAATGTTCATGTCCAGATAAACAATAAATTTTTTCTAGATAGAACTCATAGGGGAAGACCATACTATATAGACCAAGAATGGGAGCGGCTTTAATGTAACGACAAATTTCCATAATCTTAAATTATGAAAATTTTGTTTTATTAGAATTCATAAATCACATTATCGCCATTATTAATAAGGATTATTAAATCCGTAGTTAGCATTCATGGGGTAATTTTGGAAAAAAACTTATTCTTTCTAAAAGATAATAGGATTTCCTAAGGTTCCCTATAAATGTATACATTTTCCTTCTTCCATAACCTTAAATCCACATCATTTTTTTTATTCTCTTTATTGCTTAATACTCTTTTACTCATTACCCTACGATTCAAACTTTTGCTTAGGAGAGAGAATCTTAATGGTTGGTAAGTTTTACTCTCTTTATGCTCTACATGATTTCCTATCATTGTGCTCTACTCAGGTTTTTATTGGCATGATTTTAAATGGTTACAAACCATTAGGTATGATTTCGGATGTGTTAAGTTATGTTTAGTGCGCTTTATTGTTGAGTCATGTTAGTTAATCTCTGACACTATAAACACACTGAACAATTCTAGACAGTATGAATATCCTGAAATAAAACATATATTTTATGAATCATTTTTAACAAGAACCTATCTTTCTTAAACTAGACATGCAGAGTTTATTGAATAAATTTTGTTTCATAAGATTTGACTTTATTTTCGATTTTATATGGATTTTCAAAACTAACACTGTGGCATTGAAGAACTACAATTCCAGCAGAACGACCAAGTATACAAAATTATTTGCAATGCCAAATGAATTTGAAAAATTCTGAAATATTAAATGGAGGTTAATATCTGCGTCTAGTATTTCTGGTTTTAGTTTTATAATTTCATAATTTTCTAATTAATATATAATTTTATAAAAATCTCAAAACCCATACTGTTCAATTAAGGCACTATGAGACAATTTTGAATTTATCAAGAAACAAATAGTTTGAAAATGTTTTTGGTGTCAAATCCTCTTAAAAATTTATGGGAGATATCGATGAATGTCTTGAATAGTTCTGTAAAATATTGTGTCATTCTGATTTTTAGATTAAGAGTTAAAATTCTGAGAATCAAACTTGTACGAGTACGAATTAGAAAATCAAATTCTTAGAATAAGTTGTTAATAGTTACATCTTCTATTTGTTTAAGGTGTTTGAGATGTTTAGGACTATTAGAGGCTTAGAAGTGTGTTTAGATCATTACTTTTATCGAGGTAAGTAACGTCATTCCTAATGTATCCATATTATAAGTACATGTGTTTTTATACTTCTTTGAAAATTAATTGATTTTCATTAAAAAAAATTAGTTTTGTAAATGTTTTCAAATCTGAAAATTATGTTATTTTTATGTTTTAATAGAATATCATAAATTCCTTTAAATAAGTAATTTATTTTGTTACATGATTATCTTTTATGAATTTGCCTCTAAAATATTAGAATGGAATTTATTTTGCAAGCTTAATTTATTGTTATGATCTTTTTATGAGCCTGGTAAGAATTTTTTATCATTTATACAATAGAGATTATTTATGATTGTTCGGGGCTACCTCTTGAGGCTATATAAGGGCCACCTTTTAGGGGTCATAGTACTGCAAAGTGCCACATGTAAATCTTTATATATGAAAAATGAATTTAATTATTTTGGCTCATTGTCCGTAATTATTCTGATTCTGATTCTATTTCTAGTTAGGTCACCGAGAGTATAAGTAATATTATGTGACATGAACTAACCTTGTTGCTTTCTGTATATTTGCTCTATGAATTACTCCCATGATTAATTATGTTTTTAATATTCCAAATTACTATGAATTTATGTCATTTTGTTGTAATATGTCGTTTTATGAAATTTATGATTTATAATAAATGTTTTAATAAAAAGAAGGCTTGCAATGTTTTTGGTACTCGATAAGTCTAATGTGTTGGGAATGGTTTTTCTTATCGAGTTGACGGCTCATCCTTTGTCAATATTTTTTACAGATTAAATACCCTGTTGAGAGTTGTGCTTATCTTTGGAGCCGGAGATTCATTTACTTTTGCTAGTTGAATAAGAGAAGGATAAACTCGTGTTTCTTTAAGTTTGTTTATTTTATGAACTTGTAATTGGAGATTTTTTAGAATTTTGTTAAATTTATGTCTTCATGAGAAAATATATAGACATATAGATTTGTGGATTTATTTGAATAAAATTTAAGGTATTTCAGTTTGAGGATTTTGTGTCAGAATTTTGATTTGTAAGTAACCTCCTTCATCACGTACTCTACTCGTGTTGGATTTGGAGTGTTACATTTAGAGTGTTGAGGGCCTTAGGCAAACAATTTTTTTTACAAGGCCTCCTTACATTCAACAGCTTCAATGCTCAAAGAAACATAAGAGAGCTCAAAATTCAATCAATTTTTAACTATATATTGAATACCAACAATCAGTAAGATAATAAGAAATTTTAAAAAAGAAAAGTAATCAAGAAAATATCTTTTTTACTTCTTTTAGAACTATTATTTCAAGAAACTTTTTTTTTAGTTTAAAAGGGAACCAATAAATGCAATAATTTTTAGCATGAAATTTTATAATGTTAAATAATTAAGGACCTTTTTTAAACAGATAAAGAATTTAATCTTCTTGAATTTAATTAAAAAATTATTAATTTGAGTATATTAAGGAAATACTTAAAAAAAAAGGGGTCTTCCTCACATATGGGACCCAGACAACCACTTTGAAAGTCCTACCCAACTGTTTAGTTCGCCTATATTTCAAGCCGCCCCTAACCAAGAAATTATATCTATCCTTAACTAAATTCAGTGAAGCAATATCCGAAGTATTTGGGATCAAAAGCCAAAGCATGCGAGCAAAGAATTAGAAAGTCGTCTATAAGATCAAGTTTTTTTAGTCAAGAGGTGTTATTGACCCGTTGACTGTCTATAAGAAAATGGAAAACCCGTAACATTTATGGTCTACCAACAAAGGCTGAAGAAAGGCTGAAGCTCATTCCTGAGGCAACCATCGGAAAGAACATAGGCAAAAGGACTGCAAAGATTTGAACACTAGCAGCCATGACATTGACATATTGCTTTTGTTGGCTCTCAATAATTTATTCACAAGAGGGAAATGTTTCTTGTTCATACAAACTTACATCGAAGACTTTAATGAGTTAAAATCAAGAGAGAAATTAATCCAAAAAGCATTGCATTCATGTGTCCCATTAATGCTTTGAAGTTAAGGACTATGACTAGACATTTAAGTTGTTTTGAGTTCTTAATCTGGACCATCCAAAGCCATCTCATGATTCAGATTCACACTTATCTGGAGTGACATAAAGGTGCTTTGAAAACCAATAACTCATGATATAGAAAACATCTTCACTAACAGTCCATGAGATGTCTTCCTCGGCCCCTTAGGCAATTGATAGACATAGGACCGGACTCAAAACCTAAAGTTCTTTTCTGCATCTAGAAATGCTGAGGACAAGGAAAACTGCAAAGGTTATCACAGCCCCAAGAAGTAAACTGCCTTTGTTCTTTTGTTTTGGAGTTGGGTTCGTGAAGAGACAACATGTTCTTTTTTCTTTGTGGATATTTGTAATTTGAATTGAAAGAGAAAGAGAGATGCTTTGGGTGTCAAGTGGGGCGAAGTGGTTGTCTCTACAAGCAAGAAAAGAATCCATTCTCCTCAGTCTCTACAATTTTTATTTTTTTGAAATGACTGTACATGAATCTAAGGAATTGATTGATAGAGAGTGTTTTGCTTTTGATAAGCAAATGTGGAAGTGAAGGGGACAACTCTGCTTTTGCTGACGGTTGTTGAGCATTTGTTTCTACTTTTTGTATTTATTTTGTTTTGCTTTGGTCTTGAGTCTTGTCAGTGGAATGGAAGCTGAGATCGGAAGCGGGAACTTGGATTGTGCCCGTTTATGATTGTTAATAGTAATATTATATTTATCACTCTTAACTTTATTTGTTAATTTTATTAAATAATCAATTATAATTAAGAGTTATTTTATATTAATATGCGAATGGTGAATTGTTATAAAATAAAGGAAAAATGCTGTACAAAGTTTAAGGAGTTGGGTGTTTTGGTGATATTATGTACTATATTTTGTTTTGGTGATATTAAGTAATTCTCGTTTTGGAAATGAGATACGCAAAGTTTTTAGATATTGTTTGATACATCAAGGAAGTTAAGCAAGACAGACATTGAGATCCAGTCTCTAATTGATGGGCTATTTACTTGGAATGCAATAAGCCAATTCCTTTTTCAAGGAAAGAAATTGAACCCATTAATACTAGCTGCCACAGCTGAAGAAATGGCGGATGCTTACAAGAGAGTTAAGAGATCTATCCAAACACAAAGGGGTTGAGAAGCTAAGGCTATGGACTCCCCACCTACAGGCTCCTGCAAAGTCAATGTTAATGCAGCTGCTAACATGGACAATCACATTGGTAATGAGAGAAGGATGGTGTGCAATTGTTGCAGCAGCTATCATAACCTGAATTTGCAATGGTAATGTGTCTTAAATACGCAGAAACTGAAGTGGTTGAATGGGGAAGGCAGGTGGCTAAAAATGCAGGATTGCCAACAGTGATTTTTTAAATGATTGCCAAGAAGAATTTGATTTGCCAAACAATAGAAAGGGTAGCAAGACAGATATAAATTGGGTGGTGTCACAGATCGAAGAGAGGAAGAATGATTTCAATGAAGTCAAAATTCAATACACACCTAGGTCTCCTATTGCTAATGGGCACACCTTAGCTAAACTAGCTTTAGGAGGTAATGCATCTGTCTTTTGGCTGGACGGTGTCCTCGGCACAAGTTAAATGCGTTTATTCACTCTTTAATCTGATGAAGGATTATTTTCCTTAAAAAAAAGAAAAAATTAATAAGCATAAGCACTCAATTGAATTTTGACATAAATTTATAATGATTTATTGTTTTGCTTTCGATTCTTGTTTGATTCGATCTTGTATGCACTCAAATTTATTGTTGTGTGTTCTTGATAGAAAGATCGTTGTTGATCGAAAGATCATTTGTTCTTGGGGATGATTGGATTTAGTTGATCAAATTTGCTTTAACAAACTGGTGTTAGAGCTGATTAACACAACAGAAATATGAAGTTCAGAAATTCAATGGTGAAAATGAGTTTAATCTTTGGAGGGTCAAGATGTGAGAAATCTTTGGTTCGTTAAGGACTTGAGGCAGCCATTGAAGATTGCCCCCAAAGAAGCAGTTGCAGAGGACCAGTATTGCCAACAATCTAAAGGACATCTTGAGCAAGGCTCAAATGTCAGTTTGCTTATTGCATATAGCTTGCTGAATTTATCATAATATACTATATAGTAGGGAGATATTTTAAGTGAACTACTACTCTACATCCTGATAATCTCTGTTGGCTGCTTGGCATCAAGAAGTTTGATTTGTAGTGAATGCAACATCACCAGAATTCTCTAAATTTATGCTCCGTCTTTGATTCATTTTAAAACGCAAAATCCTCCTGAAACGCCAAAATGTTTGGATGAGACGAACGGCCCGAACAATCTGATACCGACGATGCTCAATGATTGCATTTTTCAAGTCACTGGCCAAAAGATAGAAGCCCTCAACTTCAGTAAGTGCTTGAATAGTTGTGGTTGAAATGGGGAGGTTGGATGAGGAGGGGTTATCGACCTTCTGCTGAGCCCAAGCAATAAGTTCTTCTCCGCAGAAGTCACCATATCTGAGATAATCTTTTTTCCCATTATGACCATCAGAGGAGGTGGCTATAGTTACATTTCTGGCGCTGTGGCTCCAAAGCTTACCCTCCAACACAAAAACCATCTCATCAATTGGGTCTCCCTCCCGAAAAATGCGTGTACGATCAGTAAAGAAAACGGGATTGAGACAATCACTCAGATCCACCAACTCTTTTTCGCCCCACCTTTCGAACTCCTTTACCTAGACATTCAAGAATCGCAACGTATATGTATCATTCAATTGAACACTAAATGCTGAGAATAAAGTTATATTTTGGGATCCTTCTCAAATTCATTTCCTAGTTTTTTTCCATGATTGGAAGATTAGAACGAGTGATTGTTTTAGCTATATATATATATATAGCAGGAACTCACATTCCTGAGCAGTTCTGTGCCCAGCTCTCCCTTTACTTGGCTTCTAAGACCCTGGGGAAGATTATTGACCAAATTAACTACATCAGCATGCTTGTCGTCTATCCAGTTCTGCTGTTTATAATTTTTTATCTTCTGTTGGAGTCGAGAAGAGAGTCTGCCGAAGGACGGCCCCTGCTTTATCTCCTTCAATTTCTGTTCTCGACTCCTTGATCTTTCGGTGTCAGACTGCCCAAATAAGAGATAATTAATAAAATTAAACTAAAAATCAATTGAGCTCTAGCTTCTAGCTAGCTTCAATCTTAAATATTTATCTTAAGAAAATTAGTTAATTGAGAGCAATAAATATTGTAATACCTGCATCTTTCCAATTAGAAAGACAAACAGCACCACGCCAAAGTTGGTCATACAAATTGCAAATATGTTGTCCAAGATATCGGTACTTGCTTCCAGGTTCTGTCCAAAAGCACTACAAAGAAAAGATTTAAAAAAAAAAAGTTCAATTAGTCTGCATATATCTAAACATTCAACTTCACTTAATTGCTAACATACCATCCAACCACAAAGAAAAAGTATGTTGCATGTACAAATTAACCTGAGATTTTGTAGGCCCCATCGTAAACAATGCAAGAATTTCTGGGGAAAATATGTCACCCCCACAATACCAGACTGAAGAGCATCTTCAAATAGTCCAAAATCGTAGTTTGTTTTATTTCCAGTCGTTATAGGACAAAATTCATCAAGAAATTTGTAGTCTCTTAAACTATCATCACAGTAGAAAGATCTGCTACTACATCTAATATGATGATTTATGCAGGTTTTCTTCCAGCATGCGGTCACTTTTTCTATGGCCAAAAAGTACCATAATGCTCCAAATACCTAAACAGAGCAGCACCATGGCACCATGATCAGGAAAAAGAAAAATTTGCTGAGTTTGAGGAGGAACTCAACTAAATTGTGGCAATTGACTTACAGATGGATATGGTAATTTTAACTTACATGGCCGCCATGCATGTAAAGAAAAAGATTGAATGAAACAATGGCCCACGTTGAGTCATTTTTGGTAAGTAAGCCGTAGGTTCGAATGACCCTCAGCACATATTGTAGAAGAAAGAACGTCATCGAAAATAAAAATTTCCTGCCGCTCATTCTATGAGATTTCGCTAGCATCACTAGCACCTGGAGAGTTTCCAGTTCATTTTAGGGATATATGAAAATATAAATCTGACAGATAAGATTTAATATAAACTTTACATGAAAATGCTCAGGTGACATGAACATTTGCACTTGAGTATAGCTCGACTACTGATTTGGTTCAAGATTCTGGATTTTATTAACGTTCAAAAAAATTGTTAAGCATGGTGTTAAATCATATAGCTTAAGAGTTTTTTCAAAATTTAACAAATTTAAGGATTCTAAATTGAAACAAATACAAAGAGTGGATATTTATATATAAAGTAACAAATAGAAAGAGTGGATATTTGTCATACCTGGGGGATGGGAAGAACAGCCAGAATATCAATGAGGAAGAAAATCCACAAACGTGCGGTTGCGTATGCAGATTTTTTCACTTCTTCCTTGTTTCCGCATAATTCAACATATATCAGATGGATAATTCGGGGTAACTTATGAAGATCGATGAAGGAACGGAGGACAGTAGCTGTAATTCCCAAATTTCTGTCCAATTGAAAGCACTTGTTTTGATTATTCAGAACGGGTATGTAGAAGAAAAAAGGATCCAAGGTTATTGCAATCATTCTCAATGAAATAAATGTTTTCTCCCCAACTGCAAACCGCCAGTAAATCGGCACCAATATTTGCAGAAGCATCACCAGAGATAATATGGCCACCAGAAATAACGCCACTGATATCAAACCAGCAGTTAAATAGGATACTGCCGGCAGAGACAAAATGAAAATTAGGAATGTTGCAATAGGTGCAATACAATTTTTGGCGCGTGAACATGTATTTCGGACATTTTCCCAGAATAAGCATGTTCCATCTCTACGTTCTCCAGAAGGTGGCCCTGTCCTACCTTCCTCTAATTGCAAGCCCTGAGAACTGATCAAAGCATGCATAGAATATATTTATCCATTATGATATTATCATGCATCATTAAGCAGCATTGTTGGAATATAAAATCTATATGTCCGAAATGTACCATCTTAAAATTATAAAATATCTTAAGTATTAGTACCCTTCTAAAAGTTTTCTTTAACTGAAAAAAAAAAGGAAAAAAATAATAAAGTTGAGGCTGATATTAACAACTTGTGAACTAATTTACTAAGCCAAATTCGATGAACAGGATATACAAACACTGAGGAGAGAGGAGAAAAAAAAAAAAAAAAAACTTGCATGATCCTATATGTTTACTTCTACTGAAAAACAAAAAAATTTAGGGAACTTACTCCATTGGAGGGCCGATTTGTGCAGAAGACTGCGGAGTTCACTTGGCCAAATTAGTAATCTAAAGTCTGCTTCTTATACTGGTATTTACACGACCAGTTCAATAAACATATGCATGCAAGTGTTAAACAATTATTTATTTAAATATCAATTCATGCAGTCCCATAGAAGTGCTACACACCAAAACAAAGTTCCAATAAAAAAGAAAAAGAAAAAAAGTCGTATATATTTATTTATTTTTTAAATTTGACACCCACAAAAAAGAAAAAGTAATTAACTAAATATTAGAAAATGTAAAGTATTAATTAAATTAGCATCATTCTAAATCTGATTTTCGAAAGATAGAATTATATAAAAAAATGAAAACAGCTGAAACCTAAGGCTTATATTAACAACAATTTTACTTAACTGTATTAGCCTTAGGTTTGAGCTACTTGATATACCAAAATTGAGGGGAAGAGAGAAAGGGGGGGGGGGGGGGGTGAATAGTTACTCGATCCCCACGTCGACTTCTACTTATTTGTGATAAAGAGGGGGGGAGACAAAAATTTTATTCCATCGGAGTGCTCAATGTTGAAGCATTCTCCACTAAATTTAAGGAAGTAACTTGACCAAATTGGCAGAAATATAAAGTTTGATTCTTCTACTGGTTTCGTGATTATTCAGTTCCAAAAGACATATATTACTACATTTGTAAGTAAAGAATCCAAAGCCCACAAAAAGGCAAAAAGCAAAATCAACTCCTAAGCAGATGCAAAACAGAATACGGTAATAACGAGCAACTTCTTAAAGAAATTAACATACAATATAATTTTCTGATTTCCATTTGGCCTAGTAGATTAAGGTACCGTTTAGTATAATTTTTTAAGTAGAGCTCATTTAAATAGATTTTTTTATTAGTAGAACTTTTATAAATAAAGTTTTTACTAAAAAAAATTAGTTATTTAGTTGTTAATAAGAATTTTTATTAAAAATTTATGAAATTACTTTAATAAATAAGTTTTTTAAAGTTATGTTATGAAAAGAATAAAATAAAATATTCAAATAAGTATATGATATTTTAAATATTTTAACATTTAAAAAAAAATTTCAACCTCTACTCCCAAAAACCCAAAATTTGAAATTTTGCTAGTAGGCAAAATAACTTATTTAAGCTTCAAAAACTTATGAAATTAAATAAACACTTAGGATTATTAAATAAGTCATACCAAACAAGTACTAAGTTATTAATCTCAAAATTGAAGAAACTTGTTTTTCATTTCACAAAATAAAACATTATACATTGAGCGTTATTTATAGGTGCAGAGACTACATTTTTTTCAAAGAAATCTAATGAATAACACATATGATTGGTAGCATCTGTGTCTAAATCCAAATGTGCGAGAAGGAGGAATTAAAGGTTATACCTGCAAGATTCACTGAATGAAAATTATCCGAAGATGACTTACATAGGAGTTTTGGATAATGCTCTTGAGTATAACTTGGTGCCTGTGGCTCGTCTTCCCTGGTTGTAGCAGTTGCTGCCTCAGGATTTCCTTTAGTGCCCTTGTCCAAGTTTCCTCCAATTTGGCGAATAATCATTCAATTCAAAACACTTCAATTGTGTATGCCTCAATTTCCTACAGCGTTGACATATTAGTCTACCCTGGTTGTTCCCAAAATTACTAATTGAATTTCCACTGTGCTATCAATTGAAATAATGTTACCCAAGTTTGACTATCAATAGAACTGTGCAACAGGAGCTAGTGATTTGGTATAGCAAGGGCTACTGCTTCTGGAGTTCCTCCTAATAGATGAAGATCTTTTTGCTTTTCTTCTTGTCTCACAAGTGAATAAATTTTTGTTTGCATTAAGAAAAGGATCCATCAACAAAATTTGACTCCTTATTGTTGCATATCTATCATGCAACTCCTGAAGGAATTCCATTGCACGATCCCATCGCTGCAACTGATTCACAAATTTCTGCAGTCCCATAAACACAGGGCTCTACAGGTTGTTATGAACTCAATTTATACCAAAGTGCTTTTATTCTAGGGTAATAGAAGGAGACAAAAACATCACCTTGTCGTAAATTAGAGATTGCCTGTTTGAGTTCATATATTTTTGGCACATTGTTCTGCTGAAAATATTCCCACAAATCTTGTCATACTTCTCTAATAGATTGTGCAAACAACACAGTTCCCGTAAGTTCACTCGAGATGGAGTTCAACACCCAAGATCCAACATGGTTATTACAGCGTTGCCATTTACCACCATCATCATCACCTGCTTCAGATATAGTCCCTTCAATAAAATCAAGTCTGTTCTTCGCCCGTAAAGCCATCTCATCGATCTTACCCATGTACCATAGTTATCACCAGTGAGTAAATGAGAGACCAATACAGCTGTTGGACTATCTGATGGATGTACTAGGAAGACTTCATTCTTCTGCTTGTCAAGAGTTTGTTTTTTTTTTTTTTTTGACGATTCACCATCAACTAGTTTCTTTAATAAGTCACTGTCTGCCATGAGAGCCAAACAAAATCAAAGAAAACAATGATACTTAAGATTTGGTAGGCTCTAGTACCATGTAAAAATTTTAGAACACGCCGGTGAAGAGGACAACTTGAATAATACTTCATTAATGTATACCATTCTTAAGGCTTAAGGAAACATATACTGGAAACATAAACTATACAAGGGAAAATTCCTAAGTTTTCTAAGTTTACAGATTCTTAACTGTTTAAACAAAAACGACTTGAACACACGTTAATACCCTAATTATTAATAATATAATTTCGAGTTCATGCACCTTAATAAACCAATAAATCTTAGAATCATGTGCAGGCTCTTGCTGAGAACAAAAAGATAACACAGTGGACTTACATCTCCCAAAGCATGATTTTTTATGTTCATTGCTATTACACAGTAAAATATTAATAAATACATATATATTCAATAAACTGAAACCTCAAATAAATAATATGTTTTGTGAGTCCTCACTTCGCCGAAACGTGCTAAAATGTAATTTAATTAATAACATTCATTTAACTGATAAATTTTTCTTGGTCATGCACAAGGTTATTTATTTATCAAGATTTCACTTTAATTTTTTCATGATCTTAAAACTATTAATTTATGGAAGTTCTACTGTAGTTGGAATGAAAAGGAAAAAAAATTCCTGTCCATTAAGTTTTTCTTCATGCCATGTTTATTACAGTAATATGGAAAGGCAATTTCAGATTCCCACTCTAATGGCGTCGTGAGTGTGGAAGATGGTGAAACATGATACATAACAATTTGAAAGACTCATAATGTCTTCATCTTCATTTTTTATCCGCAGGGCAGAGGAGAATTAACATGGTTGTCAACTTGAACAATTAAAAAAAATTAAATAAATGAAGGGGGGATAAATGATGGTAATTTTATAAAGGGAGATTGCCACTTTTCCCCCTACAGAAATCAACATATATCATTTACCTCCTTACTGTTTTTATAATGGCCAAAAACCCCTCTAATAACATAAGTTTATATTTTTACCCTTATTTTTAACTACTTTTTTATTTACATTTATTATAAATTAAATAAATCACATGAATATAAACTAAATGAAAAATTAAGCATTAAAAACAAGAAATATATGTTTTGATATGACCAAAAAAATTAATAATAATTTTTTTTTGTACTAATTTAATTTGTGAAAATTTTCTTCTCATAAATATATAAGAAAATTATTATAAAATAATAATAAAATTATTATAAGAAAACTTGAATGACAAATAAAAATTTATTATAAGATAAATAATAAAATATTTTGCCTATCTTTTTACATTTAATTTTAAAATATTACAAAACGTTTATTATAAGAAAATTTTCACAAATTAAATTAGTACAAGAAAAAAAATATTATTAATTTTTTTGCTTATATCAAAATATATATTTCTTGTTTTTAATGCTTAATTTTTTATTTAGTTTATATTCATGTGATTTATTTAATTTATAATAAATGTAAATAAAAAAGTAATTAAAAATAAGGGTAAAAATATAAACTTATGTTGTCAGGGGGATTTTTGGCCATTATAAAAATAGTAAAGAGATAAATGATACATATTAATTTCTGTAGGGGGAAAAGTGACAACCTCCCATTTTATAAATATACGAGGCTAATTAAAGGGTGTGGGCATCTTCAACTAACAACTCCTAAAGAAGAGTCCATTAGGGGAAAGAAAAGTGGAACTCAGTAAAAGCTAGCATTAACAAGAATTTGGACCTCAAACTCCTTGCGCCTTAAAGCCCATTTTGCTACATTAGGCCCAGGAGCCCATTGAAATTTTATCACTTATTATTTATTATTAGGATTGAGGGCCATCTCTTCACAAAAAAAAAAAAAAAGGATCGTCGGCTATCAACCTAACGAGCAGAGAAGGAAAACAGGAAAAATAAAGTGCATCTTCAGATTACTGCTAAGGCTAAGAAAATAATAAGACGAATTTTCGGGTTGGTGCTGGCACTTTTATTGATTATATATATATATATATATTTCAGTTTTAGGTCTAAATTTTAGAAAAAATTTCAAAGATATGCTGCATTGGTTTTCAAAATGCCCTTACCTTAACCCTACTCAATTTTGATTTTAGAGAAATATTGAATGTCAAACTGCTATGCTAGTTGTGTAATTAATTTGGTCCAAAATGGAGTCTCTGGTGCTTTCTCACCAATCAAATATATTTGGGCGTGAGAGTTAAATTTTTCTTTTGTTACTTCTCCAATACACAGATATTGATTATGTCAAATTTGGCTTGATCACAATTCACAGCTTTTGACAAAAGAGTCCGGGCTTCAATTCCACACTAGCTAGTAGCAAAACATGGACCAGATGCCGTCGAAGAATAGTATAAATGTAAATCAATAATAAATTAATTTATTAATTGCCCTCAAGAACTTATCCGAGTAGTTTAACAAAAATACGTTAGATTATATATATATACATGGCAGTTGATACTAACAAAAATATGTTGGATAACGTTACATACATGATACTAATAAAGACACGTTGAGATTTGTTATATATTTATGACAACACCATGCATAAATTAAGAGTAAGAGTTTGAATAAATTTCAGAGAAGAAATTGAAGCCCGCATTAATTACTTACATAAACAACGCGTACGCACCAAAGAGAAATATTTGTTAACTTAGCATTTTCTTCATGCACGTGTTGGACCCAAAAGCAAATCTCTTGCTCTGGAGGATATACAGTCACATCAGGAGGCAAAATTTTGTCTCAGGAAATGATTTTTTTTTTTTCCAGCAGGTATAAAATTGTTGGTCTCATTGTTCACACTTGAGCTTGATTTTCACCTTGAAATTGTAGTTACGTGTCAAAAACATTTAATTAAAATTTTCTTTTTAGTCAGCTTCAGTAAACTAAAATCAAAGATATACTAAAATATCTAGGAATAAAAAGGCCCTTGCAATTTGCGACTTTAGGTTGCTTTTTTTATAAAAAAAAATCTTTATTTAGGAAATTTATAAAAATAATCACAAAACTTGCAATTCTGAATTTAACCCCAAACTTTTTCATATATATATATATATATACATATATATTACTCCAAATTACCTTTCTCATTTCAATTGACCAATTCTCTCCCTTATTAACATGAAAACCTTTCTCTCTCGAACATTGAATGGTGAACGACGAATGACAACGGCAATAGTGAACTAGAATCCAACTGAATCCATCAGAATCTATCCAAATCCAAATTGAATCCAACAAATTTAAAAGAACTCGAAACCTACGTAAGCTAACTTCATTATTTTTTTATGATTTGAATGAATTTGATAGGGATTATAGGTGATTCTAGGTTACCAGAGGGATATTATGAAACAAAATTTAGTTAAAATGATGAGTTATAACTATTGCACATTAGGTGTTTGATGAAATTCCTATTGAATAGTTTGTGCTTAGTTTTTGCATAATCAAGTGTTAAAAGGTGTGACGGGGTATTTGTTGAGTTGAGTGGTGTGTTTTTCGTATATCAAGTGTGATGAGAGTAAATTTGGTATGACATGGCGGCACACAATGGGATGTTTGTTGCATGCACAGTGCGCGCGCTTGTTGCACGCGTGAAAGCTTATCAATGTATAATCTTTTCAAACCAAAAAACTTGTATTCTTTGGAATTCAAATACTCCATACGACCATCCGCCAACATCTCCCACCAACCGTCATAACACAATTGAAGTATAATTAAATCAATTAAGCTTGAAAATTGTTAAAGAAAAAGAAACATGATTACACACAACAAAACACAATAAAGTGAATATGTGGCACATTTTATATAGATGTTGCACATAATATACTTATGTGAGTCACTTGTCGCATTTAAATTCAGGCAAATTTTCAGTTTAACCATGTGGTAGAACGACATAAGTGGTCATCGATTTAATTCATCTCGTCACAAGCTTTGAATGGTATATTATACACCTAAAACGAACACATGTAATTTAAGCTATGACTTCTGGAAAGTATCCAAAAATTTAGCGAGATTGGCTGATTTAATATGACAGCCAATCGGACAAGTGCCTGTTACACTAAATCAACATTGTATTTATGTGCAATATGTGCCTTTTGTGCTAAATCAACCCATCCCAATAAATTTGGGTTTCTTTTTTTATTTCCAATTTCTATTACTTTCAATAATTTTTTTTTTCAATTTCTCAACTCAAACTAAATAATTTAACAAGTTACATTTGTTTACGAATGGAAAATAACAACATTTACAACAAAACCATATCAATTCCAAATCTAAACACTAAACTTAATGCATAAAAGGTTCATATTGTGTAAGAACATATACTAATCTTAAAAAGTTTTCCAATTGATGATTATATCTTCACTTATGTAATACTTAATTGATGAGATTTGGTAATTTGTTGAGAGTGCTGAGAGGGTTAAATTTTTCTGAATTTTTAAAAGTGGCATTTTTTTTGTAGATTTGTTGAAAGTAATGAGGACTATTTGATCTAGAAACACTAGTATTTAGCTAGTTATTATAGGGGTCAAATTTGAAAAACTCAAATGTCTTTTGACTATTTTTATAAATTTCCCTATTTATTGGTCTGCTTTTCACATGATTTGGCTGAGAAAGAAAAGAAACAAAGTTCTATTTATGTTTTTTTCAAGAATTACTGTTTAGTCTCCTCTTTCTTGTAATAGTGATAACGTCATTTGAAGTATATTGAGCATGCATTTAAAATATGCTTAATTTACTCCTAATAACATTATTAGATTTTTTTTTAATTGACAATGGTAAAGAACAGATTAACAAAACCTAAATCTCTATGGATTTGTCGTTCCATGATGGACATTAAAGTCAATTGATAATAACAATGCTTTTCTTTTTTATTAATGAACCAAAAAGTCTTTTAATTCCAACTGGGTTGAAAGGCATCTGATTTTATTGATGGTAGATCATGCGACTGTGTTTGCGGTCCCTATTTTTCATATTTGATTCATGTGACCTGTAGTGAGATAATTTGGAATAATATAAGTGATTGAGTTGTGATGATGTGTTATAGCCTCATTGGTGAAGTTGTCACTGCTTCTGTGATCCTGAACCGACATATGGTAGTTCTATTGTGTTGTGAGAAACATCCTCTACAGTTTTTAGGAGGTTAAGGTAATTGAAATTGATTTTACAGGGCCTTTTCATTATATTCTTGTCCTTTCAGTTCCTTCTTAATTTATTCTTCATAGGGGCTCAAGGACCATATGAAATATTTTTACACGTCATATCATTGGCATTTCCTACTCAAATTATATCACCAACAGATATACTAAAATATTTAAGAAGAAAACGGCCCTTGTAATTTGCGACTCGTAGGTGCCCCCCCCCCCGGCGGGCCTTTTTAAACTTTTTTCTTTATTTATTTGGTCGATTTTTCACATGATTTGGCTGAGAAAGAAAAGAAACAAAGTTAACAATGGTTTTGTTTTGATTAATTGACCAGAAAGTCTTTTAATTCCATGATTTCGAATGCTTTAATTTGTTCATAGTTATTTACGAGAGTGAAAGATAAAAGAGAGGTGTTTAATTTTGACTTTCCCATTATCTTAATTAGTCTCAGCTTTCGGTTTAGTAATTTGGTTTTATTCCAAATGCATTGAACTATAACTTTTCATAATAGCAAAGTTTACTAAACACAAAACATATTTTATAATTGTGTCATCTTTTCATTAGGTGAATCTCCTTTACATGATTCAGTTCATTGTCGACTAAAGGTAAAACACCAAATCGACATAGAGTTCTTTTGTCCAAAATTGTTGACAATATATACAAATATATTAATCTATTTTCACCTGTCTAATTAGTTAGGTTTTCTTCCATCTGTATATATCACATCTAACAACTTTGGGAATGATAGTCTAAATTGATATTTTAATATCTATTGTCATTGTTATCTAAATTTCTTAGGTTCAGCCATTCATACGCAGTTTTTCATTTGTTGCTATTTTTATTTCTGTGAATGGTTACTAGAAAAGAGAATGTAAATCTGAATATAGAAATTAAAAAATTGCAAAATTTAGTTCAATTTCTTTTTAACTTGATAAATTTGATAAAAGCTGTAAAAAAGATGTAGATTTAAGAGAAAAGAGGTTAGAAAATAAATTTTAATTTAAGAATATCTAATTGAAAAAGTTTACCTACCCCCAAACCTTCTTAAGCCATTCTAGGACAAATTTTGTGTGGCATATTTTAATTTTTTTTCCTTATCAATTGCAGATGAAAATGACAGGATGCATCTATCCCATTTTATAACGTTTACCCAAATGACAAGAAACAACTATATGAACATGATGTGAGCGAACCCTAGCAGTCAAAATGATCCACATGAATAGTATAAAATCGATCTCATTCATGAGGTAAGATGACGTTGGAGTTGAATAGATCGTTTCCGGATCATTACAATATAGTTTAATTATTTGCCAGAAGCGCACGACACGAAGCAAAGGAAGATTATATTGGTTTGACTTTGTTGTTAATAAATCAATTTTGTCTGAGAGAAGAAATTTCTTAAAGACTTGACTTTTTTTGCTCGATCGATCATATCAAAGACCAAAAGACTTCTTCTTCTCCTTCTTCTGTAATAAATAATTAATTGTTTGTGTGAACGGGATTGTATAATTGCTCTGATCCTTTCTCTCTCAGTGGACTTGAGAATCCAAGTCAAGCGTTGGTAATATTAATTCCTGTAGCTAGCCATCGTTGTAGCATCTCTTTCTTCTCTTGTGCATTTTCCGTATATTCAATTGCTCAATTTCTCCATAATTTGGACAGGTCGATAGTTTTGTCAAAGATTTGATTCATTATTGGAAAAAAAAGACAACGATGCTCTATGATTTGGCAAAATGAGCATGGTAACTCACTTGTTTTCAGAAATAATTATACAAATTCACTTTGGATAATTATAGATATGTGGGACTAATATGTCGTAAAAAAGAGTATACGTGACTATATTTAAAAATAAGAGATCATTAAAATACATGGATGTCGTTGCACCTTATACGCTATCCTTTTTACTTCATTATATAAACATCGTCTAACACTATGCGCACATTTTAAAATGCAAATTTAAGCTCATCTAATACTTAGTTATAGTTCAGGCAGTAACAAATAGCTATAAATAAATTGTAGTTGGTTATTGCAGTCTAGTTCGAATTGTATTTTAAAATATGAGGATTTATGTATTTGAAAATTTTTATTTTTATCCTTTTTGAGAAATTAAACAAAGCCACCAGACCCCAAAAAAACAAAATTGTACCAAAAAAACAATTATTAGTAAAGATGGTTTCTTGACGTGCATGTTCATTTAGATACAAACTCAAAAACTGATAATAAACAAAAGCACGCAGCTAATTTGCTCGGCTTTCTAGAAAATACTCGTCTCGACTGTCAAATTGACTAACTGCTCACCAAAAATCTGCTTCATTTGAATGATTGTTTTTTATATAATTATCTCGCAGAAAATCTGTTTCTTTTCAAAGTTGTGTCGTTTTTTCGTCTTCCCTTTCCCAGTCCTAGACCCCAGCTTGTTTTTATCCTTGACCTAAATCATAAATAAATTAAAATTATATGTATGAAAGAAGTGTTTGTTTATTAAACTTTGTTTTCTAGCTGGAGAAGAAACTGAATATATAAAATGTCACTAAGATAGTGAGACGGGTGTTTATATCGATCCCACACTCTTCTGGAAGATTGCATTTTGTTTTATTTATGCCCCCCATTTTAATCAGTGCGCAACAGCTCAAATACCTAACTTATATATAAAGAAAAAATATATATAAAAGGAAACAATTAAATACCATAATTTGGGTATTTGCCATATTTACCTGTGCATATATATATATATATATGTGTGTGTGTGTGTGACATATTTGTCGACTGTCGCATTGGTCTTTTTTTTTTTTTTAAATTGAATGATACTGAAAGACTGAAAGTTCATTAAAGGAAAAAAAAAGTTGAAAAGAATTACGAGATCGAATACGTAAATTAATATTTTAATAGACTCCAAAAGTCTTCAAGTTGATTCTCGCTAATAATTCTTATTATTTCCTCATGCATGACCAGGGGCGGATCCATCGTTACATTTAACAAAATTTGCAAAACTGACATCACTGCTTAATTACAAAACTAGCCTCAGATTTTAATTACAAAACTGACGTCACAACAGCTTAATTACACGAGGACAATCTTCCAGCCACTTTCATCCTATTTATAAGCTTACTTTTTTTCAAGTTGTTCTTCCAGTCAAGGTAAGAAACTTGTACCTTATTATTAATTATTAAAATTACTTATTTTATTATTATTTTAAAAAAATTTAATATTTGTTTACGGATTGAAGTATATATAGTTGACACAATTAATTTTCTTAGCTTCTGGGAAATAAATTTGTAGTAGGTATAGCCTACATTTGTAGTAGATATAGCCTATATAGCCCATATTGTTGTTTTTTTTTTTGTCTGAATGTGTATAGCCTATATTGTTGTTAACCGCACGATTTATACGTTTTTCTAAACTTTTTCGTATTTTAAAATTTTGAATTGGAATATTTCTATACACACACCACCACCACCACCAAGATGGTGGGGTTAGACTAGATCCCTACCTGTAATATAAATCAATTAAAACAAAACATAAGGAGGGGATATAAACCAAATCCACCCAAAAGAAAAAGGCAAACAATAAACAAAAAATCCAAGTCAATAAAAATAAAATTAACATCGAACATGTGGGATTCTGAGAGCATCCAAATAAAGAATGCCAAACAAACTTGCTGGAAGGTCTTGAGGACTGAAAAATCACTAACGAGTTTGATGCGTAAAGGCACAATTGGCCATGAAGTCAACAGCAGATGTAGCCTCCTGAAAAACATGTCTGATAGCGATAGAGGATTAGAAGATATTGTTCAGACACAATCAAGAAGATAAGGAAAATCTACAGCACACAACCATGAGAAATAACCCAAGAAACCACAATGGTTGAATCAAATTCCACCTCAATAGCAAAAAAATGTAGCAAGATCCAAACCTTCTAAAACAGTCGTTAGCTTAGTAAAAAGAATGAGCTGGTGTCCTAAAAAGGAATTAAAAGTAGCCATTGCTACTCTTTGATGATCACGCAAAACACCATAAGCTACAGACATATCAGGATTGCCCCGAGAACAATCGTCTACACTCAACTTTACTACCGCAGGCAACAGTCTCAACTAGGAAACCAATCGAACTAGCCAATGAGGAGACAGAATAATCTGCAAACCCTCCTCAAGCAAAGTCTCTAAAACACCCTTCAACTGAGATGGTTTAAACCCAAATGTAAAACTAGCAAGTTTAAGGTCAGAAACCACCAGAAAAATAACAACGTCCACATTAAAGAAAACAGAATTAAACATAAAGGTATTTCGAGCCTTCCAGACATGCCACAAGAGGAATCATGAGGGTAAGACTCGAATATGTCTCAAAGAACGGCTTTACCGCCGCCAATGAACAAGAAAAATATGTGGAGACAAAAAATGAAGGTATAGATGATCAATCATTGAATAAAACCACAGTGAAACCTGCTGAACCATCAAGCAAACACAACTCAAACAAACTGCCATCAAACCACTATCTAAACAAGACCAACGTCACATACATTGGTAATGATATGTGAGTGTGTGTCAAATTAAATTAAGAAAGTGATGCACAAACAAATGAATAATGCAAAAAACACAAAGTAAAAATTGCACAATTGAAAACAAAATGAAAATTAAATAAGCAAATAATATAAATGTACAGAAATTAAAAATAAATAAATGCGAAATAAAAATAAATAAATTGAAAATTAATTACTGAAATTAAAATATTAGGCGGTTAAATCAACCATAAAAACAAAATAATTAAGCCATAAAAATAAAATAGTTAAAGGCAACAATAAAATAACACCTTAACAAAATATTAACAAGTCAAGTGGTATTTTAAAACTAGTTATATAATAAAACATAAATTAATTGCGGAATAAAAGTTACATAATTTAATGTACAAGAATAAAAATAGATGAACTGAAAATAGATTAATTGAAATTTAAATAATAATCTAGGCGGTTGAACCGGCCATATAAATTAACAACAAAAAATAAAGGAAAATATAAATAAAAGTAAAAGTGCGGAAAATAAAGGAAAGAAAGAAAAGAAATACTTACCTTAAGAGGTGGAACTCCCCCCCCCCCAAAAAACTTTTAAGAATTACCAGACAATTAAATTATGTTCAAGGCCTTAATGGTAAGTTTAAAAGTCTAAATTCATGTCCATTATATCCGTAAAGTCCAAGTTCACATAGTCCTCCAGTCCAAAAGTCCAAAGAATAAGTCATAATCTAAAAATTCAAGTTCCAATTCAGTTTAGGGACTGAGTTGCATCAGTTTGTAGTTCAAAATAAATTTTTTCACAAGTTTTATGGTAATTCTATGATTATAAGAGAGATGAGCGAGCTAATTGAAATTTTACAAAATAAAATTTGACCCAAATAAAAAAATGGCGTAAAGGATGCAAAAAATAGATAATAATTGATAAATAGAATAATAAAATAAAAATAAAATTGACACCAAATTTAAGAAACTCTTCGGCAACGGCATAAAAAAATTTAACACAACTCAAAAGCGTTGTTTACTCTCAAGTATAGAAATGTCTAATTATAATATAATCCAATGAGTCAGGGGTTGAACAATAGGAAATTTAAAATATAGTAGCCAATTATTAAACAAAAAAAATAAATGCGGGTTAAAGCGAATATGAAGTATTATTATTGTGTATTTGATTTCATATTTACAAAGAGAATGAGCCTATATATAGGCTTTACATGAAGTTCAAATAAGAAACTAAATAAATACAAATATGGCAGGTATAAATTATGGGATATACAGAATCATAATTTTGAGATTTAGTGGAGAGTGATCAGAATCATAATCTTGGGAATTAATGGAGAGTGATTTTTTCTTAACACCCCCCTCAAACTCAAGATGGTGGCGTAGAAATAAGCTTGAGTTTGTAAACCAAGTCATGGCTAGGTAAAAGAGACTTGGTGAAAAGATCAGCTTTGTTATCTCGAGAGCGCACAAATTGAAGTTGAATGGTACCTTGGGCACAATGTTGGCGGATAAAATGACAATATGTCTCTATGTTGTGCTCATGGAAGACATCATTATGAGCGATTTCAATAGCACTTTTATTGTCACAGTAAAGAGATGTAGCTCTATTAAAGGTAACTCTCATGTCCCCTAGTAATCGATGAAGCCAAACAACCTCTTGAGTTGCATTAGCAAGGGCATGATACTCAGCCTCAACAGTAGACAAAGCAACAACATTTTGTTTCTTACTACGCCAAGAAATAAGTGAATCACCTAAAAAGAATCAAGTGTCGATGGTAGAACATCGAGCAGTAGGATCACCTGCCCAATCAGAATTAGAAAAAACCATGCAGTTCTAAAGAAGAATTGGCTGAGAAGTGGAGACTATAAAACATAGTCCCTTTAAGATAACACATAATACGAATGACATTTGCATAGTGAGTAGAACGAAGAGCCGACATAAACTGACTAACAACATGAACAGCGTGGGCTATATCAGGTCGTGTCATTGTTCAATAAACTAAACTTCCAACCAATTGTTGATAAAGAGTACCATCACTGAGTGGTGTTCCATCAGATGACATAAATTTAATGTTAGGATCGAGAGGTGTAGAGGCAATTTGACTATCAATCGACCCAGCTCTAGCAAGAAGATCAGAAGCATACTTAGCTTGTGAAAGATAGTAACCAGACAAATCAGAGAGTACCTCGAGTCCAAGTAAGAAACTAAGTTGTCCAAGATCTTGCATCTCAAAATGATGCTGAAAAAAAAAACTTTAAGATCTGTAATTCATGTGAGATCATCTCCAGTAATAATCATATCATCAACATAAAGTAATAAAAGAATACATCCTTTGTCGGTGTTGCGGACAAAAAAGGCAGAGTCATAAGAACTGGCATTGAAACCAAATTACTTGATTGTAGTGCTGAACTTCTCAAACCATGCTCTCGATGCATGTTAAGGCCATACAAGGCACGACGAAGTTTACAAACTTTATTTGGAGGATGAGAGTAACCAGGAGGAGGTTTCATATAGACTTCTTTAGAAAGCTCACCATTAAGAAAAATATTTTTTACATCTATCTGAAATAATACCCAATGACGAACAGTAGCACCAGCTAATAAGCTTCTCATGGATGTAAAACGTGCAACATGTGCAAAAGTCTCCTTATAATCAATGCCATATTCTAGAGAATACCATTTTGCGACAAGTTGAACTTTGTATCGTTCTATAGAACCATCATATTGCGTTTTGATTTTGTATACCCATTTACACCTAATAGCAGTTTTTTGAGGTGGTAGCTCAACTAAGTCCCAAGTATGCGACCTTTCAAGAGCCTGAAATTCTTCTACCATAACTTGCTGCCAAACATGATTAAAGCTGGTCTCAGAATAAAATTGTAGTTCATACAAGGAAAAGGTGGTAGAGAAACATTTGTAATCTTTAAGCTTAAGAGGTAGTTCTCTTACCCGGGTGGAACGACGAAGATGTGAAGAATGAATAGTGTTAGAAGAGCTGCAGTTGGTTGATGAGGATCCGTGAGGCAGGACATGTAATTCAGAGGGAGGTGTAATATTCTCTAGAGCACTTGTTTGGAGTTCAGAAGATAGTCATGGAGCACAATTATCAGGAAACAAATCGATAGTTATATTTGTAAAAAGGTGAGTGGAAGATTTAGGGATATTATGAAAAGATGACATAGATGAAAACATTTTATGTTTCAAAAAACGTGTTTAGAGATACGAAGTCTATTAGAAATGGGACCCCAACATTAGTAACCTTTATATTTAATGCCATATCTTAATAAACAACATAAGCGAACACGAAGCTCTAATTTTGTACGTTCATGGGATTGGAGAAGAACAAAACAAGCACAACCAAAAACTTTAAATTGATGATAATTAGGTGAGATCCCATATAATCTCTCATAAGAGGATTGATTATTTATAACTATATAGGGAATTCGATTAACAGTGTATACAACAGTAAAAGCAGCTTCTCCCCAAAAACATTCAGGACAAGAAGCAGAGATTAAAAGGAAGTGAACTATTTCTAAAATATGTTTGTGCTTACGTTCAGCTCGCCCATTTTGTTGCGAAGTACCTGGACAAGAGCGATGACATATAATGCCATGTTTATGTAGGAAGTCTAGAAATTCATTATCCTTGTATTTCATGGCATTATCAGTATGAAAAACTTTAATAGACTGAGAAAATTGAGTTTTAATCATTTGTGCAAAGCCACATAAATTTTAGTAAACTCATATCTATTTTTCATAAGAAATAACCATATAAAACAAGAATAGTCATCAACAAAAATCATAAAATATCTAGATCCACCTACAATGGCATTTGGTGATGGTCCACAAATATCATAATGTATTAAATCAAATGAGCATGAGAAACAAACTCACAATTATTAAAAGGTAAAGCCAGTTTGTGTTGTCAATCAACAAGATAAATAATAACATGTTTATTGGTAACAGTACCTAATTGCCCACTAGATATTAAAGACTGCAAGCGATTAAGTGACAGATGTCCTAAACGTTAATGCCAGAGGTTTGCAGAAGACATTTTTGAGGTCGATGCGATAAACTGATGCGTGTGGGAGAAATGAGATGGGATGTGAAGATCAACAAGCTCAAACAAATGCCCTACTTTACGGCTTATCCCAAGTGTGTGTCCCATTTTTGGATCCTACACAAAACAACCAGAGGAAGTGAATATTACGTTAAGTCCAAGTTCACATAGTTGACCAACAAATAAAAAATTTAAGGTCAATTTTGGAATAAGAAAAGTATTTGATAAGGACAAATTAGAAAGAAAGACATGACCTATATGACTAACTGGCATTGAGGATTCATTAGCAGTGTGTATAGCAGGTGAATTGGAGACAATAGATTTAAAAGTAAATATAATAGAGTCATGAGTCATATGATTACAACATGCATTATTAAAGTGCCAAGATGAGCTACCTGACGAAATAGATGAAGCAGAAATAGAAGTATTACCGGATTTTTGGAGAAGGAATTCTAAATCACTAACAGTAATAAAGGTAGAAAAAAGAGACTACTCAATATTTGCTTCAGCAGATGAATTATCATTAGCAACTGCAATAGAAAATGGGTTACTCTTGAGAGGTGCATCCTTAGGGACAAGTTGTTTGCCTTTATTAAGACAATCTTTTTCATAATGATCTGCCCCAATTTTCTGACAATATCTACAACGCCTCGTTGGACAATCAAGTAAAATGTGACTAGGTTCACGATAATACTTGCATATTTACTTTGAGCTATGACTAGGTTTAGATTGATGAGTTGCCAAAGTTGTATCCATGGGAGGAGACTGTAAGCTAGCTCGACGAGTTTCTTTTTAGATAAGTTGATCAATAGTATGATCAAGACTTAGCAACAGAGTCTAATGAAGCAAAGCTACTCGAGTGGGCTCAAAATTATGATGTAGTGCCATGAGAATTTGTATTAACTGTTGATGATCTTGGTAGCTTGAGAGTTTTTCTGCATCTGTAGGATCATTCCATTCAGGTTCAGAAAGAGCCAGTTGATCCCAAAGGAATTGCATACGAGAGTGAAAGTCATCAATTGATTGTCCAGGTTCTTATCTAAGCTGATGTAGAGTTTGTAACAACTGATACTGATGTGAAAGATTTGTTGTAGTATAACGATGAGCAAGAAAGTCCCAAAGCAATTTGGTTGTATCAAACTGCCCAAACTGGAGATGAATAAATGGTTGGGATGTATTATGGAACCATGTGCTTATTCGATGATTTTTGCTATCCAATTCCTCAAAACGATCAACAAACTTTTCAGCACTCTCGTCTCTTTTTGGACTGGTTGAAAAGAAATTAATAAGAATCAATTTAAAAATATTCTAAGATTACAAGATCCACTCTCATATTTCAAATTATGGTTATAACACTCTCTTATATTTGTATTTTGTATTTATTTTACCAGTTCATTATTATGATATTTAATTCTCAACTAACCATTAGTGTGATAAATATGGAACTGAGTACCTAATGTACCACAATTATATTGAAGTGTCGACATTATGTCAAAATATCTTATAAATCTGAAAAGTTCTAGATCTATAAATTAACATGACTTCAAAAAAAACTATAAGGAAGAAAAATACAACAAATAAAATGAACTTTAAGATTCACTTGATAAAGTAATTAATCAATAATTTAAATATTTAAGCTTCACCTTTCACCTCAGCTCAGAAAATTAGTCACTTATATTAATAAACAAAATATTCATTTTATTTAACAAACTTTTGAAATATATTATAAAAAAAACTACAAAAGAAGAAATTTTTTACTAGTTTCAGTCATTCCTACTCTTCTCTGCACTCCCCCATTCCATCTCCATATTCTTGCCTTTTATTGGCAACTAATAATGACATCTTCTTTTATTTTATTATTATTCATTTTATTTTTGTTATAATATATATGCATAGAAATACGTGATAGTAAAGTGGCAAAATCGCCACCTAACTATCACAAGTCTATTTACTCACTTTCATTTTTTAAAATTTTTTTATTAACTACATTTACTCAATAATGCATTCCAAATAGCTCCAGCAATTCTTTTTTATTTTCCACTTTCGGTTTCAATTTCCTCTTTATTCCTGAAATATTTACAATATAAAAATTAATATACTGTAAATTAATTTAACATAAACATTTATTAGGAGAGCATTAAGATAATTTAGGGATAATGAGCACATTAATCAATACTGTAAGTGAAAAACTAATAATTTTATCTTTATTAAATATACACCTTTTAGTGTCAATCACAATCTAAAAATAAGTGTCTGACAGTCTCAATAGATAGAGAACAATGACATTGGGAAACCATGTAAAAACCCTTCAAGTCAAGGCATTATCCGTGGCAAAAAAAAAAAAACCGTGCAACGTGCGCCATTAAAAAAAAAGGAGACTAGCAAAAAAATATATGATGTTGTCAAATAAAAGAAAAAACATCATTCTAGATCCAAGACCCTCATACAAACTCACAAGCACTCCTTAGATAAAAATCTCCATCCCCAAATAGGTCTCAATGAAGCATATCTAGCCCAACACCAGAAATAAGGACCAACAAAATCTGCTCAACAATTAAAGAGAGTAGTACTAACAAAAACTTCCCTCAATCCCAAACCACATCGCACAAAAGGTTTATATAGGGACCATAAAAGCTACAATAGGATTAAGAAAAAAAAAGTCATAGAGCCAAGCCAACAATCATATTAGAAACTAATATCTCAAATCCTAACAATCATATCAGAAACTAATATCTCAAATCCTAACCAACCAATGGAGATGAGGCTCAGCAACACAATGAATAAAGCATAATCGTTTCCAAAGATGAGAAGTAAGATAGCGAAATTGAACCATAATTGAGTGCTCAGCTCTAGCATAGTTGGATTTCATAAAAGAAACCTAAAGAGAGTGTTGATCCCGAAACTGCCACCATGGCTTCAGCTCGAAAGCATCAGCTAGATGAGAAAAATAATGAACCCCCAAACCACCCTTTACCACTGAGAAACGGACACACAGCCATCTGTACCAATGAATGCAATGCTGAGAATTCAAATCACACTATAAGAATCTAGTGAATATATGCTCGGGATGTTAAATAACTGCAACAGGTGGGCAAACGACATGAAAGAGATGAAAGCATCGTAAACGAAAGCACGTGTCGAATGAGCACAAGCTTAACCCCAAAAGAAAACAGTCAATTGGCCCACCTAGAAATCCTACTCTTCACTTTACGGATCATATCATCAAATGTCAAATCCGCACACAACCCTCATATATTGGACAACATAGATAAGTAAATAGAAACTATCATGGTTGGAAACTAGTAATAGATTGAACTATGGCCTTCAAGATGTTGAAGCCCTATCTCTAACATAAAACCTACTCTTCGGCTAACTAATCAATTGACCAAAAAAAGCCTTATAATGTTGTAAAAAATCCATAAGATAGCACCCATTCGCAAAAATAACAATATCACCAGCAAAGCTCAAATGGAACATATGTATAAGAGACGCAATAATGTACCTCAGGGAAAAGTACTAAGAATATAAACGATCCAATCCTCAAGACAAAAACTCGGTAACAATGATAAAGAGACAAGGAGACATAGTATCTACATATATACTATGTAGTAGATATAGCATATATAATTGGTACAATTATGTTATTGTTGTTAATTTTTTTTACTAATAATATTTTTTAAAATTTTAAAAAGATGAACAACTTTGAATTATTTAATTTATTTAAGCATACTAAGTAAGTACTTGGGATCATTTTAATATGTTTAAAATTCTAAGGTATATCATTTAAGTAGAATATATATAGCTTGTAATTATTCATTAATTTATTAATTCTTAAATAATCTCATGTTGTTATAGGTATAAGGTCCCAAATATCTAAGCCATAATTATTATTTTTAAATTTTTAAATTGCACATAGTGACTCAAACTTGATAGTTCGTGGGTTCTATTGTTTAAAGCCATAAAAGCACAATTTCAGTAAATTTTTTGTATTTGAATTATGTTTTTATTTTCTACTTTTTAGATATAATTGTTTTCTTCAGTCTAAATATTTTTAGGGGAAACACTCCTAATATCTTCCTATTTGGTGTATTTTATTATTTTCTACCTAAAGTAAAATTTCATATTCATTTTTTTACTTTAATTTTAGCCTGGGGTAATAATTGGTTCTGGGTCCACCCTTACCAACATGATATATTTAATTGAGAACGGTGATCAAATAATTCTCATCAAATCATCAACGGTTTACCAAAAATGAAAATATTCGCCTACATTTGCAGATATCAATAGGGTCTACAAGGACTCTAAATCAAAGCTAGATTTCAAGTGCCACAATAGTTTTAAGGGAAAGTATCAGATCATTTCTTCTTCTTCTTCTTCTTTTTTTAATATAATCATTCTCTGTTGCTGACGCCCTTATATTTTTTCTAATATGGATACGCTCTTAAACTATGCAG
This sequence comes from Citrus trifoliata, assembly GCA_018350135.1. Classification (NCBI taxonomy): domain Eukaryota; kingdom Viridiplantae; phylum Streptophyta; class Magnoliopsida; order Sapindales; family Rutaceae; genus Citrus; species Citrus trifoliata. Next base: position 10,142,678 of record CM031387.1, on the reverse strand, counting down.
TTTAAGAGAGTTATTTTTTAATGAATTATAAAACCGTGCGGTTTAAAAGAGTTAAAATTTAACTCTCTTAAACTCTATAGTTTAAAGGCGTGTCCACATAAAAAAAAAAAAAAATGAAAGCGCCCACACTAAAGAACTTCATAGAAAGCTAAAATGCCTCTTGCTTCCTCCATATACAACCACTATACATGAAGCTTCAACATATATATAGATGAGGATCGTATACCTCAAGAGTCAAGTTTGATCATCAATGAATTTTGTTTCAATCAAATTACTAGTGTGTAATTCGGTAAATCTTGATGTTATACTGTACGTGCATATCTATAAAAATTATCAGATATGAATGTTCACATGTTATACAGTTAGAAAATTTAAGATTATGCAACACCGTTAATTATAATATAATCTTACTATGATAATTTAAAATTATATAATAATTGAACATTAGTATTTGGTTCCATAAAAATCTTAGACGTTTCTTCATTCATTGTTCTCTGTCCATTAACTAATAGTCTCAAATTCGCATCATTAAGTAATTAATTCTTTAAGAAAATAATAAGGAAATGATACAATTTAATTAAAAAAATGTTATCTATAGATTATACTAGAGCTGAATGATGACGATCAAAACTTACAACAGCTGCATGCATGTTATCTATCAACGTGTTTTGTACGTGGCGACTACTTGTATATTCGTGGCCCGAGACTGAGGAGAAGATGACTGATAAAGTGATAAGAGCCTATCCTCCTTTGAATTTTAAGAGTTTTTGACTCATCCGCCAATAATTTTGAGATTTTGGCCCTGTGACGAGGAAAATTCCCGGGGTCAATAAAATCAGCTGATCATCACTTGATTGGTTCACATTTGCTTATTCTATGAATTATTCAATACCTTTTGTAATTTCATGAATCATTTTGTTATCCCTATTTAGCACTTTACATGGCTAGGGTTTAGCGAGTGGTTTTTGAGCAACAAAGTTTAAATAATAGGAAAGTATGAAAGTTATAAATTTATTTGGGTTCCCTCTACTCCTCTCTCTCTTTTCTCCAAAAAAAAAAAATTAAAAATAAAAAAATAGACAGTTTTGAGAACTGCAATAGGTTTGTGCTCGAGAAATTTGTGTTAGCTTTGTGATTGGTAGTTGTTTCTATTTTTTTAATATATTATAAATTTAACGACTCATTAATTATCAATCAACAAGATTGATTGACTCAATCTATGTTAATTAATCATTATTCCCAAATCCAAGTGACTTTATATAGCTTATGTGAGATAACCCAACAACTAATCACCCCTTCGCACATCAGGTGCTGGGTCATAGAACAAATAATCCGTTTCTCCCGTTAGATTATTAAGGCAGGAATGTTGGTGAACTTAAATGACGCTCTAATACTGGTGGAATAGGCGAATAAGTGGTCAATGTTAAGCCTTTCTCAACCTCAGAAGTACCTTACCACAATAGGCCAAAGAATAATTATGAACCACCGCCATATGTTGACTTTTTTGGACTTCAAAATTGTATCAAAATGGATTCAAAGTGTTCAAACATGTGGGATTCAGCCATTATGACAAAAATTCTATTAAAAATGTTATTGAGCAAAATTCTTCCTGCTCCATTTCTATTCTTTCGTGTAGGCAACTTTCATTTTCCTTATTGCCTTGTTGTCTAACTTTCGGTTGGCTTTGAATAACAAAATTCAATTCCACCGTAAGTACACAAGTAGAATTGTACCTCAAGATATAAGTGACACATCAAGCTTTTTCTGATTCAGAAGATCAGCCAAATCACTTTATTTAATTTTCTTTATCCTCACCGTTTATCCAACTGAATGGATTAAAAGTAGAAATTAAAGAAGTGATACAGCTTTGAAAGTCAAAACGAAGAAACTGAAGTGTTCTTTTTCATTACAAATGAGAACAGGGCTTGATTCTTTTTATACGATCCTTTAAATTTGTGTCAGGACCATAAACCTAGCCTTTTACGTACGTAATTCATACCCAACGAAATTCTGGGGCACATGCTTGTAAAGTCTTGGCTGAATAGTGGTAATGACTGTCCAACTGCCTTCAGGAAAAAAATTAATGTAAAGCCATAGGCATTGGTTTACTTTTCGCATTCAATTCCGCACAAATCAGATGTGACCATATTAGCACTATTGCTCGAGATCTATTACTCTGTAGTCACGTTTATTTGGGCGAGAACATTGTTAAAATGGATGATTCTTTGGAAAGTCTTTATTTAGTTTTTTTTTTTTTAAATCATACATGCTCATTGGAAAAAAAATATTTAATGTCAAATATTTTAAAACATGTATATTGTATAGATTAAAAGACATCCCCACCGGATGTCAAATGTTTTAAAACATGTATATTGTTTTTTTAGCTACCCTCAGTAGATTACCTAATAGGCTATAGTTAGGATATAAAATTAGAAATATTTTTTTAAAAAAAAGTGTCATGTAATAAAATTTTTTTCTCACATACCAATTCAATTACAATCAATATTTTTTTCACGTACCAATTCAATTACAATCAAGTGTTTGTGGTTTTTTTAGGTGAACATCGACGACACAAAAGAGTGTTTATTTACAAAATAATAATAATAATAATAATAATAATAATAATAATAATAAAAAATAAATCTAATCAAGAGACAAAATGAGTCTCATCCCTCAAAATACACGTGAAGCTAAAACCAAAATTAGGGGTATGCATTTTGCTGGAACCGAACCAGTATTACTTCCAGTCAGTTCAATTTAGAGATCGGTTTTAATTTCATTTATAATTTTTTGAACCGATTAATTTTGATAGTTACTTCGCATTTTGAGATAAAAACTTGTGGATTTCCAAAGGAGCATCAGTCCCATCAAGTAATTACCTCAATGCATTGAAGCCCCAAAATTAAGTAGCTAATCCGTCAGCAATGCTATTATTTCATGAAAAGTGTTGAGTGAAACTAGGGTCCGTACGTTTGATTTTGAAGTTTGCTAGTTGTAATTTAAAAGTTACAGTACTAAAGTGCTTGATAAACATTAACTGTTGTAGTTTGAAAGTTATGTTGATATAATTTTTCACTTGTATAATGAAAAATCTATTATATATTTAATAATTTTGACAAAATTATTATGTAAATTTTATATTTATTATATATTATTAATTTTTATTTCATAATTACAATTTTTTTCACAGCAGTTGTAATTTAAAAGTCATAGCACCTCAATTCTAAATATGACTTAAGTAAAACGAAAATTAATGAGAAATTTTATTTTTAAGTGTAATACAACTAGAAGTTAAATCTTCTCTCATTTATGTGAGAATGTTTCGAATCTCAGGAATATTATTAATTTTGAGAAGGTTCCGGTGTCTTTTAAAACATAGAGAGAAAAATAGTTAATTTCACGAAATGAAAAGGAAGTTTTGGTCACTTTTCCAGCGCATTTCTTAAGAATTGTGTGATATGACAAATTTTTCAAGAGCCACAATGTGTGAAAAAATAATATTGTGTTTTAATTTGCCTCTTGTGAGGTCGTATGTTGTTTCTTTCTATAGAATTAATGTGTAAAATTTTGAGGGCTGCATGTGTGAATATGATAAAAATCGTTTTCTTCAAAAGAACCGAACCAGGGTATGTATTTATGTATGTGTATTTATATATAAAATAGGTGTCTTTTCTGTCATTTTCACTACTAGAAAATGCTTGCACATATATCCCCCATTTCAAAAAATGACAATTATATTCAAAGAGATAATATATCAAGCCATGAATAATCAGACAGTATTTATCCTAATCAATTAACTTCAAAGGACTTAACCAAGTAGCTTGCAAGTGATCATCACTGGGGAAGAATTATAATTATTCTGAAATATACATACTTTACTTTCAAGTTAAAGAACAGAGTCTATAAAGGAGGCTTAAAGAGTAATGTTGATAAGCGTTATTAGGCTTTGAAGATACGAATTAGTCAAAGAATCCTCTATAAAATTATTGATGTTTCTCGTTGTCCGTCACTGTTGGATTTTTTTCTCTTTTTTTTTTTTCCTTTTTTTTCTCCCAAAATTAATGGCTAGCTTTGAAAGCTTCTTCTTTTGAATTTCTCTGTATGATGTAGTCAAATAATAGGCCCGCTCAGGTGGACTTTTATATTTGTTTATTCAATAACATACTTCCAGATTTCCATTAAAATCAAAATGAAATTTCTTTAAGTCTTGAATTATATATCAGCAATGGACGACTTTTTCTATGACTCTTTTGTCCTTATAATAAGTTAATAACAATTTATTAATCTGATATGACATAATCAAAGTTGTGATTGACCAACGCAGAGCATAGCTCAGCATTATTTCATGAATAGGTTATATATATAAACTGCTTCCACTTTGAGACTTTGTATAGCTAGAACTTCAAATAGTTAAAGACACGGAGTGAGAGAGAGATATGGAGATGACAAAGATGAGTACCACTACTACTACAAGTTCAGATAATAAGCTGCAGAATCATGAAGAAGTTATGCTTCCAGGGTTTAGATTTCATCCAACTGATGAAGAGCTTGTTGGGTTTTATTTGCGGCGAAAAGTTGAGAAGAAGCCTATCAGTATTGAAATCATCAAGCAGGCTGATATTTACAAATATGATCCTTGGGATCTTCCAAGTAAGATTTTCTTGAATCCATATATATATGTATATATATATTTATTTATATTCATCTGTGTTCCATAAATTTTGCTTGTGTTATCATATAATAAGTTGACTTGATGAGCTTCAACTCTAAGCTAATAATTTTTTTATGCTATGTGTTCAACTGAGAAACAAAACAAGATACTAACTAGATTCATTTACATACCATCAGGAGAAATTAATATCTTCTTTTCATGTGAGGTCTGTTAACTGCTATAGCATGAAAATTGTACGCATCAGGAGAAAATTAGGGCATACCGAAGCAATGGAAAGAATTAATTAATCGTAATTAAGCTTTCTGATTATACCATAGAATATGGAAAAATTCTAAAATATGATATTTATGAACTTCATATGTGTACATTTTTGCATACGTATCATTGTTCTACAGACTTGTTTATACATATACCTCCGATGTACAAAAGTTTTTCTCGTTTTTGCAAATATGCAAAATCTTTCAGGACTGTTATTACACTGTGAGTCAAGAAAACTGATTAAAGTAGTTTATATCCTTTTACTAAAAAGGATTTTAAAAAATTGCAAAGTGTTTGATCCACCAACTAGTTAATTCAAAATCATATATATTTTTTTTATAATTAAAGTCACGTTCATCAATATAACTAATATTATAATCTAAGTAAGTTAATTGAGGCATATATACATATATATATAAACATCTTCATGCATGAAAAAGTTAAAACTACATATATGTATGGAAAATTTTTCAGTATGGGACCCCTGTTTATAACATTGTAAACTGGTTTACAATATTATAAATGTATGAAAAACTTTGATTTGCAATGTTGTAAACAAGATCCCAGACTATATAAAATCTGGACTCTAGGACCGGAAAATGACTCATTTAAACGTTATAAAATCAATAAACGTTATAGGGTCCCGGACTTAATAGAGAATTATTTTTATATTTGTTGTTTATTGACTTTACCTTGTAACGTTTATGACGATGAAGAAGTAAGTACGGTTGGGGACAAGGAGTGGTACTTTTTCTGCATAAGAGGAAGAAAATACAGGAACAGCATCAGGCCAAACAGGGTGACAGGATCTGGATTTTGGAAAGCCACCGGCATCGACAAGCCGATTCATTCGGCGAAGGAACCCCATGAATGCATTGGCCTCAAGAAATCATTAGTCTACTATCGAGGAAGTGCTGGAAAAGGAACTAAAACTGATTGGATGATGCATGAATTTCGCCTTCCGCCGAATGGAAAAATTACCAATTTCTCCAACACCAAGGATATTGCCCAAGAAGCTGTAAGATTCTTAATTCCACCCTTCATTATTTATTAATCTATTTAGTTAACTTGCACTTGATTAATTTCCTCGCATTATGTCACTAAATGTTGTGAAAATGATAGGGCAACCGATAATTTCGATCGATACACATAACTAATTGATCAGGCAAGCCATTCATTGACCTTGTGAAACAATTTTATCAATGTACCAAAAGTTAAGCTTACGTCAAATTAGACACTTACCTGTGCTGTTTAATTAAGAACAAATATTACTGTCATTGAACCATCTGTTAAGATCTCATTTTGCACTCGGTCGTCATTGTTTATGTCTAAGTTAATAAATAATACACATCTCAATCTACAAATTTTATCAATTTCTTTTGCCTTTTTAGTAATTCAGAGGTAAAACTAGCTCCTCATTAGTGTTTTCTAATGGATGTGTGACCCTCCATCACTTTATAGCCTAGTCTTTGTTAGATAGAAATTAAAGTAGCGTGGGCTCCACAAATTAACTCTAGTCATAACTAATTAGATTAGGATCCTTAATTCATATTCAATTTTGGACGAAGGGTTACCATAAACTATATATTTAATTAAAAACTATTCTCAACTGATGTGGGATTAGTCGCTCTTACAGCCTTCACTTATGCCTGCTTATAGAATTAATTTTATACATTTTTCATGCTTGAGAGATATATTTATACTGAAAACGACTCCTCATTTCATTCATGTTTAATAATGAAATCGACAAATAAAATATAAATGCACCGTTGAGGAAATTCTTAAACCATTCTACAGTTAATATAGAATTTTGTCTAACTTTCATTTCTCAAATGAAAGCGAAATTAAATTTGTTTCTAGCTTACGAAATTAACGTATTATGAGCTTCAATTTCTAAGAAGGTACATGTAGAACAAGAATTTTAAAAGTCCAAAAAGAGAAAACTAAATGAGTAATCATTTTTTTCCAAATGATTTGCAGGAAGTATGGACACTGTGCCGAATATTCAAACGAACTCCATCTTACAAAAAGTACACACCAAATTGGAAAGACAGTAGCACTGTTGCTGCTGCCAATGCCACCAAATTACACAACCCCACTGATTCAAGCTCCAAAACCTGCAGCAGCAGCTTGGAATCTGAAACCAGCTGTGAGCAGCAGCAGTACATGCATCAACAAAAAGAAACAAAACCCTTCATCATCAACCACGTTGACCAAAGAAACCATCTGCTAACTACTCAGTCCCAATTATCTCCATATCCAGCTTCTTATTATTCAAGCCTTTGGAATCCAAATGGCGATGATTTCTTTACGAATGGGAACTGGGATGAATTGAGATCAGTTGTTGAGCTTGCCGTTGATCCCCCTCATGTTTATGACTGTAGATAAATGTTTAAGCCAAATTTGCATGCTGTATTTTAAAGGTTTTTTTTATTAATTTTTCAACTGACAGGACCTATATAGTTAGAAATTTTCATAAATAATGAGTGATATATCAACAGCTTATATACGAATAATTTTGACGCCGTATTCATGGTCTGCCTATTTTGCAATGGGTGTCACTTGTCATACGCAAGACTTTTTTTTTTTTTCCTCCCCCAAAAATGGTAACCATCTTTTTCGTTACAGGATAATAAATGTTCCATAAACACAAATTAAATTTAGACCATAGTCTGTAAATACAAGGAAAAAGAGTTAGTGCTAAGGAAAAGAACTTGTTATTAATAAGAAAAAAGGAAAAGGACAAACACACCCCAACGTTTAGACAAATAGACAAAAATTCTCCTAACGTTTAAAAAAAAAATATTTACACCCATATTCGCTAAAGGAAACAGTAACTTTTAACAGAAATTACCGTTATACCCTTCTAGTATATATAAAAAATTGTTGATTATCCAGTTTGTCCATATATTATTAATAAAATTATAAATATATCCTTATTACCCATTTTTCTATTTAAATTTTTATCAAATTCTCTCTTCAAGCCAAATAAATTTAATTCATTACTCAAGAATAAAAATAAATAAAATTGGTTATTAATGTTAGCTTGTATTTCAATTAATACCATAATAAATAACATAAAAATTAGTTATAAATATACAAGTTTAAAATTTAAATAAAATTTTATGGTATTAATACCACAAGTTAAATTTGTATATTTTTTTTATATGCTAAAAGGGTATAACGGTAATTGCTGTCAAAATTTACTGTTTTCGTTAGTGAATGTGGGTGTAAAGGTTTTTTTTAGAACATTAGGGGGGTTTTTGTCTGTTTGTCTAAACGTTGGAGGTGTGTTTGTCTTTTTTCCTAAGAAAAAATCAATGAAGCATTAATAAAAAGTTTGTGTCACAGTTAACACCCACGTAATACATGATAGTTAAAAATTTACTGGAACTAACCCAAATCAGTTTTGTTGTGGCCGTTTTCACTAGATTTTCATTAGGATCCGATTTGAATAACTCAATTGCTTTCACAGGATCTAATTCTAATCCAGTCTAAAAAAGTAAATTTATATTTAAGGTTAGATTGGAAAAAAGACTTAGGTGCATTATTTTGATGTTTAAGGCAAGTAGTATAGATGGGGTGGTCTAGTTTGTAAGCTGATATGGTTGTATAAGGGACAATAAAGAGAGCTTAGTGAAGTTCTTGAGAGTTAACGTGGAAAGTTGATATGGGGAGCTCAAGTAAGCTTAAGAATAATTCAGTTTTAACTTAGGGGATATTCAACATAACTGAGGTAGCTCAGATGAGCGCATATACGAAATATGATATGGGCATCAAAATCATCATAATAAGTGAAAATAAGCATAAATATAAAGGACACAAAAGATTTACACGATTTGGCACTTTAGCTTACATACATGGGAGTAACTCATCTATAATCCACTATATAAATGGAGAATTACATGATTTTTATTATAGTATAAGTAAAATCTTAGTAAAGGTTGTTTATAGTGAATGGTAAGATGATGGAGAATACGAATTTTGTAGAGAAAAGAGAATTTCTCGACAGAAGAGTGAGGGAAAAGTCCTTTAAAAGCTAAGGTGGTTAAGATCTTCCATCGAAGCATAAAATGGAGAGAAAAACCCTAGAAAATTGAGGGAGAAGAAGAAGATGAAGCACCCATTTAGTTTCGAGAGAGGAAGAGAATTAAAATGGGATACATTCTATATGCTTTTAAGTGAATATATATAGGTCGAGTGCTTGATGAGCACTTTCATCTTTTATGCCATGTTGAACCTCTCTACTAGCTGGATCTTCTTTAGATGAAGGTATTCTATGGCTTTTAGCTTGCTAGCCAAGCTATAATTGGTATTTATCATTTGGACCTTTTCCAAGTAGAGCTTGTTGAGAGCTGCCCATGTGAAGGCCGTTATAGAGATGTTGAGGTTACCTTCGCTAGCAGGTACTTCTATAGATTGGATTTCCTATTGGTTCTGTGTTCTTCGACTAAAACAAAGAATTTTTCTCATTGATATGACATTTAAAAAGCACATGTAAGACCTAAGTATCTCTTATCTTATTCTAACTTTGCCTTTCTAAGTGATTTAAGTTTTCTAAGACTGTCCTCATCCCTAATTGGCTCGTGTGGGGTACCTGAGGTATAACTTTTTCCACCAATCAACTTCTTCTGTATTATTACTTTGCCACTTATTATCTTGCAACTAGTATATAAATATCCTTCCAAATTTACCTCCAAACAGTATCATAACCAATATTTCTACTTTTATGAGAGAGAATTTATCCAAACTCAATTGTAGGAGGTGAATGGGAGTCACCGCATTTGCAAGGATTCAAATCCACTTGCTTAAAGTTTGTTGAGAGGATGAATTACACTAAGGCCCTAATTGGGATAATACAAGTGGTTTGTCATAAGTTTTAACAAAAATAATATTTAGTAAATTTTTTAAAAGCCATTTGTTTTACAGATTTCAGTATTTTGACATCAACTTTTAAAAGTAAGTAGGAGTTGTTTTTTTATAAGTAGTTTATTACGTAAGTCATGATACCTATTTAAAGTTACTATTATAATCTTAATAATTTAACAAAAAGACAATTATTTCTTATTCTTTCATATGTCATTATGTATAAATAGATTGTAATTTAAAATATGTCTATTTTGGTCATTATAGAATAAAACAACAATTTTGTAACAAAATTAATCAAATGCATGTACTCTACTTTTCAAACTTACAGCAACCATTGCAACTCAATCAATCAATCCTAATCCCTTGAGAATCCATTGACAAATGGAAATTAAGATATTATAGGGTCAAGATTTCTTTATTTATATTTTACCTTATAAATAATAAATCTTGTAGTTTTGTTTGGCTTTAGACTCACTATTTATAAAGGCTTCTTCCTTATTTAGTGTTCAAATTAACTGTCAGAACTTAGAATTAATTTTTACTATTCTATGAATTATTTAATCCACAATCGCTTTATTATAACTAAGGAGATTATCAATTTTTCCCTTATTGAAATAAATATATCCCATCTACTCCCTCACAATTTTTATAATATCCAATAATCCCCTAGTACCATCATTTTACAATATTACCCTTATTTTCAATTGTATTTTATCATTATAAATTAAATTAATCGTATAAATTAAAATATTAAAAATAAGAAATATAGGCTTCGATATGAATAAAAAACTAACAATAAGATATTTTTCTTGTATTTTTTATTATTTTTTAAGTATTTTTATAATAAATATATATTTTATATTCTCAATATCAAATACCAAGTGTATGTCTCTTTTACCCCACTTTTCCTTTAAATTTTATTGGTACCAGAGGAGTTATTAGATATTATAAAAATAATAATAAAATAAGTGGCATATATCAATTTCAGTAGGAGAAAATTGTTAATCTCCCTTATAACTAACTAAGATATCCTCCATCTCAACACCGTAAATGATTTTGATTATTATAAATCTACCACAGATTTTCCAATATCTTACTTAAAAATCTTTTTTCATGATAGTAGAAGAGTTAAAAAAGCGCGATTCAAATTATTGAAAGAAGAACAACCTATCTGAATTTAGTTCTCCTCAGGTATTGTTACAGAAAAATAGATTTCCCTTTGAGTTAATTTCAAGATTAAAAGAGTTAGAGATTTGAAGAAACGAAGGAAAAAGCAACTAAATTGAATAAGTTAATTAGAACAGAACACCAGATAAAGTTGTTTTAAAATAAGAGAAATAATCAAATCCTTGGAATCGGTATGTTTTAGTGGTTTGTAAAGGAAAATATAAATGCAGAAATTTTGATCCTACAATATCTTATTTGTCACATGTCATTGGCTCTTCAAGAAATTATTAAAAATTAAGATTAAGAGGGAATTAGCATATATTTAATAACCATCAAAACTACTTTTTTAGTCAGTAACTTATTTTATCTAATAACAGAAATAATTTATTTAATCGACTACCATAATCCTAAGCTGATCCCATCGTATCTTCTAAATGCTTTTTAATGACATTGTTGCTTGCTTAAATCTTTTCATTTTTGTTGATGACTACAAATTAAAAAATAAATTTTGCGGTTCCCATTCCCATTAGATGGCACTTGATTACGTTACATTGTTGTATATTTCCTCAACTCTAGCATAGACTGTACGACTTTAATTTTTTTTTTTCTAAATTGATTTTCATGAAAATACATGCAGAGACGAATGTACCTAATGATCAGTGGTGGCTCCAGCTCCCAATAGAGAAAATAATTTAAAAGGGTAAAATTATGGTACCATTGTGATATCATAGTTGAACCCATTTTAAAAAATTTAAAGAGAAAGTTACTTAAGTACATATTAGCCTCATCCACTTAGTTTTGGCCGAGTGGTTAGAATCCTACCTTCACAATTCAAGCTCTCACAGTTTGAGCCGCCACAATACATTGTGAAAGCTTAATTTCCTTCTTCAATTTGAGCGAAGATCTTTCAAAATATGAGTAGAGTAGATATCTCTTGAATATTAGAGCGGATAAAAATTTAGATTGTACTGTATAAGATTTGTAGTTTAGTAATCTCATGGAATATGAGATTGTAAATATCAGTATAACAATCTCATAAAATGTGAGTTGTAATATAAGTAATAGTTTCGTGTAATTCAAAAAAAATTACATATTTAGTCTCTATCAAATCTATTAAATTTATAAAAATAACTCTATACGCTCATAAAATTGTAAACTTTTGATTTTAAGAATAATAAAAGCTCACACTTTAATTTAAAAAATAAAGGACTACAATAATCTATATAAATAATTTTATTATTATTTAATTTAACAACATTAAATCTATTAAAAAAACTTCTACAAACCCATCAATCCATAAAATTTTAGTTTTGATATGTCATAAACGGGGAGGGGTAGGGCCGCTCTCCCGTACCCTCCCGATATGTCATATGTCACCCCTCTCTCCGTTCCCGTCAGAATTACTTGGAGAATCTCATTCCCTCTGATAATAAGGGGATTTGAGTCCCCGATCCCCGAAATAATCAGTTTTTTCAATTTTAGTTAATCATTTTCAAAATTTAAATAAAAGTAATTCGAAATAATCTTAAAATCTATTCAAAGTCACTACATTAAATTAGTAAGTAACGCAATATGCAAGGAATACAAACTTCTTTTACAAACTATCATGAACAAATTAATAGTCTAATACAAAATTGTTACAAATAAAATCGAATTTAGATTCAAAATTAATTTTTTCAATGGTGGCGTGGGCACTTTATAAATGTAGACTATTCTCTTTTACAACACAATAGTTAAATCGGAGCAAATCAAAAGCAAATATTAGATTAGATTAGATATTAAAATTGTGATTTACTGTGGTCAATTATAACATCTAAAAATAAATAAAAAATAGATTTAAAATTTAAAATATTTAAAGAATATTAAAATTAAAAAATGTTTGGCTAATAGAATCTACTCGGTCTTTTAAATGTCCTAAATAAAAATTTAGAATTTTAATTAGTTAATTAGGCCTAATAGTTTAATAATATAAATATTTTGATATTTTTTATTTTTACCAATATTTATAATTTTATTATTTATTTACTAGTAATTTTAAAAAATTAAAAATTAAAATAAGAAATAAACATCATTAAATAAAAAATTAGTTAAAATCCTTCCTCCGAAAAAAAAATTATTACAATCTCCCATAAAACATCCAAAATTTCTTTTAGATATGTCATCCTTATCGTAACCAAATTTTTAATCCGGCACTGGGTACAGGTAGGTCCATGGCAAAAACTACTAGTGATGTGATGTTAATACTTACATTTGGTTAGTCAAAGAGCAAGAACTAATTGGTGGTTGGCTGTCGCAATCATGTCGTTTACAATTTCTTGGTCTAAGGTTGAAGAGTTGGAGTTTTCAGTCAAATCTGGTTTGAAAAGAAGTACAATCCTTGACGTGTTCAAACTATGAATGGATTTGACTAGAATTAGGATATTTTCTGGATTGAACTCTTCCAAATTTTTTTTAAGATCTTGTGTTAATTATTATTTAATTATTTTAATTTTATTTATTATCTTTCAATCACTCATATAAATTTTATTTAAAAAAAGTTTATATTATATGAAAGAAACTGTGTTAAATTAAATAATCCCATTTCTGTTTTTCTAAAAAAAAATTCCGTGTCTTTCTCTATGGAAAAGCTTTTGCAACCCAAACTCTTCGTCATCTATCAATTCATTGGGAAATTTTTTTGAGTTGATAACTTTCCATGTTATGAAATTCTTTCAAGTTTATAGAATAATTTACAGTTAAGATTTAATTATTTTTATATTTTTATTTATCAACCACTAAGCATAATTGATAAAATTTAAATAAGATTTAACTACTTATATATTTTTATTTATGAGCCATCAATCACTTTTTTTATTTTAGTTAAAAAAACTCGGATAAAGAGAAAATCTTGGTCCAAATTCTTTTGCTAGTTACTTCATTATAATATATGCTCCATCCAAATTTTGTTATGAGATGATCATCAAAATATATGGGGACGTTCATTAAAAAAAAAAGGAAACTCCATTTTTACCTGCCACCACTCTCAATAAGTCACGATCCATGATCCATTATAGCTACAATTTATAATTATGAGACTACAAAATAAGGATTTTAATTACCTTCTTGTTTATGTACAACATTTTTGAGATTGAATAAAGAAACATTCTCTATAATCTAGTCTCTTCTTTTCTTTGCTCCCTCTTATTTCTATTACTACCACAACATGATGTTTCATTTTGATTAGTCTTTTTAACAACTATGATTACCTTCTGTTGTTTTTATACGTTACTTAAAAGAGTTCTTCTTCTACATTTGTGAAATCTACGTACGCCACATGTAAAATGTTCAACATAAATCAGTCATTCTCTTATCAAAACAAATAAATCAGTCATTATAATAAATCACATCTGTTAGCACAGGTGTTATCAGTTGGTGGTAAAGGATAATTTTAAAAAATAGCTAAAATCTTCTCGAACATTTTGGAAGCACTGGACATGCTCCAAGTGCTCGATGTCTTATCCAAAACACTTGAGACTTGCACAACAAGAGGGTATCCAATGCAGCTCCCACTCAAATCATGAAATGTGACATTAGCTTCCACAACTACAATTTATAGAAGAATTTGTAGTTAAAACATTACTTAATTTTATATCCACACAAGTTTCAATGGTTTTATTTGTCAGTAAGATATTGTTCACACTGAGACCAACGCCTCACTCGACCGGCAAGCGGGAAGACTTTTAAGTTTTTTGGGGTTCAAATCTTATGTAATATGCACGAGTGTTTAATCGATAAAAAATAAAAACTTGCCACAGCCGGCCAGAGAGAGAGATCCAAGATCAATGACTGTAAAACAAATTCAGTCATTAACAATACAACCGACCGCCAATTCACATCATTCACTCTCTCTACAGTTTCACTATAGAAATGGAAAAAAAAAATGATACACCAGGCAAGTTTTCGTTTCTTCTGTAAGCGAGCTTTTAGTTTACATGAAAAGACTGTGGTTCTGTAAATCTACTCAATTTTAAACAAAAACGAATAAATAACCACAAAAAAAAAAAAAGAAAGGAAAAAAAAAAAGAGTCAAGGCTGATGAAAAGAATTTGTTCCTTGCTCATGGTGATTATTAACAGGTGGGCTCACAACTGGAATATCCAGACTGCTTCCTTCAGTTTCAGGGGCGACTTCTCTCACATCGGCTATTCTTGCTTCTGTCGCCTGAATATCACTCCACTCACCATCTCCAATAGGCTGGAGGTTGACCTGATCTACTGCCATGTGGACCACACTCTCCCCCGGTTCTGGTACTGCTCGAGAAACACTAAGACATGCTTTATCAACATTCTCGTCTGACAAATCTACATCTTTTGTTTGTGGAAGGGAGTTATCCATATTTGATGACTCTGTCTTCTCCTCAAAAACTTGCTTCGTGTCGATCTGTTGTCTGTTAATAGAAAAAGAGATTGGGGGTGTCAATCTTAATTCCTCTCAACACTTGTCCCCAAGGACCTAAACGGCACAAATTTTATGAGCTGATACGTGCACCTATGATTAGGCAAAAGAACTTAATGGTCGAAGTAGCATACATATTGGCAATTGGAGAGCACCTCCAAAAATGCAGAGGAAGAGCTCGTCACTGCGTCATCATGAAACAGTGGAGTATTCCACAATGCTGACCACCACAAAATTAACATAACAAGAAACCAGCAGATCCATTTGCTATCATCATCTAATTTAATTATTAACTTGATTTTGGCCTTAAGACGCGTGACAAACACTGGAAGACAGCCTAATATTGCATAGAAACACATTTTTGTCCATGCAATCTCAAGTACATTCAATTTTTTTTCCCCTTTTGGGTTTAAATATTTCAGGAATCTCTCAGTGAAATTATTCCACAAGTTAGTTCCAAAATTCACTGAAGTTCCCTCATTTTACATCAAAGTAAATTTGTGCGATAAGTTCCCTCATTTTACAGTTAACTTGTGTCCAATGTACGCTGATGCAAAGCAAGAATTGCGTTTAAAGCAAAATGACACCAATATTGTCTAAGACAGTAGTTAAAAGTCATACCTTTGGAGTTGTGCCTGTAAAATATTCACGTATGCAAGGAGCTCTTCCTTGCCTTTTATAGCAGCTGCCTCTTTCTGAGCAGCTTCCTTTATTCGAGCTTCAGCATCTGCTTCAGCAACCCTGACCTTCTCCTCTCCTCTCACAACAGCTGCCTCTAATATTACTATACGATCTCTAGCTTTAGCAAGCTCAGAACGCCATAGGTGTGCCTCTTGAATAGCAGAGTCCCTCTGTTTAATCAATTGATCTCTTTCTTTACTTAGCACCGAGACTTTTTCTTCGTACTCTTTCAGCTGCAAATATTATAGAAGTCCAAATAAACTACAACTGTTATAATTCAAGTGTTATTCAGTATCAAGTATTAACATTTTTTGTTATTTATCCCAATAAGTCACAAGTAAAATAAGAAAAAATAGCATCTGAACACTGCATATTGTCATTTTATTAAGTAATTTTGATCAAACAGCAGAGGATTTTGTTTTGATTTTTATTTTTTGCTCAGAAGCAAAATAAGTAAGTGTATTAGATGTAGGAAATTTACATAGAGGAGGGAAAAGAAGTCCATTAAGACAAATGTCAAAATCCCCAAGCCCAAGAACTGTAAATCCTATAAGATAAAAATTCTAAGTAATGAACTTACACCATAGCTGCTTCTAATTAATCAAAATAAAGAAGAAAGACAAATCTTTAAACTCCAGAGACATAGAAGCCATAGGAAGCCCAGAACTTAACTGTGTCCCAAAGACACATGTAATCCTCCATCACTTTGTTCTAAAAAATTCTTAACTTTATTTCAATCCATAGGACCCAAAATATAGCCATAACTGCACAATCCCATAAGACAGAAGCCTTAACCCCACCTCAAAGTCTCAAAATTTTTCCGAGAGAACAGAGAAGCTTGTTAGAAGTGCTACCCAACTCAATTTAAAAGTCCTAACCAACTTGGAGCATAAGAAGAAAGCCGTTGGGCGGAAGAGATAAGTGGTTACTACTTTCTGAAGCATTTTTATATAAGATACACCAATCCAGAGATAAAGCCATACTTGGTCTTCTCTTCTGAATCACATCATTAGTATTAATCTTCCGTTGACCAACAGCCCCACACCATCATCTTCACCTTTGAGGGAACTTTAGTTTTCCAAATCAGATTAGAAAGGACAAAAATGGGGGTAGAGTCATCTATAAGCTTGAGAAAGTACAATTTAATAGAAAAGATCCCTGATTTTTCTAGAGTCCAAGCTCTCTTATCTTCTTTTACGGTATCAATATGAACTCCCTTTAAAATCCCAAGCAAGTCAGCCAGTGTTGAAGCTCTCTGTCACTCAAATTTCTAAAGAATCTAAAGTCCCAACTCCACTGCCTTGATGAAAGTCCTCATCATACTAGCTATAGAACAATTATGACCTAAAGAAAGACTATACAACCGAGGAAAAGACTAGCTAAGCATCCTCTCTCCCACCCAAACGTCCTCCCAGAATCTAATTTTCTGCCCACCACCAATAACTAACTTAATATTTGACAAAAAACCAGCTCTAGTCTTCGATATATACGCCCAAGGACAACTATTGGATCCTCTATTAACATCAGCAGTATCCCACCCATTTTCATGCATGCCATACTTTAATGACCAGATCCCAAAAAGAGTAAACTTCCAAAGGAAATCTCCATGGCCACTAACCAAGTAAGGCTCTAACCAAGCAAGGCTCTATCACTTTAACCAAATTACCCAATCCTAAACTTCCTTTACAGATAGGTTGAGACCACACTCCACTTCACCAAATGATCCCAACTCCTTCCCACAAAAAATCCCTCATGGCCTTCTCTATTCTTTTAGCAATTGAGATAGGAATGCAAAAAAGAGGCATAAAGTAAGTTGGCAAGATAGAGAGAACTGATTGAATCAATGTTAACCTCCCACCTCAAGAGAGACAAGCTTTTTCCACCCATCCAATCTCTTCTCAACTTTTTCTAACACAGGAAGCCAAATTCTACAGCCTTAGGATTCCCCCCTAGAGGTAATCCTAAGTATTTCAAAGGCCAATCATCACTCTTACACCCCACAGCAGAAGATAGTTAATTATGCGTGTGCTAAAAAAAAGATTTTATTCTAACTCGGTTTATCATCACAGAGTATAAATTGGATTGTGCAATAAACCACAGAATAACTGAGAAAAATTTACCTTCAAAACGCAAGTCTCCAGCTGCTTCGTAGATTCTTTGTTTATACGCTCAATTTCTGCACATGCAATTCTCCTTTGTTCATCCATTGTATGAGCCGCAGATGCTGCAGCCTCAGCAGCTTCAGCAGTCTCAGATAGTTTATCTGCTATATCTCTTATCGTTGAATCACGAGCACGGAGGTCCCTAGCCAAATTTTGTAATTCCTCATCCTTGACTCTTAGTGTCTCCTGCAATAAGCATAATCTCACTATAGTGAAGCTAGTAAAGCAAATATCTAGATGGACTTAATACTGGCATCATAAGATTAAATTTTGGCCATGTAAGGTGGCCACATGCCAAGCAAGGCTATATTGGACAGGACATGAGTTACATTTATCTTGTCAAGAAACTGGATCAATTTTTGGCCCCCACATTATAACCCCAACATCAAAATTTCATCCAAGGACCAGCAGCACATTGAAACTTGTCCTAGTTCTATGATTAGAAACTCTCACGCATAGGACAGCTATGAGAATTAGATATTTTCAAATTAATTGTTGAGAAAATAGAGCAGTAAGGCATTACATGCAATCTATAATTGTGTTGTGGATTGTAAGAATAAATAAGAATCAAGAAAGAGAAGCTTGGCGAAGTCTGAAAGAGTATAAAGAAGTCAGATTCAACAAATAGCTCTTAAGAGTTTAAAGAGTAGTTTATCTAGTATACAGGCAATACTGTATTTATAAAACTCTTAGATGTCCCCAATATAGACAATAATTTCTGCACACACGATCTTTAGATCTCAAATTAACCAAATAAATTAAATGAAGAACAAATGAAGACCTAATAACTCAAACTGAAAACTATTAGGTTACCAAAATATCCTTAAAGTAAAAGAAATACTGAAACAGGCAACGTACCTTCATAATGGATAGATCATCCATGGGACCATCAGTTATTCTATTTGTCATTGTTCCCAGAGCATTTCTCAAAGAGATCTGCATCGCTGCTTCAATTTCTTTAGAACATTCCTGGGCCGTTGAATTCGCAGCAGCAACTACTGTTGCAACTGTTCCTAATTTTGCAGAACCATTTCCACTTAAGGAGTTTACTGCCTCTTTATGGGCTTTCAGAACCAACTGTGCTGCACTGGTTATTGGAAGGCAACAAAACAGGGGGAAGTGAGATAAGAAAATCAACATTAAGATAATGCTAGCTCCAATATCCATATTGAAAAGGGAAAACAGCTGACTTGTACATGGACCTTAAAGGCAGGGAATACATCAATTATAGTACAAAACATGATCAGCCAAATGAAAATGTTTTAACTGAATATCATAATAACCAACTGAACGCAAGGCTGTTTTCCATTTATTTATACAAATTTTGATCCATTCATTCTTTCTTGCCTCTCCACCATGTGCAAGTTAGACCATTTGCACTACAGAACTCATTTAAACCAAAATGAAATTCACAATTGTCCATTACAGCAGAACATAGGATGAAAATAAACAACTAGTGGTTTCCTCAACAAGGCAAGGCATGGTAGGATAATCTCGTGCTAAAGAATTTGTGACATTATAGTTTTAAGAAAAATCCAGGTTCTTCAGAACACCTTAAAATTTGTATTGTATTAAAGTCATAATCCACATTTATAGCTCCCAAAATGTTTTCTCTATTGCTGTTTCCAACATTGAATGACCAGATACTGATGCATTCTAGATTTTCAAGTTCTATAGTAACAGCTTTTAATCTTCTTACATAGCAGATACCTAGAAACAAGTTATCATACCAGTGTAGAAATAACAAAACATATCCAGTGTAGTAATTTGTAGAACAAGATCTAAATACTTACTGTAGAGTTGAAACCCAAGCTCTAGCTGCACCAGGAGTCTCTGCACAAAGGAAATAATCTTTCTTCTGTGGAGTCCCAATATCTAAAACATATCATTAAGAGGCCCAAACATAAGGCAAAACCAATTTAGCTATGCAAAGATTTTACGAAACCAAAAACATGCAAACTCATTTCTTTTAGAAGAAATAATTAGGTTAATAAGGATACAGAAACAGCAGCCATCATACTTGGGTAATCCACTACAACAAAAACAAAGAGAAACTGATATTAATAACCATTCAAAATAGTTCCAATCAGACACCAAGTAGCAGTGCAGGCAATGAAGCAAGCATAACCATAGAAAATCAGTCTTACTTGAAGTTCACAGGAGATATTGCAATAGTGCTATTTTCATCAAATGTAATTGTTCCCTTGACAGTTGGCTCATTTCTCCTTGTCCTAAAATCAGGCAACCAGCAGGTGAAAAATATTAAGTTTAATGTGTTCCAACTGAAATGATCAGAGCCCGTAATGAAATTACACACAAAATGAACTTACTTGTATTCCATTTTTCCTGTGGTTGGGTCTAAGATCACCCACCTTTCGTTCCATTTCCTCAGCTATTAGAAAAGTACAGATTACAGTTATAATTGTCACAAAAAAAACAGATTTTGCTTTGCAAATTGAACTTGAACAAACCCTAATCCATTCATTTCATTGACAAATTAAATAACTACCTGACTTTCTATCCATATCCAATCACAAGTGAACATGTGTTTTCCAGATTAAAGAAAATTCACATAAAATTGTAAAAGAATTCATGCCTATTAAGGGAATTAGGATTCCGACCTTAAAAATTACAACAAAGTTCAAAAAATTCACGAAAATTGGAAATCATCAAATCAAGAGACCAAGAGAAGATGATTACAGTTTCGGATCGCTTGAGAAGTGGGCCCTGCAACAAGCTGCGACCAGAACCAGAAGCAAGCTGCCGTTTGATCTTCTCCAAGCTGTTCTCTGGATCACCGACTCTCTGCTCCATCATCACAATCACTGAAATCAATAATTAAAATGAAATAAAAAATTGAAAATTTACATTAATCACATGTACATAGAGAAAGAGACTGACCGTAGAAGCACCATTAGTAGAAGCCATGGAAGATCGATTACTCGATCAAAAAAGCTTTTCTTAATATTTTAAATTAATAACTATTAATATTATTTCAGTGCGTGCGTTGTTCGTATTTCTAACAAGAAGGCTATTAGGTTGTTTCGTGGACTAGCTGTTGGTGATGACCACGTCATCGTCATTTATTGTTTAACTTGCACAGATTCCAGTTTTTGACAAAACGGGCCGCATTGTGCTTTTCACACCCTTTTAAATTCTTATAAAAACCCGACATTTTTTAATGGGAGCTCTGTTGTTAAGGAAATTACATAACAATTGACAAATTTGAATTTAGTTTGAATTTAACTAAATTACAATATTTTTTTCACCTAGAAATTATGAACCCTTCCATCTTTAAATAATAGAATCAATTTTTTTTTGTAAAATTAAAATAATTTTGAGGCAATGAAGAAATAAATTATATAATAATAAGATTTTTAATATAAAAAGATATGTTTGGAACCTAATTAACTCGTAATTTTTGCCCTTTTTGTAATTTTAGCAAAGTAGGAACTATATACATAACAAATTGGGTTTGATACAAATTTTATAGTGGTGTTAATAGCTTGAATCCAAGAGAAAATGTTCTTGATAAGCATTTTTTTTTAGCTCTCAAAAGGATTTTATACTTTTTTCTTTTTTCATTTTTGCCCCCAAAATTATCCCTAGTTAATTAATAAGCATTTTTTAACAATAATTTTCAATTAAATACGTCACATGACTTAGTTTTCTCTTAAATCTAGAGTGTTCTTGAAAAATTTCATGTCAAATAAATATTAAAAGAAAATGAAATTAAAATTGATAAATTTTATAATTTATAAAATTACTTATTTTACCATCCCATAGATGGGTTACTCAATTTTAATAGAATTATAATAATAATTCCAATTATAAATACAACTATTTATTATAATTAAAACTATAATTGTGATTGTACTAAAATATTGAGATAATAAATTTTGGCCATATAAATCCACCATTATAATCATTATAATTGTAATTGTAAAAAAAATAAAACACACACATAAAAATAATCAACTATTTTAAATTCAATTAATTACATAGTGAAAATAATTAGCTAAATAATGATCTAAAATAACTTAATAAATATAATAATTCTATTTAGATTCTTAACAGAGACCAAAATCCCACTCAATTCTTCCACTAATCACCGCTCTTTAATTTAAATTAAGTACAAAGATTTCCATAACTGATAAAATTAACTGATCTACACAACTTAAAAAATAAAATCTTTAATAAACGAACATCAAACAATGAACCATATCGAATCAAAACAACAGATCTATCATATCATAAACAAACCCAGATACCAAAATAAAGTTTAAAACAAACCCATGAAGAAAATCCCAACCAATCATTGAAAATGATAAAAAACTAGAAATTGAAAATGGATAATAATTGACTAAAATCGAATAAAAATTTTAGACCATAAGGCCATCATCCCAAAGAAATCAACATGCATTAAAAAAAAAATTAATAATACATTAACCCATTTTCATTTGTAAGTACCTTAGAATCCACAAAATGATTAATTACATCTTATTTGCATCTTCCAACTATGATAAATGAGGATAAACCTCTTTCTCGCTGCAATTCCAGTCACAGCTGAAGTTATTTGCCATCGAAATCGCTTTTTGAAAGACTTATGCCACCACCAAAATTCATCTTGTTCATAACTAAAGATATGTTTAGGGAGGCCCAACTAATCCACCCATACATTTTTATGAGAATTCTCCTAAAAATGTATATATCATATTCACTCATGATTTAATCATTATTTGAGCAAACTAATTAATTACTGATTAATTGTTAATAAATAAATAAAAAGTTAAATTATATATATACTACTACTAAAAAATACATGATAAAAAAATTTTAAAATATCAGTATAGCTTAGATCAAGAGAGGATCATATTCCAAAATATATGGGGGGAGAAGCTACGCTATTGGCAGCACAGCTGCACAAAAATACCCTAAGGCTAAAATCTATTTTAATCTTAATAAAATCTTCAGCAAATAAACTGCCTATTCACAGCTTTAAAAAGACGAAATTGATGTTGGGCTTTGATGATGTGAAAGATAAAGCTAAGTGGATGCTTTGTTTTTTTTTTTTTATCTACTTGCTATTGTAAGGCATTGGTTAATAGCAATCAATATTTCTCAAACAAGATAATTATTAAGTTATATAATTATCTAACTTATATCGACTCAATATTATACACATTTAATTTTTATTGTTTATATTTTTATGTTAGTTATAATAAATGTTGGGTTGATGTAAATTATAAGATTATATAACTTAACAAGCACCCTCACACAATCAATACAAACCAACTTCAATTTTGAACTATTTTAAATTTTAAATAAACTTTTACATATTTATTCATTTCTACTGACGTCATATATATTCTAATAATAACAATAAGAGGTATTCGTACTTATAACTATTTAATTTTTAAATACCCAAACTTCAGAAAGGTCTTAAAATTCGTATTTTTAACAAACGGCCATTTCCCGGCACTTTTTTGAAACCCCAAATTAGGTCAGCAAAGGCCAAAGCCCTAGACATAATCGTTCTTCAGTGAACTGAGCTCGAGCTTCAGCTGATGATAATCGAATCCTTATCTAAACAGCAATAGCAATTCCTGTTTCCAATTGATGAAAAATGGCAGGGATATTGAAGCCACCAGGCGCATTTGCGGTAACCCCTCACAAAGTATCTGTTTGCATACTCATTCAGATGTACGCCCCGCCGGCGATGATGTCAGTGCCTTTCCCTTTCTCTTCCGTGGCTCAGCACAACCGCTTTGGTCTCTACTTGTTCGCTCTCACCAAGGTTAATATTCATCTCATTTTCAATTTTTTTTAAAATTGAAAATAAGTTAATGTTCTAATGCTTCTTTTTCGTTGCTATACAATAGTCTTGTGAGGATATCTTGGAGCCGAAACTGGATGAACTTATAAACCAGTTGCGAGAAATTGGGGATGTGTTGTATCAGTGGTTAACTGATCAGTTAATTAGTAGGCTGTCGTCACTGTCTTCACCTGACGATTTGTTCAACTTATTTAGTGATTTGCGTGGTTAGTTTACCGTTAATTAAGTAACCTGGTTTTGGATTTTGAATTTCTTTTTTCGTTTTTTTTAAGTTTATTTGATGTTTATTAATTTTGATAATTTTGCTTAGCCATTCTTGGAGGAGCTGACCTGAGTGCTGTGGACGACGAACAAGTTGTTTTGGATCCAAATAGCAACCTTGGAATGTTTGTCCGTCGTTGTCTACTTGCTTTTAATCTCTTATGCTTTGAGGTATGTATTTATTTATTTATTTCTTGTTTTTTTAAGTCCTCAGGATGAGTATTGGCATCATATGTATGAAAGGTAAACTTCAGGTTCTTCCAAAAATTTCATATTGTGCTCAGCTGCAAAGATTTAATGTTTCTACTTCTGTTGAAATTATTGCCACGCATGATTGTGGAAGTGTCTTATTATCTGATTTGCACAGACGAATATATGGATGCTTGGTTAGTTACTATACATCAGTCCTGGACTGTTTGTAGAAGGTTATCTGTTTAGTTTTGTCTCCCCTCCCTAGGTTCTGCACAGGTACTGATTTTAATGATGAGTAGTCTGTGAAGCTATTTATCACCTTACCAGTAATTCTATTCTTTCTTTATTCCCATATTGGAACATTTATCACTTTGCTTTTCTTTTCCCCCTCAACTTGCATCCCCTTGCACATCCCCTCATTTGACTAAAAGTTTCAATGTTTGTCATTGAATAAAGGATGAGTATATACATACTCTTCACCATTGCTAGATCAATTCAACTTGTTTGATTTTGGAAATTTAATGCAGGGTGTGTGTCATCTTTTGACAAATATAGGGATCTATTGCAAAGAAGCCCTCTCAAGTTGTCCGGCTTATGAGTTACCTTGTTTGGATGATTCTAGCAATGAGTTGGAGGCATTATCAGAATACGAAAACATGGATTTGGAGAATTTTGTCTTTGAAAAAGTTAATAAAGAAATTGAAGCAAGAAAAAAGGCCAGTGAAGAAGTTTCTTTTCACCTTCATGCGCCAAAAGCACTTTTTGGGCTGGTTGAAGGTATAATTTCTTCATTCTTATCAAAGATGCATTAATGTTATGGAATCATGTTAGCACTTTTGGTTTCATGGAATTGTAGTTAGTTTGCAACTTGTGGATTAAGTCCATGAAATCTTGTTACTATTATTCGCCTAAGAGCAGAGGGATTTCAAAGTTTCCACAAAACTGATAGTGGCAAACAAATGATGGCAATATATTCATTTTTTTTTATTAAAGGAGTGAAAAATCATTCAATTCCAATGGAGAGAATGATTAACTGCTAATCATATATCTTTGGTTGTATCAATACCTTTTCTTTGCATTATTTCCTTAGTCCATGACTTTATAGTTATTTCTTTTGCTTTTAAATATTTCTATCTGTTATAAGTACCTTCCTTAGCTTGAATTGTGTTTATAAGTTTTAGCTTCTCTCTGTGTATTGGCAAGAAAGAAATAGAAGGATTTTGAAAGAAAATTTAGAATGAGATATTGATCTTTTGTGGCATAGTTTCTATTTACTAGCATCATTATGGCTTCTGTTTGTAAGGATTTTCAACAACTTAGTTCTTCATACATTTAGATTACAAATGGGTTTTAGGTATTTTTTGACAATTTTGGGCTAAGAAAAATTAGCATGATTGCTATTTATTTTTTCAGTATTTTCAGATGTATCGTCGTGTGTTGTAGCTTGTATTATTCCATCTCACTATTGCATGGCATACTTCTCTAGTTGTTTATTAGCAAATGTATGCAAGTCTTTTTTCTCTTTTTTTTTCTTCATTCTCATGAGGAGTTAGTTTGATGTGTAGATTGATAAATTGATTGGGGTTTATATTTGTTACCTCTAAGTTTGTTCTGCCCTAGAATGATTATTCTTCTTTTTTATTTTAAGAATCTTATGTGTCTTATCTTTTATTTTCTATTTTTTTGTATAAGTGATGTCTCAAGAAATTTATAATTGGAAGTCTTAACTTTATTACTAGGCTTTTGATTTCTTTTTTGTTTCTTTTTCCTGAAAGGAATAAATGTTGATTGAGCTTTAGGATTTTCAAATTATTTACAGTCCCAACATTACCCATGCCCTGAGCTGCAGCAAAATCTCCACTTTTCAAACATCTCCTAGAGCTCAGAATTCCAAAGATATCAATCATAGTTACAAGGTCAACCTATTTTCACTGATTTGTATACGACCAATTTCCACCTTGCTCATCTGAACTGATCTCCATTCTATTCTAGCCAAAGCCAGTTTATTTCCTCTTTTCCTTGCTTGAATATTAATATATGTCATTACACTAGCACCTTCCTACTATGGATGTTCCGAATACATGCTCCTTTTTAGATATCTTTTTCTGGCACGTTGAGATAATTACTGGCACGTCACATTGACAATTAAATGTGCAGATATCAAGGTTTCAGCTGTCTCAAAATCCCAAGGTGGTGACAAATGTAGAGAAGCTTCTCCATCTGCACATGCACCAAATGATGCAATGAGAGAGTTTGATTCCATTAGTGGGGCATTCCTACGTACAAACTGGCAGATGCAAGGGTACTTAATGGAGCAAGCTGATGCAATTGAAAAGTAAGTGGTTAAATTCTTGTCTCTCTTTGTTGTTTATTTGTTTATTGTAGTTTATGCTTCAATGATGCTGAAATAATTTCTTGTGGCAGGCATGGCAGTTCTTTCTCACTAAATGCTTTTGAACTTATTCTAAGGCAGCTCCAAAAATTGGCACCTGAACTACATCGTGTAAGTAACTTGCTTATATGGATAGTGGGTCTATATACTCTATATATATCTATAGATATATATATTTCAATTATTCTTTTTGGTTTAGTGACTCGTATTATTTGAATTTAAATTGTTCTGTTTTATTTTTGTATTATTTAAACTTTTCTATTCCTATTCTCTTTTTCATCTCTGCTGAACCACAATGCAGGTTCACTTCTTGCGTTACTTGAATAGCCTTTATCATGATGATTATTTTGCTGCTTTAGAGAATCTTCACCGCTACTTTGATTATAGGTGAATAAAAATTTAACCCTTTGAGAATATTACTTCATGCATTGCTGTTTCTGTTTTATTGTCATTTCCTGCATTAAATAACTTTTTATTGACAGTGTCCTTAGTTTATTAAATTGCTCTAGTTGAAGATGCTAGTTGCACTATTAAAAGCATCTTGATTTTGTCATGCTATTTAACTATTTCAATCTTGTTCTTCTGGTAGCTCCTGAGCTCTAGCACATTTTTTTTTTCTTTTATAAATTTAATTAGCTTTCGTAAGGATTCTTGTCATGAAAAGTATTGTTTAAGAAAGACATTGTTTTAAGCAAAAGAACTGATCTGTTAATTATGAAATCAAAAGTGCAGGGACAGAGGGATTTGATTTTGCTCAACCTTCAATTGGTTGTAATAGTTTTGGAAGATATGAAATTGCCTTGTTATGTTTGGGCATGATGCATTTCCACTTTGGGCATCCGAAGCAAGCTTTAGATGTAAGCACAAGAAAGAGTTTTCTATTCCTCCCTCAAAGCCCACCTTACGTCTTTGAACTATTCTGGAATGTTCTTGTTTGTTGACTATTTACTTGATGGTGTTCAGGTCTTAACTGAAGCTGTTTGTCTCTCTCAACAGGTAATCTTCTTTATTCTGTGTTTTAACTTCTGTTTAAATTATAATATATGGGATTCAAATATGGTGTTAAGGAGTTAATTGAATCCTTGAAAATCTATTCCTTAAGGTTTCCTTTATTTTCATTTTATTTTTATTTTTTGCTAAGAAACAAGAGATTAAATAAAACTATGAGAAATATGTACAAGGATTAGGGGGACTACAAATCCACAAAAAAAGGACGAGAAGTCCCAATATAAACAAAACACTTAAAAACTGCAAAGATAAGAATATCCCAAAACCCAAAAACACTAGCTTACTAAGAGTGCATCCCTGTTAAGATACAGAAGCTTCCCAATTAAGCAAAATAAAAAATCTTTGAATTCAGTAGTAATAGATGCTCAGAGGGAAGCCCAAAACTTCACTTTGTCCCATAGGTGTGAAGGTTCTTCCCCAACTTTGTTATCAAAGATTCTTTGGTTTCTTTCATTCCACACAACCCAAAAAATAGACAAGACTGCACAGTCCCATAGAACCCTTGCTTTTTTTGTCCCTTGTAAGCAAGAAAAACTTTCCAATAGGAGGGAGTAACATGATACAGGGGCTGATTTATTTTCATTTTATTTGTTTGTAGGGAGTTGGGGAAAAATATCTTTGTGGGAGGTTTTATGGATTGGTGATACTTTGGTTTGTATGTTATGTCCTAAGATTTATAGACTATCGACTTTTTGTGATTTTCACGGTGGTTTCATCTTCATCTTCTTTGTGTTGGAACTTTAACTTTAATAAATTTGAAGATAGGTTATAATGAGAGCATTTCTTCTGGCCTTTCATTGCTTGAGAGTGTCTCAATTAATTATTCTAGGAGGGACTGTAAAGCTGGTAGTCTTGCATCATTGGTTTTCTTTTGGAATTTTTAACTTAATTGACTTATCAGTTTCCTCTTTTCTGCTAGCTCAGATGATTACAGATGCCAAAATTCTTGCATGATATTTTCCTTTTTTGGGCTTTGCCTCAGCCCAAGGGAAAAAAATAATACTTGTGATATTATCTGAATAAGGTGTCTTAATGTGTGTTTGCCAAAAAATTGGTATGTGTTGTGCAAAAATGAGGTGAGAAAACATAGTCCGTTTATCTTTTCAGTTTTTCCTTTATTTCAACGTTGCAAAAATGAGAGTTTCAGGATACCTCCCTTTGTCTATTCTCACCAATTAGGTTTCTGTTTGTATTAATCTCTTGAGTGCAGTTTTTATTTTTACATCTTGTGGTGCCTTGTTGGATTTTTTAGTTGTTGCTGTTTTTCTTCACTTTTTTTTCCCTTTTTTTTTTTGTGTTACAGCATCTTTTATATATTATTTTTTGTTTCTTATAAAAATAATTAAGAAAAAAATAAGAAGAAAATATTTGGCCAATTGGATTTTGAATGTTTGAATTAAATACTCGATTTTGTTTTATACAACTCTCACGTGCATAAAAAAATTCTTCTCCTTCTATAGAAGTGTTATTATTAATTTTGACTTAACTAGAAAAAAGAAAACCAATTAGATCTCATCAAAGATTATTATTATTTTTTTAATTTTCAAAAGGTTTGGATTGGGATGAGAAACCTCACCCACTAAAAATCAACCCATGCTCCCTCTTAGTTCTTGAACTCGGATGGCTGTACATGCAAAGCACATTCATCGCCGGCTGGGCTACGCCCCCATGGGGCCAAAACCTCATCAAATATACTCGTCATACTTGTATCTTTAAGGTCTTGTATTTTTAGAGGGATCACATTGTCAACCACCTATGTCTTGTGTTGAACAGCTTGGCCTCTAATTTATGTTTCAATCTTACTATTTTTCTTTTTATTGAACACAATGTCATGTTTATCTTATAATGAAGTCTGCTGATGTTATTCTGTCTATATATGTTGACCTTTTTAATTACAACAGTATATCTGTTTCTAGTTCCATTTATTTTCTTCTGCAGAAA
Source organism: Citrus trifoliata (assembly GCA_018350135.1). Taxonomy (NCBI): domain Eukaryota; kingdom Viridiplantae; phylum Streptophyta; class Magnoliopsida; order Sapindales; family Rutaceae; genus Citrus; species Citrus trifoliata. The sequence continues at coordinate 10,112,805 of CM031387.1, read as the reverse complement.
GGCCTGATAGTTTTTCCTATTTATGCAGCACAGTAATGACACTTGTCTTGCATACACTTTAGCAGCTATTAGCAACTTGTTGTCTGAAATTGGCATCTCAACTACCTCTGGGATCCTTGGATCATCTTACTCACCTATAACGAGCATAGGCACAACGTTGTCTGTCCAGCAACAATTGTTTGTTCTTTTGAAAGAGTCTTTCAGGAGAGCAGAGAGCTTAAAGTTAAAGCGATTGGTGGCTGCCAATCATCTTGCCATGGCCAAATTTGATTTAACAGTAATGTTGCAACTCACTATATACACTGGCATTTCTGTTTGTAAACTTAGTTTATTTCCTTTCAATGAACATATCATTGGCAGTTTTCTGAGTAGTCATTCTGCATTAATTGGAAATAGATATTTTTCGCTACAGTTGAGTGTCAACAGTGGCTTTCTTGTTTTAGTAGTTTTAGCTACTTAATTCTCTAGCATCTCTTTTGGAATATGGTATTTTGCTAATTTAATGACTCAGTTCTAAGATGCCATGAGGGGGCACCATCAAATCAAATTACCTTTGAGTTTTCGAATTATAGCAAATATTGCGTATTGGATATACTTTAACTACTCAATCTATAGGAACATTTTCTTGCATTATAAAAGTCTAGTTTTGGCTCCATTTTGGATAATATAATTCCTGTATCATCAAGTTAACATTTATAGTAGAATATTTGGGATTTTTGCCATCTTTAACAGCAGTAGGAATACTGACTTTGGAGAGGGAACTTAATTTGGTGTAGGTATGTTTATAATTTAGTATGGACTGAATATAGAAGTTAACTGACCATGATAGAGCTATTATTATTTTTTTTTTGTAGCATTTTAGCCTTTTTACCAATCTTTATTACTTATACAATAGAAGCTTAAAAAAATGAAGGAAAAGTAAAAATCCCATTAAGGACAGAACCACAAGAGCATGGTGGCTAATAGGTGAGCGAAAACAAGCAGAATGTTGGCTAAATTATTTGATCAAATTAGTATGGGCGCTTAAATGGAAATTATACAAAATATAAACAGATTTTTGGTGACCATCCTTCAAGTTTAATTAATTGGAAATCTATTATCTCTTTGATACATGTTGAACTTATTGTTTTTGGTGGTCAGTACATGAGTCTTAATTTATTAGAAACCATATCTATGTATAACAATTCTCTCTCTCGCATACACATGCAGGCTTGCGTCTCATAATGATGGCCTGCTTAATCAGTTACGCAAACATCTTTGAAGTTTTCACGCTTCTTTTTTTTTTTTTTAATCATCTTTGTGCATGTATGCTTGCCATCACTTTGGTAATATAAAGAATTGTATGTTTCATTTTTTTTTTAATTGAAAAAGTAATATGAATTGTATGCCATCCAATTTGATCTTGTACTCTTTGTAACTTATAATGTTAGGATGCATATTCTGTAGTACTCTATATGTTCGTTTCCGCTGTTCCCTAGGGGAAGTTTTCATGTGAAATGCTATTCTAACAATGGAACCAATCTGTATTTTTGCATGATAACATCGTTTTAAGGACTTTTGTGGAAGTCACCTTTTCTCTTAAGATATGGTTGAAACAAATCTGATTTTTATTTTTACATTTTTTGTGGATTTTACTTGCATCTTTGATAAAGTGACTACAGGGAAAAGTTTTCTATGTCTTTAACACTTTCATATGTGGATTGTGATTGTCACATTATATGTGCAGCATGTCCAAAGACCACTTCTGTCATTTGGGCCAAAAACTGCTATGAGGCTTAGAACTTGCCCGACTAATGTTTGTAAGGTAATGTAGTGTCTTTGTTTATATCTGAAGCTCATATTAGTTAGCTTGCTGATTTATTTTGTTTCTTACTAGTAGAGGATTGTATCCTATATATATAATTACTGCAGGAACTGAGATTAGCTTCTCATTTAATTAGCGATTTTGTCTCTGAGAGCTCTACAATGACAACTGATGGGGCTTTTAGTACTTCTTGGCTCAAGAATTTGCAAAAGCCAATGGGTTCACTAGTATTGACCCAAGAGAATGTCTCTGGAAAAGATTCTAATGCTTTCCAATTCTGTGCACAACCAAGTTCTATTCCAGGTTCGGTATTGCAATTAGTGGGTTCTTCATATTTGCTCCGTGCTACAGCTTGGGAGGCATATGGCAGGTGATCTTAACATGAACCTTGAACTTGCACTTGTTCTTTGTTATGCCAAATCATATTAATATGGCTTTTGTTAATCATTATTTGACACTTCTATTTGTAATGCATTCTGTTTCTTATTGGAAGTAAATCATTTATTGATAAAGGATGCATCAAAAAACCCTTAGTAACTGAGTTTTGTGATTTCTAGTTAGTTGATTGACCTAATGAGACAAAACCTATTCTACATTAACAAGGTTAAGCTTTTTAGCGAGTGTCACTCTAGATGTTCAGTTAGAATGTTTAAATGTGATAGTCTTAACTGTTTATTTATTTATGTACTGGGTGATGATCATCTTAGTTTTGCATAATTTGAAACACACTTTAGGATTGCTCAAAGGCTCTTTATCAGATAGTCTTTCTTTATTTTCTTACTAGACTTCTAAGTGATGAAGATTGTCCTAGCATAAAATGCATGGCAGCATTTCATATAAGGAGGGAACTCTTGTCTGGCAGTTTCTTCAATTTGAGCAGTGCCAATCAGCTTACAATTAGGTCCTCATACTGTGTTGTGGCACATTTTACCTGAGAACCATGTATTACATAGAGTTGAATGTAATGAGACATAGTGAACACTTATTTCTAAGATGCTAATTTGAGAATTATGAGCTTGTGTATTTCACTGATGTCAGCAATGGCTGTATCAAATTGCCATCAACATTTCAATATGTTTTAAATTATCTTGTTAAACTGAAGTGCTTAGAGTTTAAGAATCCGTACGCCGGATGAGACTGTTTGTTTGTTTAATCTGAAATTTGGATAAACCCCAAATTTGAATAGATTTGAATGGTATGTTGTGCATTTTTAACATCTCTGAAAATTCATTATTTGACATATTCTACCCTTTAACTTTTATGGGAAGTCAATAAATAATATTGATAGTGGAATTTGTACTGTTACTATTTAAAGACTTATGCAGACATTTGTATTCATTGTCAAGTTGAAAAATTCCACTTAATCTATTTGGATGAAAGTATCTTATTTTCAGTGTTGAGTTGAAAAACAAACAACTCAAAACAGGTAAATACCCGACATTAAGGCTTCAATTGGAAAAAACAGACACCCCCTAATTTAGGTCTTCTCCAATTAGTACTCCGTTTGTTTGAAGATATGTGGCAACTTGTGGGTGTTGTATATTAAAAGGGGCAGTCAGAGTGCTCATTTTGCTATGGATATGGAAATCATGAACAGTAAATCAGTCTTTGCAGCATCTTGTACTATCCCTTACTATTTTAAGTTGTTTGAGAATTTATGGAATCCTGGTTTTATTTGTTATACTGGTGTTAAAGTTGACTAAATATTCTACGGTTTAATAGTTGTCTTGTTTGATTAATGCTATTTTTTTTCCTTTTTACTACCACCAGTGCCCCTCTTACTCGAGTGAATACACTAATTTATGCAACCTGCTTCTCTGATGGTTCAAGGTATTGCAGTGGAAAATGCCATAATTTACTTATCCTACTGCTAATTGCTCTTTGCCCTTTTCTTTTATTTCTGGTTCTTTATTTCTATTTAATCCTTATTAACATGAGTTTCACCTTTGGTTGGCCATCCCAGTTTATCTGATGCGGCATTAGCTCACGTGAAGCTCATCCAACATTTGGCGGTATTTAAAGGATACAAAGGTCTAGTGAATGCTTGAATACTTTATTATTAGTCCGTCGATGTTGAAAACATTCTTTTCTTTTGTAACAGAAAAATCTCTTTCTCAGTATTTTTTTTCCTCTAAAAATGCTTTTGTTTTTCTTACTTGTGCTGTGCCAATATTCAGAATTACTGTTTGGGAAAAGTTTTGAAAGCAGCTTAAGAAATTCTTTTGAGCAACCAGTCTTTTTCTCAAAAGTCTTAATTATGCATTTAGGCTTGTGAGGGTTTATTGGTTGGGTTGAGATATTTGGACATCATCTACTCATCTAAGAAAAAGCAAAATTGCTTTTGATTTCAGAGAGAAGTAGGATTATTGTTTGATTATGCTTTACATGAAATAACTTTTTAAAAGAAAGAAAAGGGGAAAAAATTGATTCTGAGTTGAAATCAAAATGAACATTTGTTGTGAAAATCAATTTTATGCTGTTTGAAAACCTTTAACAGAAAGCCCCCCGGCGAGGAAAGACAAAGTTTTCACTTTTTCACTCCTGAGTAGATAAAACAGGGATGAGTATTCGCCTATTGTTAATACAAATCACAAACTTGTACGAATTTAATATTGATTGCAAAGTTACCATATTCTTCCATATTGTTTTCTCTCTCTACTTTCAGAGGTCTTTTCAGCTCTTAAAATAGAAGAATAGAAGTGTTTCTCTTCTACACAGAGATGCAAGTCGTTCATCTGTGACACTGGGTTTTATTGTTTTCTCTCTCTACTTTCTCAGAGGCCTTTTCCGCTCTTAAAATAGCAGAAGAGAAGTTTCTATCAGTCTCAAAATCACGAATATTGCTGCTAAAGTTGCAGCTGCTCCATGAGCGTTCTTTACATCGGTAGTGTTACTGACAGCTAAAATTGTATAACTCTAATTTTTGCAGTTTACTGTTAACACTTACTGTGTTTTTCAATTATGTTCAACATCATAAATTACTCAGAGGACATCTGAAGCTAGCCCAAAAAGTATGTGACGAGCTCGAGGTCATGGCATCATCAGTGACTGGTGTGGATATGGATCTGAAAACAGAAGCAAGCCTTCGCCACGCTCGAACATTGCTTGCAGCAAACCAGTTCAGCGAGGTTGGATATTTTTGCCGCTTCAAATTCTTCTCTTTTATCTAATTTTGCTCTATTTGCAAAATCTTTCATATCTTGCGATGTGATATATATTTTGGCTGTGATAGAAGTGAAGAATAATAATCTCTATTTGCATGAGAAGAAAAAGTCTGAAAAGTCTGCTTCATTAGATGTTTGTTCAGGCAAGTTGAAAATTGCTAATTCATCTTCTTATAGCATGGTTTTAGATTATGTATTTTTTACCAACTCAATTTACTATCAGGTTTTCCTTGTTTACTCAATCCGAAAACATGATGCTATTGTTTCTAGGGCTATTTATTGTAAACATATAAGGGTTGACTAACATTTTTCAAGTATTTTCTTATATTATGAGCAGTACATGGTACCTAACATCCTTTCTTGTAAGTTGGAAATAGTATATATAATTTTTTCCTACAATGGGTTGTCAACAGAGGTGTTGAATCTGCTATTCCGTTATGCATGTTCTTACAAGTGTATGTATCAATATATTTGTTTGCTTATTGGAACTATGGTTCATGCTTGGGGTATCTGGAGTTGTGAATTTCTGAGGTTAAAAGTTCAACTGATCATCAAACAGGGAAGGAGAGAAGGCAGAGCCAGGAGTTTTAGCTGAAAGAAAACCATGACATCTCATGATTTAATAAATTGTTGAATTATTTATACTGCACTAGTATCGTCAGCTGTAATAAAGAAAGTTGACTTCCTAACTTGTTTTTAATCTTTTATTTCATACTTCGTATTGTTGCAATCATAATGGAACACAGTATATTAACACATTAGAGATTACAAAGGTGCCATAATAAGTTGTTATCAAAGATGGTTTCCTAACCCAATAAAAGACAATTTTTTTTTTTGTTTCCCAAGTTTTTATCTGCTTCTTCACATCAGATTCTTTGCAGGCAGCAGCTGTCGCACACTCTCTCTTTTGCATGTGTTACAAATTTAATCTACAAGTTGAGAATGCATCTGTTCTACTGCTGCTCGCTGAAATTCACAAGGTACAACAATTGACTTACTTCATGTATGTTTGATAATTGTCTAGATAGCATACTGCTTACATTTACAAGGGTTTGTTGTACATCTCTTTTATGAAAACATTACAACGCCAATCAACTTCAAAGTGCAAGTCAATAATTTTTTTGTAACTAGAAATTGCAAGCTCACCTTTTATGAAAACTTGAATTGCAATCTAATATGTATAGGGTTTACAAATAAGAAATAAGTTGAGTAAAACTTGATGATAAGTGCATGTTGGTGGTTTCTTTATAATTTGAAGTTCTTTAAGCATGGTTTCTTCTTTTATATGCTGTCCTCAGAAATCAGGCAATGCTGTTTTAGGCATCCCATATGCATTGGCAAGCCTATCGTTTTGCCAGTTACTTAACTTGGATCTTCTGAAAGCATCGGCTACTTTAACGTTGGCTGAGTTATGGCTGAGTTTTGGTCCAAACCACGCAAAAATGGCTTCAAATCTTATTCAACAAGCTCTTCCACTGATTCTTGGTCACGGAGGTCTGGAGCTCCGTGCTCGGGCTTTCATTGCTGAAGCAAAATGCCTTCTATCTGATCCAAGTTTTTCAGGTTATCTTTTTCACCTGATGTTTTCAGTACAAAACATTTCTTTCAAAAGAGCCAAGTGAAAAACATAAATTTCATACTTCAGATGTAGGAAATATATGCAAGTTCCTTTTCTTGGGAATGACAGATATGGGGCACTGGTGTGTGCATTGAAATGTTTAATTATGTGACCTATTTTATCCTCCCGTCACTAAAATTTAGATAGGATAAAGGAACTTGCATATGTGAGGAGGATAAATTTTGTTCTGTTTTTTCATCTTCCAAGTGCTAGATTGGATCTTGAAATTTTTTTGGATTGAATGTTGTCCAGGGAGAATCTTAATTAACATCCTATTTATTCTCATTTATAGCAGTTGTAACATGATGTATATGTGATTTTTATCCCCAAAGTATTGCAAAAGTTAGCTGATAGAGGCAATATAATATATTACCATTTTCTTGCCATTGGATAATTATTTAGATAATGTTTAAAAAAGAATTGTAAGTGTTTCAATTAGAAGTGTTTAAGGCTCATCTATATATAAAAATAAATTATACTGCATCTTCTCCTTCCCTTCCTCCATCCCCCCTCTCTCTATATATATTTTTTATTTTTCTCTTTTTTTCTTGGGTTTTCTTGGGGGGGGGGGAGGGGAGGGGATTATTTGATGAAAGTGTTTTCTGTACCAAATTGATGGTGTTTTTATATCTTCACCTCGAATATTTATGCAGTTTCTCAAAATCCTGAAGCGGTGCTAGATCCTTTAAGGCAAGCTTCAGAGGAACTTCAAGTTTTGGAGGTAACTTCACTTCCGAGTATGTGTATGTGAATATTAGGCATTTCATTCATTGGAGAAAACTGGGTATTTTTGTCTGAATACTGAATAAATTTACATGGTACCTTAAAGCATTGTTAGGTTTGATATTCTTGGGTTTCTTGAAAATTCAGTAATTATTCTTCTTAGTGGTTACTGGTTAGTCTAAAATTACAATGTATGTTGTAGTTCTATTCCATGGACTAGGTGATGCAGGCTGGGGAATCTTTGTTTACCTGATAAATCACGGATCTGGTACAACAGCCTTGTGATAATTACTCTTTGCATGGAAGCTTGTGGGTGCTCTTTATCTAACTTGAAATCTTAATTATTTTGTAGTATTGAGAAAGACTTAATACAGCCCTATAGTTTTAGTCCCCCTGTTCTCACATTTTTGCTTTATTGTGCTCCTTGGTGTTGTGCCCTGAGAGTTGTTCTTTTGTTTCAATTTATTTTTATGCATAAGCTTCTAGGTGCTCGCCTTATGATTGTTTTAGAGCTTAAACATTGCATTTGTTGCACAGTATCATGAATTGGCGGCCGAAGCTTTCTATTTGATTGCTATCGTATTTGACAAACTGGGCCGGCTGGCACAGAGGGAAGAAGCTGCAGCTTTATTCAAGGAGTATGTGTTGGCTCTTGAGAATGAAAATCGTCAGGATGAGGTAGATCCTCTCCTAAGTATGCCGTGAAAAATATTATAATTTGCTCGTGTAAAATAACATAATTATTTCTTTATAAAATAAACCTGTTGGTTTTTATTGAAATTGCATGGTGCATATATTTATTTTATGAGTGATGATACAGTCATAAATTTTTGTATAAATTTATCTTATATAACCTGATGTGATATTAATTTATTGATTGAATGAAAATATAAAATAATATAAATAAATTATATGGGTCAAGAAATATTTAACTCAATTAATTTTATCATGTTATATCAGTTTGAACAAAAATTTATGGTTATATCGTTACTCTTATTTTATACCTGGACAGTTAGATCCAAAATAAGTCTCTTTCAAATATGTGGAAGAAAAATATAGCTTACATATAAACACAAATAGGTTCAAACTCACATTTTCGAAGTTACAAATGAATTTTACTTTGAGTTGGATTATTGATACCCTTTCGTTAATCTTATAAAATTCTTATTATATTACAGGACTCAGCTATTGTATAACTGTGATGTTGTGTCACGGTTTTTGTCTTCTTGCGATGTAACCATTGAATTTCAAAGTAACTGATCGAACGCATTAGAGATCGCCACGTACGTATTGAAGGAAACCGGGCAAATCGGTTAAAAAAGGTCAAAACGGAGGCGCTGTGATAAGTGACTTTAGCTTAGTTATTTATAAGGTTCGAATAGGGGAAGCAACAGAAGACAAATTTGTCAAATAGAGAGAGGGGAATTCGTGGCAAAAAGTGACTAAGCTTGAATAATTTTTTCAGTAATATGAAATTAATTTCGATAAGTGGATGAATATGCGTTAGTTATTGGCGGGTCATAAATTGGTAAGATGGCCTCATTTCCATTTCAACCCGTGAACGTCGATAGTGGCCGCAAATTACACAAGTTTAATTAGGGATTTTTGCTGGACGATTAAAGCATAGATGGAAAAAAATGGCATAATATGTAAGTAATTTGAGCGAGGCATGTTATGTTTTTGGTTGTAAGTAATTTAATGGGACTGTGTGTCTTAGCTTTTTGGTATGCAACTGAAACTCAGCAATTTTACTAAGACAAGATTAGCATAGAATTAGGAAAATGGGGAACTCCAAGATCGGTGTGGAAGTGTTTATTTGGAAAACCAATGAAATATAGAATTTGAATGCTCTGCATTCTGGGTTTGTAAGTTGTTGTGAAGAAACATATGATAAGAGGTCAGTGATGTATTTATAGATTGAGAAAGAAAACAACAAGATGATTCCACCACCTCTCAATATGGGTTGCATTTTGCCGCTATCGTCACAATTTCGACATCGCCTTCGCACTGCTCGGCCCCATGTTCGTATACATCTCTTCCAGATCTTCCCACTCACCCCCAACAAATTCTGATGTCTTATTTCGATTTTGCTGTGTGAAGATTATTTCTCAACTGGAATACCTACAGAAATAAATTCCCCATGTTTACCTCCTCCAATGGTTTCCCGTGCTTGCCTAGTTGCATCACTAAATAATTTCAGCCGTTATATTGCCTCACGTTTCATCCAACGAGATTTCATAATACGGACAAAAGCTGTTGTATGGCATCACTGTTGTATTGTAGCTCGATCTTATATTACAATTACATTTAAGACAAATACAAATAGAATTAAGCTAATATATTTTCTTCCTCTCTTCAATTTTATTTTCTTTACACAACATAAAATTTTTTATTATCATTAAAATAATCTGAGTTTAAGAATTAATCCTCTAAGCCAAAACAAAATTCTTATAATTAAACATGACAACTTAATTAAGATTAAATATAGCGTACATACATACACAATTAGGTTCAAACTTACATTTTCGAAGTTACAACTAAATTTTACTTTTCATTCTTTTAAGTTAAAAGGTTATTAATTGTTTACCCTCCTATCTCTTCAAAATTTAAACTCACATAACCAATCAAATTAAGTTACTTGAAAATCATCAAGTTATTATGCCCAAGTTGATCACCATAAAACTCAAAATTTCGATTAGAGCCCACGAGATGAATGTGATCAAATTAGCAAATTCTTTGTAATTGAAAATTAAACTAAAGTCTTATAAGGTTTGATATCAAATATATTTTGCATGGAAATAATATATGCAAGATATTCTTGAATAGAATCAATTTATTTAAGGGTGGGTTTATATGTACTCATAAAAATTCTTTTAAAACACTCTATTATTATGTACGTTCATAAATTAATTTTAAAATTGATTGCTAATTGATTGATGATTGCTACTTGTGGGATAGGATGTCACCTCGTGGTTGATAGATTCGGCAAAGAATAAGTGCACATTGCATTATTCACAATTTTGTATCTGCAGAAAATTTTTCCTCTTTATAATCAGTTAATAAAGCACCACCTCAAAACCAGAAGGTAGGCAAAGTTTGAAGATTCCAGTGCCGATAGTATTCAGATTCTAATTTTGCTATCAAAGTCTAATTAAGGTAACAAATTGTAAAATATTTATTAAATATTGAATTGTAAAATGAAACTCATCTCATGATTGATAAATTCGTTAGTACAATCCATTACACATTGTGAATTAACATTGAAAGTTTTGAGTTAAAGCCATGTGTTGTAAATAAAAAGTCCAATTTAACTACCTAACCATTGAAGCAGCCATGTGCTTATAAAACCACTTATGACAAAGACGACAATGTCATGAACTACTCATTCATTCGAATTTGAGAAAATCGGAAGGGAGAAGAACAAGAAAGATGATGGTTGATAATTGTCATGTCTTTAATCATTAAAAATTCTGTGTGTTGTAAACTAGAAAATCAAAAGGATCACTCATACCTTATTAAAATTAAAATTTTCAGACATACTGAGTTTTCTCTGTAAAAAATTTAAGGTATTTGGGAAGAAAAAATTTAAAATTTAAAATGATAAGAAAACTAAACATTTATTATCTTTTTTTGGGGTAAATTTAATAGCCTTAAAACAGAGAAGAAACTCTAATTTTGTTGATTCCAGCTTTGGATTGTATGAGTGTGTGTGTGTGTAGTTAGTGAATTTTGTTTTAATTTAGTTAAACGAATCTGTGATTAAAAAAAATTGGATTATTTATGGGATTGGCTGCACAGGACATTAAGAGGGTGCTTACTGATGAGGGTAAGAAGTATGCTGCTGAAGGGTCTTCCGAGATTGAATTGTTCTTGGCAGTACCTGCAGAGTGTAGTATCTTGAAAGATGAACTGCAGAAAAAGCTTGATTCTGCAGTTTTCGAAGAAATAGGTTGCTCCCCAGTCTGGTAGAAACAAGTGGTTGGAGATGGGGCAGCAAGTGTCGAGGAAGGTATAACATGTGGAAGACAAAGGTCAAAGATCTGCTCGTAAGAGTACAAGATGGGCGCAAAGAGGATATCAACGGTGGTCTGAAAGCACGGAAGCTTATAGTTATCCAGATGTGCAAGGGTTACTCCAGTGAGTAATGCTCTCAAAAAGGAAGAAAGTTTGCTACTGATTTTGACTTGAGAAAACCTTCAGAAGGGTGACTGGAAGGAATTGGAGTTCAAAAGAGTACAACAACTTCAATGCTAAAGGACAGCCTGCCGAGCCGCTGCTCAAGGTAAGGTTAAATTCTTCTCTCCTCACCTCCATTCCAATTATTCAATTTTCGAAAAAGTTTCAGCCTGTTGCTACACCACTATATTTTCTGGGAAGCAACAATGTGAAAACGCACATACTTTGATGGCTGGGGCCACCATAAGTGGTTGACATATTAATACACACTGTTTTGCGCATGCAAGTATACCCTGTAGTAGATGATGATGATGATGACTTAAACAGGAATTACGTGAGCTTTGTATGAAACTTGCCAACGCCTGAAATCTTGATGATAGCTCAAGCATCACATCCCAGATGTTGCAAAATTTCGCATGATTTCTGCTTAACATTTTGCCAATTGAAGGACATATTTCTCCGCAGATGGGATGGGTTGTAATCTTTAGTTTGTAAATAGTTCAGGATATTTATCTGTTTGGAAAATGCTAGGTAGCGAGAGGAACGAGAGAATGACGAGAGAAACGGCAGCAGTTGCTGCCGTTTTGCTTCTCGTTCCTCTCGCTCATTAAAACATTAAAATAATAAAAAATAATAAAAAATAATAAAAAAAGAGTGCTTTATCAGTGCGTGCAGAGGGAAATCATCAACTTATCTCCAGCCCTGGCTTTCCTCTCTCCCTCACGCTCTTCTCACGCAAATCACCATCACCAAAGCGAGTTGTAAACAAGCTGGAATTAACAAGGAAGAAGAATGCTCAGAGTGGTTTGCAGGCATGGATGTCGACCCTGTCATCTGTGATCGGAGAATGTGATGATGATTACATCAATGCTTCGATCTTCCCTTAATCCATTTTTTTGAGTACACACAAGTCTCTGATTTTGTGTAAAGATATAGAAAATTTTGACTCAAAACGATTGCCTATGCATTTTCATGGTTGGCTTATGTGATTGGTTTGCTATGTATTAGAATGTCACTACCACACTTATGGATACCAGCATCCACTTGAACAACAAATTCAGTAAAGCACTTGCATCATGAACTTTCGTGGTTTATGACGATGGTGTGTTGTTAAAGAAGCGCTGCAGATGAACATATTCTTATTAGGCAACTAACATAAAGAAATCATGATAGTGATATCAGATAGCCCGATAGCTAAAATGCTACATCTGAGTGCTGCTTTTTTCCTTCTTTTTTTTTTTAAAAACAGTTCATACTTTGGTTAGGCTGCTTCTGCGTCTTCAGGAAGCACTAAGACAACCATCTTTTTTGTTTGAAAAATTTAGCATTTAACATAAAGATTTAGCTTCTTCCTACCTCTGGAAATGTATGCATTTTGGGATTAGAAAAACAAATAAAGTTTGCATGATAAACAAACAGAGCAGAACAGAAGAGGCAACTGAAGAAACACCTGAGAATTCCATTCAAATTAAATCCACTAAACAAAAAACTGATCTGATTTACAAAATTGATACCATATCCGGTATCTTCTCCTTAAGAATATATTTATTATTATCAGCTACCCCTAATTCAAAAAGACTGCTTCCTTGCCCCGTCTTTCTCTGTTGTTGCAATAATTTCTGGAACCAAGAAATGTTCATAATCTTCTCCATGCTCATTCTCGTTTTCGGATTCGGATCAAGAACTTTAGCTGAGAACGGAAGCCGTGAGGGAGCTTCTGGAAGCGTGAGGCACGCCGGAAGGAAGCCGTGAGGGATCTGGAAGCGTGAGTCACGCCGGAAGGAAGCCGTGAGGGATCTGGAAGCGTGAGTCACGCCGGAAGGAAGCCGTGAGGGATCTGGAAGCGTGAGTCACGCCGGAAGGAAGCCGTGAGGGATCTGGAAGCGTGAGTCACGCCGGAAGGAAGCCGTGAGGGATCTGGAAGCGTGAGGCACGCCGGAATCCGTGACGGATTTTGAACATTTGAACATGATATTTTAGTTATTGAAAGGAAAAAAAAAAAACTTAAAGACTGCTAATTTTACATGCTTTTTTTTTTTTTAAAAAAAAATATTTTTATTTTATTAGTTTGGTATTGTTTGATGATTGAACTAAAGCTGTATTGCTAATCTGTTGGATGATTCATTGCATTTTATGTTCCGATTTTTTTTTTATCTTATCAAAGTATTTGACTGTTTTCAACTTTCAAAATATTTAACTGTTTGCAACTTACTGTTTAAACATTGTAAATAATAGTAAGCAGTTGAATTGATATTAAGATGTGTGTTTGTCAATTGGTAGCATCTGTAATTTTGATGCATTGTTCCAGCCGCAGGAAGACAGGCCGAGGATGAAAAAGCCCAAAAATCAATAAGTTCCCAACGTGGTGCTATAGATGTCTTCTAGTTTTGATTTCTAGTGATTTGAGAATGAGAAACCCACTTGTGAGCAGAGACGGAGCGAAAAATTCAGTTTACATGGATAACTTGATACTAAATTTAACAAAAGATCACAACGTCAACCTATGGGGTATTTCAATCAAGTTCACTGAGATAGGGGCTTAAATTCTTCAAACTTATCGGAGTGTTTCAATTAAGTTCATGGGAGTATTGGCTCAATTAATGAACGCCATTTTAATGGTGGAGCCATCTGTCCCCACTTGCTCAAGACTAGCTGTGTGTCTTTACTTGTGAAAATCGTTATTACGTGTAGTTGTGAGTTAGGAATGTGTGGTACTTGATATTTTGAGCCTCTAAAATATTCACGTTATCTATGTAGCAGAAGTTGATGTATGACTACAATTATATTACTTATTTAAGTTTTCTACGTAAAGTTGGTGTTGTTTTTTTTTTTCCATAATTTTGTTAAATTTTTCTCATCTTTTGTCCATAATTTTGTACATACTATTGCTCGTGGATTAATTTAAAAAATAATGCAATGTTGTTTTCTGAATTTTTTTTTTAATTTTTATAAATTTAAGTTATTGAGAATAAGGTTTTGTAAGCAGATAAAAAAAAATTAAGCCAACCCTGCTCAATTCAGTATATCTTGTAATTTGATAAATTCTTCATGTCTTATCAAGCACTAAGAACTGAGTAATGATGTGAAGTTGCAATACCAAAATTGTTTCCCTATCCCTAAAATAAGACAGCAGTAAATCCACTTTTTAACATTACGCCAAGCACAATATAACACCATAAATTGCAAAATGCAACGTATTCTTCCTGCATTCATTTGATGCTCAATGTATTCAACTCATTGTTGTACGTGATCCTATGGGTCCTAGATGATTCAAATTCAATCCAAAGACTATAAACAAGTTTACTTCACACAAAGGACAGTCACTGAATCTGATTTGTCGCTTTCATGAACACATGAGCCTTGATCTTGATCTTATCTTGATAACTTTGAAGTGCCCAAAACTGATGTTGCACTGTTGCAGGATTCATTGAGGCATTTCATCGAGCACGTAGTTCATTTTCATGAACACCCGCTCTGCTCCGAACACCCTCACTCAGCTATCTCTTTTTCCAAGAACTAATGTCGGAGAGAAGCGTCACGCACCTGCTCAGAACCCAGGGATAACAGGATTAGTTTGACACGTCAGTAATTTCTCATTGGGCCCACTGGAACTGGATGCGGCACTGATGTCGATAAAATTTGACACGTCAGTAAATACTAAATACCATCTTCGATTTTATCGACAGTGACACGTGTCAAAGAAACAACACAATTACAAGCAGAACTACTCGCGGTTCTGGTTTTATTTTATCTTTATTAAACGAGACGCACTCATTTCTCTCTTATCAACTCTGCTCCAATAAGAATAATGGGCAAAGAAACCGCTGAATCGCTGTTCAAGCTCGTCGGGTTCAAAAACTTCGTCCGCCAGAATCCCAAATCGGACCGGTTCCGAGTGAACCGCTTCCACCATGTCGAGTTCTGGTGCACTGACGCCACCAATACGGCTCGTCGTTTCTCCTGGGGACTCGGCATGCCCATTGTCGCCAAATCGGACTTGTCTACCGGCAACACTGTCCATGCATCTTACCTCTTACGTTCTGGCGACCTCTGTTTCGTCTTTACGGCGCCGTATTCCCCTTCAATCTCCGACGCCGCCGATCCTGGCAACTCCTCAGCATCTCTCCCGACTTTCGACCACGCAGCTTGCCGCACTTTCGCCGCGTCTCATGGGCTCGCCGCGCGGTCGATTGCCATTGAAGTTGAAGACGCCGAGGTTGCTTTCAACACCAGCGTGGCTCATGGTGCTAAGCCCTCCTCTCCCCCTGTGATTCTCGATAACCTTGCTGTAATCGCCGAGGTCCAGTTATACGGTGACGTCGTTTTGCGTTATGTTAGTTATAAAGATAGAGCGAATCATCTTGATTTCCTGCCGGGTTTCGAACCGACGGATGAGATTTCATCGTTTCCGTTGGATTACGGAATCAGGCGGCTCGATCACGCCGTCGGTAACGTTCCGGAACTCGCTCCGGCTGTTGCTTATGTGAAATCATTCACTGGGTTTCACGAGTTCGCCGAGTTCACAGCCGAAGACGTCGGCACGAGTGAGAGTGGACTCAACTCAGTGGTGTTAGCAAACAACGATGAAATGGTATTGCTCCCGATGAACGAGCCCGTGTTTGGGACGAAGCGTAAGAGTCAGATACAGACCTATCTGGAGCACAATGAGGGAGCTGGTGTGCAGCACTTGGCTCTTGTGAGTGAGGACATTTTTAGGACTCTGAGGGAAATGAGGAAGAGGAGTGGAGTCGGTGGCTTTGAGTTTATGCCTTCGCCGCCGCCAACTTATTACAAGAATTTGAAGAACCGTGCTGGTGATGTGTTGACTGATGAGCAGATTAAACAGTGTGAAGAGTTGGGGATTTTGGTTGACAGGGATGATCAGGGTACCCTTCTACAGATTTTCACTAAGCCTGTTGGAGATAGGTATGTTCATTTGCTAATGCTTGTGACTACGTTTAGCTTCAGCAGTAAGTAGCGGCTTTCTTAGGACTCAAGTCATGCCTTCGAGCCTGTGGCTATATTTTGACTTCAATTTGTGGATCACAGCACTTAGAATGCAGGTTTAGATGTATTAAATAACAGAACTTGAGAATTTATACAGCCATTCATCCACTCTCCTCTTTTGTGTTTCTAACTTTTAATAGTACTTGGTGCTGCTTGTCAGGAATTGGTTAATGATGCCAATTGGTGCATTAATTCTCTGTTCTTTTGAGGTTATGCTGATTGCTATTAATGTGACAATAGAAAGAATATTCAAGATTTTTGTTTTTCGAATCGAAATTTTCATTGGCTTAATTGGGTTTTTTCTTTTTCTTTTTTTTGGGGCAGGCCAACCATTTTTATAGAGATAATTCAGAGAGTAGGATGCATGCTTAAGGATGAGGAAGGAAAGACGTACCAGAAGGGAGGATGTGGGGGATTTGGAAAGGGCAACTTTTCGGAACTTTTCAAGTCCATTGAGGAATATGAGAAGACACTTGGAGCAAAACCAGTTGCCGAGACAGCTGCTGCATGAATAGAGATGGCATTTCTGAACTTATCTTTGCGCCATAATGCAGTTATATAAGGTTGCTACTTTGAGAATTCATTACAATATGATATCGTATAATTTATCAGAAAGCTTGGTAATTGTTCCTGTGCAAACTTTCTGGAACAACTACCAAACAAAAAATTACTTGAAAAGTAAATATTATGCTGTACATTGTATAACAGCTGGACTTTAGCAGCTTAGGCAGTCTGTGATATGTACATGTCCAGCTGTTGAGGATGGTCTCAAATTTAAGTTTCTATGATCATATTCTCTGTTCTTTACAAAGATTTACTTGCAGTTTGAATGGTTATATTTGGACCAAGGATTCAATTGATCATTGAGAACAGAAAACCAGTTTTAAGTTAATTTTATTATTATTATTATTATTATTATTATTATTATTATTTTCAATTATACATGTCGTTGAGTCAGTTTTTGTTAAAACAGTGTATTGTCATTGGAAAGTTTTATATTTTCTGGAAACTAATTACTCTAATTTTGCTTACTGGCCATCTAAGGATAACTATCTTGTTGATGTTTGCTCTTTTCCTGAATGGGGTGCAAGATTGGTTCAGCCAGTTTTTTTAGAAATTAAACCAGTATCTTCAAGCTTAGTGCCATCTTGAGTAGAGTATGTGAAAACCAAGTTTTCTCTGATTAGGATTCATGTAGATGCACATGCACCTAAGCCAACCGAGGCTAGAATCAGTTGATTTTCTAAGATGAAGCCATCAGCTCGTCAGAAAAAAAAAAAAAAAAAAAGAGTAAAAAAGGTAAAAAATTATTCACTTTCTATCATTGTGGAGTTATCACTTGTAGCTTTCGGTACTTCTATTGGCAAAAGATGATAGTTATTGAATTGAAATCTATAGATATCCACAATACTTGGAAATAACTTTTCAAGCAACGGAAACCAAGTTTTTCTCTGATTAGGATTCATGTAGATGCACATGCGCCTAAGCAAACCGAGGCTAGAATCAGTTGATTTTCTTAGATGAAGCCATCAGCTTGTCAGAAAAAAGAAGGTAAAAAATTCTTCACTTTCTATCATAGTAGAGTTTATCATTTGTAGCTGTTGGCAAAAGATGATAGTTATTGAATTGAAATCTAAAGATATCCAAAATACTTGGAAATAACTTTTCAAGTAATGGAAATATTAATGAGGTACTTTGGCTTTGGGTACAAGAAATTACATCGATGGAGTAAGCTACAACGACAAAGGGGTCACAGCAACGATAAAGGGATTAAAGTATGTTTATAAGAATAGGAGAACTACGATATAAGACTGATGGTTGTATTATTAAATAACAAAAATCTTAAATATGTGGAGGAGCTTCTGTTCTACATCATCTCCTTAGTTTATTGTCTTAGAGCTAAGGTATCTACTGAGCGGAATGAAGTTCTGAGAAACGGATTAGTATATATATTACTGAAAATCAAAGAAACACTTTGAGATATCTTGTTAGTAAATCATTGGCAATTATTTTGTTTGCCTTTTCTGAAGGATGGACTGAATCCCAGAACACAAATTTATTTGCATCTGTGCATGTAAACAGATCGGTGCACAGGAAACCCGTCTCAAATGTTCCTGAACCGCAACATCCCATATCCGCAACCTCAAATCCTGGCAATGGCAATGGTTTATGAAAGAAATTATGTAGTTAAAGATTCTGTGTTGTTTTGTAAACTAGTCATGCTAAATGCAAAGCCAATTGTACTTACCAAATTTGGAAGGTTTTTTAATCAGGTCCAAAAGAATATTGTATCCATCTGCAAACACAATTCTGAACCCTGGAAGCTCCTTGTTCAGCTTTGATAATAGACTCATCATCTTGCCATTAAACTCCAAAGCCACGTTGTTATGTTCCTCGTTGCAACCATAATCATTATTCATGAAATCTGTCGTTCTCTCCACAGGCAGACAACCCATTGGCGCAATCCCAGTCACAGAGATTTTCCGGGCTCCGAGATTATAAAGTTTCTTCAAGAAATCCTCCGCAATTCCGAGAAGAAAATCCTGGTATTCTTGGACAGTGAATTGGGACTGCCGGCCTCCAGGAATTGCGTAGTAATTTTCAATGAAATCATTTGTCCCTAAGCTCACTGTATATAAAGCTTCGCCTATTATTTTATTTGCCTTCCCAACTCCAAGGTATGCTCTCAATTTGCGTTGGTATTCCTTGTAAAATTCCAGCTCCTTCCACAGAGGTATCACTTGCTGTAAGTTAAAAAAGACATCAAAATTAAAAAATCATCAGCTCAAGTCACGCTGAGAGTTAAACGGATGCAGGGTTAATTTTAACTGAACTCACTAAAACATCAGCAGTGGCATTGTCAAATCCAGTGGCAGAAGAGGCAAAGCAAACGCCAGTGGCGAAGTCTGAAATACTATACGCTGGATCCAAGTATGCAGGAATCGTTGGTTTGAGGCCAAATGATTCAGAAAGGAAGTCCGTAGTAAGGCGGCCGTTGCAGAAACGTCCTGTGGGTATGCCTCCAGGAAAATCACGGCCGTAAGGCTCAAAATTGCATCTAGCAATCGTGGGTATGAAGTTGTTATTACCCGTATCCACGCTAGAGTCTCCGAAAACTATCATGGCCGGAACTTTAGTATTAGCTCCTGTGGTTCTCAGGATTTGGATGAAGAATAGCATTAAAATGTACACGCAGTGTGCCATGCTACCGACTGTTTCAGAATTCAGACCCAGTAGGAAATATTTAATGGGATTCCCGAATTAATGACACAGGAATTGATGAGTGAATAAAGATGCGATATTTCTCTAAAAAGTTTGTTGGGAGTAATAAATGTAAATTATGGGTGGTTGGGTACGGGGCAATTAATTAGTCTGAATAATATAATGTGCATGTTATGATGTTAGCTCACACTGAAGTTTTTCTGCTGAAATTTACAAAGAATTCTGAGCATATTTCGAAGACTTGGAGGGAAATTATTAGCCGTACGGTTTGGTTTAGTGTGAATCGGCTTGATTGTTTTGAGATTGTGGCCCAATAAATTTATTGGTTCACAAAAGAGCAGGTGCAGATCCATGTGGTTGTACCTTATCCTACCTCTCTATCTCTCTCTCATTGCCATAAAAGGTTCATTTTAATTTACAGTTGAGTAATGTTCCTGCTGCACATTCATCTATAAATTAATTATACGATTGGTTGAATGAATGTATATATAATAACAAATAAATATCATGTGGGCTATATTATGTTTCTATTTAATTATTTCTGTAGTACCACATTAATTTGTATAAAGTAACTTATATAAAAGAATTTGTAATTGTATTATAATTTTGGTACATAACAAACATCCCTAATCCTTTTCCAATTAATGTAAGCGTACGTCTATAAGATTTTCAGATTTTTCAAAGGAGAATAGGGGTTGAATTGACAGGCCATTGTATTACCATGATTCCCCAAAAATACTGTAGTAAAATTAATTTGATTTGATACAAGTCATATGTAGGTATGATAAATTTCATGAGAGATTTCTTCACCTTTTTTTTTAACAATAGTATTGTATATATAAATTTAATTTATCATTTATATAATTGTCACATGTTTCATATTATTTAATTTTTTATACTCTTAAAAATTTAAGTATCTAACAATAATATAGTATAATGATATCACATCGGTTTGTATAAATAAGAGAGGAAACCAGTATAATTCTACTGCATATATAATTACTCTTAATTATTTTTCTAATTTGAAAAGAGTACTAGGTGATTTTTTTGCCATGTATTTGTGATTTAACATATCAGGGTGGTGACAATATTGGGTAAGGCACCTACCTTGTTCTAATTTATGAATTATTTTTTTCATGAATTTTCCTTTAACTAGTTGAATGGAACATAGTGTTCTTATTATTAACTAGTGTTTTAATTAGCCAATATGGATGTCTTAGATGAGTGGCTAGCATTTGTGAATCTGAAGGCGAATAGGGACAATGACGGAACCAACAATCAGAGAAATTAAGAGAATGACAATTTCCTAAACAGATTTGGACAGTTTAGGTTTATGTCTGTGTCATTTTATTTGATTTGATTTTTAATTAGGGATGATAATGGGGATACTCATCCTCGATATTTTGTGTATGTCCCCGTCCCCGTCAGAATTATTTAAGAGAATCCTTATCCCCTTCCTGAATAATAACAGGGGATCCTCGAGGGTCCCCGATTCCCAAATAATTAATACATTTTTTTATTTTTAATTTTGAGTTAATCATATTAAAATAAAAAATTGAAATAAAAGTAAAGTTCGAAATATATCTTATATTAATATCCATTACAAAAGTCACATATATTAAATTAGTAAGTAACGCAACATGTAAGGGATACAAACCATCATGAACAAATTAATAGTTTAATACAAAATTGTTACAAATAAAATCAAATTTAGATTCAAAATTAACTTTCCAATGGTGGCGTGGGCACTTTATAAATGTGGATTATTCCCTTTACAGCACAATAGTTAAGTCGAAGCAAATCAAGAACAAATATTAGATTAGATTATATATTAAAATTGTGATTTACTATGGGCAATTATAACATCTAAGAATAAATAAAAAAATCAATTTAAGTTTAAAATATTTAATGAATATTAAAATTAAAACAAAAGTTTTGGGTTAATAGAATCTGTCCGGTCTTTTTAATGTCCTAAATAAAAATTTAGAACTTTAATTAGTTAATTAGGCCTAAAAGTTTAATAATATAAATATTTTGATATGTTTTATTTTTACCAATACTTATAATTTTATAATTCAAATTTTATTATTTATTTACTAGTAATTTAAAAAAATTAAAAATTAAAATGGGGAAATGGGTAGGGGATGGGGATTCCACCTCATCCCCGTCCCCTCCCCGAATAAGAAATTGGATAAAAAAATTTCCTCGTCCCTTCCCCGAATAAAAAATTGGGTATGAAATTATCCACATACCCTCCCCGAATGAGAAAAATCCCCAAAAATATCCGTCCCCGTGGAGATTTTTGTCATCCCTATTTTTAATATTAATTCGCATTCAGAATTCTTTGTCCCTTCCCCTCTAAATTTGGTGTTCAAATGTCATCTTTTCGTTTAATAAAAAGATTTTTAGAGTGAAACAGGAAGATCTATTAAGATGTCACTCATGATCAAAGCATTCTCTCATCAAGCACACTTTATCTGGAGAGTTCTAATAAGATTCAGTTCAATATTTGTGCCACCAAAATGAGTAATTTATTTATAGTGAAGTCATTATGGACTTAAAATCAATTTAATCCAATGATTTGTGAAATTCGTTATTCAGTCTATTTTATTGTATTAATATCATCATGATGACTTCATTTGCAAGGTGAGGGCTAAACTCGGTTTTAGCCCGGGCTACCGTTGAAAATGTTTCTTTTAGAGCCAGTAATTTTTAACAATTAAGACAACAAAAATTGTTAAAATTCTGATAATATAAACATTGTTCACATTAGCCCCTAAACAATATATAATAATTTGTAACCTAACAAAATTTTCATATTTAACAGAAGATTATTTTAGTTTAGTTTGGAATATAAAAAGTTATTAGTAACACCATTGCTCATCAGTCATTATTGGCTTGGGTTTGGTTAACTAATTGATAATGAATTAATTGTAAAGAGTCAGCCAGCCTCTCTATTTTGAATTTGTCCATGAATAAACACAAATTTCAACTGCTTTGTCCCACGAAATTAGTTTTGCTTGACTTGTAAAACTCAGGGGCTAAACCAAACAAATAAAATTTCCAAGCTCCAAATAGAAAAGCAAATAATTAGTGTGTAAAAGCTGATCGGGCTCTTTCATGCCTTGATCTAAAATCATTATGAACTGACAAAATAAGGAAAAAGAAATGTGTTTATTTACGGACAGCAGCAAATTAAAGAGGTAAAAAAATAAAAATAAAAATTAGGTGGTGCACCATCAATTTTGTGTATGTTGGTGGGCTCGTATTTTTTTTATTAGAAAAGTCAGGAACACGTGACGTTCACACCATATCACGAATCATCTCTGTCTCAATTGATTCTAATGGTGGATGTCAGGTGTTCGAGTCCGCTTATCTTCAACTCGTGAACAATGAATTTTTTGGTTAGACGCATGGAATTAGCTAAGCATTTCTTCATAATTGTAATAAACCAATAATTATGCTTCCTTATATAGTTTATACACACACAGAGTTCTTTTTTAATGCGGACGTCCTCTTTTTTTTTCATGCAAAAATTTGTTTAAGTCATACGGTTTAATAAAATTAAGTTATAATGTTATTAAACTATATTGCTTTATAATGAATTAAAAATATCTCTATTATGTTACATGGATTAACAGTATGTCCGCATTAAAAAAAAAAAAAAAAGTGCCTACACTTAAAATGATTATATATATATTAGAAATATTCTATCCAGGATCTTGAATTTGTTAAAATCCAGAAAAGCTATTAAACCGTGTGGTTTGATATTGTAATGATTGTGAAAGTTATTAAACCTTATGATTTAATAGTATAATATCATTATACTATTATTAAACCGTATGGTTTAATAGATTTTTTGGATTTTAATAAAGTGCAACATTCTAGATTAGATCAATACTTATATATAATTATTCTCATGTGCGAGGGCCCTCGTTTTTTTAATATGGACGCGCTCTTAAGTTGTGGGGTTTAATAGACTTATTCTTTAATAAACTCTAAAGTTGTGTTGTTTAATAGCATGCACTAAAAATTAATTCTCTTTAAATCGTATGGTTTAAAAGCATATCTGCATCTATAATTTCACAAATATTTTGTAACTATATAATTACTCAGCTTATAGTGCATGACAAAGAGGATACTACTCTATTATGAAAACCATTTTTCTTCATTGGAAAAAAGAAATAAAAATAGAAAGCTTGGCTAGTTGGTATATTGATAACTTGCTATAATCCCTCAGGTTGTAATGATATTCTAGAAAGCCTACTTGGAGAATGCTCATTAATTATTAATATTTTAATTTATAGATGTGAGTTCCAGGCTTGGGAAAATCAAGTAGATCTTGGAAATATTCAAAAATTTGAACTTCTGGACCAATGGATTTTAAAATATGTGTGCAATTTTGTTTTCAAAATGCAACTTGAATAATTTTATTTTTGGCCGCATGAATTATGGAGCCATGCTGATGAAAGACTTTGACTTAAATGAATTGGTGTTAGTTGAAGGCATAAAAGCATATGTATCTTTTGAATGATAACTTGTCAGCCAATGTTCTTTTTTCGCTTTTATGATAAGGAATTGGGAAAGAGTGAATCAATTTTATAATCTCTTAATTACTTTTCTAAGAATGGAACTCTTACTAAACAAGATTGTTTCAAAATTATTCCATTAATTGTTTAAGACCTACTGAAGACTTTCATTTAATCAATGTTCTTACATAAATAACAATTAAATTATATTCTAACTCTCAATCTCTTGTCATGAACCCTACAAGTAGACCTTAATGAAAATTAGAAGGACACAGATTATTTTATAATTGGTCTGATTAAATCATAATTTATTTATCATTCACACCATGAACATGCTGCTATAAAGACCTGCATAGGCTCCCTGTGGAAATCAGCACGTACATACGGGAGAGTTTCCTGAAATGAAATTGGACACATGAAAAAGAAGAAAGCTTTTTCAGCTTCCACAATGTATGTGAGATTAACAGGGTACAAGTTAGACGACGAAGATCATCGACCTCGAAAAGGGTACGTGCCGGTGCTGGTAGGGCAAGAGGAGATGGTGATGGAGAGAGTTCTGATACCAACCAAGCTAATCGATCATCCATATATAGTTTCTCTGTTGGAGCTCTCAGCTAAAGAGTTTGGCTATCATCAACAAGGATTGCTCCAAATTCCGTACGATGCTAATTGCTTCAAGAAGATGGTCCATATTATTACCAGGGACAAGCAATATTCTTGAAGATACATTTTTATTTGTATAGAAATTCTCAGAGTAAAGAATAGAAGAATGAAATACGCACATTAGAGGAAGTGAATAAAAAATGAGCAATGCTTCAGGTGCACACAGAGTTTCTTTTTTCTTTTTCTTTTTCCTTTTTCATTTTTCATGAATTAATTAACAAGGATAATGGCAAACGCAATTAAGAAGATCATCGCACTGCCCGTTAGCATCATTTCCAAATTCTTTCTTACATAATCTGTTACATTGATGCAGCAAGCAATTAAATGTTGGAGAACCCCCCAACTTTTTCCGGCAATATGCAGCTTCCACCTTTGTGATCTGCTCATCTCCTGCAATCCTCGCAAACATCTACTGTTAAGAAAATATATACTAATTCTCAACTACTTTAAATCCTCTTTTTTTTAAAAAAAAAGGTTATCGTTGAGTAAAACCCAAAATCAATTTGTAGTCTTTTACCTTCTTCAGGATTCGAATTTGGGCTGACGTATGTAGCTTCAACCATTTTCAGCCTATTTCCTGCAACCATCGCTAAAACCAACTGTTAATAAAACATACAACAATTCTGAAGGGTCCAAATTAAAATTTTAAAAGGGGAAAAATGCATAAACTAAATTAGCATTTTAAAGAGGGCTCAATATGGTAACTTAATGCCAAATATACACCGGTGAAAATTCAATTGTGATATTATCTTATTCAACAATAATCAAATCCAATTAGGACAAACTGAAATTTAAAATTCACCTGAAGAGATAAAGATCAGAGCCCAGATGAGAACAACGAAGATAGAGAAAGTTTTCATTATCCTTTTCTTGATTGAAATTATGAGGCTAATGCAATTTTACACCAAGGTATGTTGTGGCTGTTAATTGTTGGGTAAAAGGTTTCAAAATATATTTCTGTTTATGATAAACTGCTTTTGATATTATTTGATTATTGAAAGAGATGTTACAGAATTATTATTTGGTAGTTACAAAGTGATATATCTTTATCAAAGTTATTTTTACCCGTTACAAAGTGCTATTAGTTCCTTTGTTATTAGATTAATGGTGTTAAAGTGATTTGATATATATGGTTAGAAAATGCACTATTCGTTCCTCCATTATTAAAGTTTAATGGTGCAAGACTTACAAACTAGTTGATCACTCTTTCAAGCAATCCCTTGCAATTAATATGATATGAACTCGGAAACTCATCAATGATTATCCAATTTGTATATGGTATATCATTCAAATGCATCGTTAAGATTCCCTAATCGACTTGTATACAACTGGAAATTAATGTATGACTTTGGACTTCAACTATTTCCAAATATATATTTAAGATCTTGGATTCGTGTGAAAGTAGAGTTCATAATAATTGAACATCCTACAAATTAACCAACGTTTAGGTTCTTTTTTTGCCCCCAATGTCAAAAACTCTGTCGCTATGAATCTCATAATAAGCTGCAATGTGAATCAAGCAACTTCTTGTCAAAAGTTATGTATAATTTTTGACAAGAAGTTAACGGTTCACATTGCAGCTTATTATGAGATTCATAGCGACAGAGTTGAAATCAAGCGGTCTTCTTAAAGTTCTTTCCACCTGTATTAAGGGTTTTAAAAAGAAAAATACATAAAAGTTGGTTAATTTATAGGATATCCCAAATAAATGCTCTTTTATGCTTGTAATTTGAACATATCACTCCGTAAGTCCATGTATTATCTCCACAAATTAACCAAAATGGAAGTCTCTAATTAAAATCTACTTTCTGATCATCATATTTTTTTATTATGTTACTTGTCAAATAATATTTTAGATAATATTTTAAAATATAAGAACTAACTGGATAATTAAGTCAAACTATAGATTTAAAATAAAAAAAAATAACCTTGCCCTTACTGTTATGACCGCTTGCAATATTTGCTAGATACACAATTTGGTGCAGGAGAAAAAAAAAACTTTAAACTTCTATTAGGTAAATTTTGATTTAGTACCTATAATTCTAAGTCAATTATTCGGGTGGTCTCTTTATTTAAAAAATTATCTAAGATGTCCTTAACCATTACTTCCACTGTTGTCGGACCTACTTTTTAGAAGTAAAGTAATATTTTTGTTTGATACAGTAAATATTTGAAAGAAACTGATGCTACAAGGCATAAGTAACTATGTACATTTTAATGGAGACAGATTGAAAAAGAAAAAATTTTAAGTGATTTTTTTTTTTAATTAAGAAAGGGCTCACAAAGTGATTTTTTTTTTTAAATATAACATAAAGCAGCATGAGAAAGGCTTGGACAAAGAGCACAATAATGAAATCAATCTATCATCTTCAATGAAGGGAAATTGCCCATGCCTCAAGTAAAATGATGGACAAAAACCTTTGAAAAGTCATCACAGCTATCCTTAATTGGCACCAAATGAAATTTATATAAAAGTAATTTCATATAATAATCTTCCAGGATTAGCATATATAAGAGCTAGTGCTGTGTTAACTTTAATCTAATTATTACTGATTTCAATAAACTAAATTTGGTTGAAGGTACATATAAAGCGTATCCTTTATTCGTTTGATATATAACCTATCATTCTGTCAATGCTCCTACAGATATAACATTAAATTAAATTCTAAAGAATTTTCAATCTCTCGTCATCGACTCGTCAAGCACACCTTCATGCAATTGAATAGACAAAAATTATTTTATAATTAGTTGAAACAAATCATATTTTAATTAACTATCATTCACATCATGAATTGTTTCTATAAAGGACTGCATAAGCTGCCTGTGGAAAGCAGGACATATGGGAGAGTCCTAGGCTGAAAGAGGATAATAGTGCAGCAGATTGCTTGGCCAATTAATTCAGGACTTCTTTGTTACACTTCAACTAAGTTTGAAGATTTCTTAATTTTCTCTAGATGCCATTGGGTCGTTTGTCTTTAAGTATATATTTTATTAGATTAATTATCTTGCTATTGTCCTTGTATTTTTTTTAAAATTTTTTTATAGGGCTGTCTTTATTTTAAAGGACAAGGCTCGTCATCATCTGCTTAATTCTTTATTTCTCTTTATTTGATATCAACAAATTCCCTGATCGTTCCACTAAAAAGAAAAAAATTGACATAACCGATAGAAAGAGAAAGAAGAGAGAAATTAAATGGCTTATTATTGATCTGCCATTTTATTAATTAAATGGCTTATTTCTTTTTTAAAAAAAAGTTCATGCATGAATTTCAAAGGAAGAAATTAGAAGGATGGAGGTCGACTACATCGGCAATTAAGCATATCATTGCAAAATCCGGTAGCACCGTCTCCAAATTTTCGCTTACAATAGTCGACACATTCGGAATCCTGTCTGCATTTATCAGCGTCAGCTTCCACTATTCCCGCACAATCATTTGGTGCAAACCCCCACAAATTAAATGTCAATTGTTTAAAAATGTGTGTGTGTGTGTGTAATAGAACCGTCAATTGTATGTGCCATGGCGTGCACCAACTTGTTAGATTATGAAACATAGAGAAAAAAGAAAGTAGGCATGGGTGTAAATTGATTTTTTAGCCTCATTCCTCTCGAGAATTTGACATCACAGTGGCCAGCTAAATAAAGTTGTTTAAAAATAACTTAGCCAGATAACTCGTAAGAACAATTAGTTATTTATATATAGTAGTACACTGTTGAATATTTAATAATGTAATGTTGTTATTCTATGCAACAACTAGAATGAATAGTTGAATTAATTTAAAACAAATGAAGATTTAAAAGTCGTTCACCTGTAGAAACTAGAAAGAAAGAAGAGAACGAACAGAAGAACAGCAAAGATTGAGAGGAAGTTTTCATTTTCTTTTTTCTTGTTTGAAATTAAGAGGCTAATGCAAGTTTGTAACAATGTGTAATTATGTTCTGATTGTGAGTATTGTGTAAGGTGTGTCTGTTGGCGACTATATATATATATAGACACACACACTGACACACACGACCATGGCTAAAACATATATATTTGTTAAGAAATCTGGTAGAGAGTTTCTAAGATATGCTCTCTTGTCAATTTTAGTTAATAATTAAGTTGTCATTATATATTGTTGCTTCATTTGTGATACTCTGTAATTAATTTATAGACATATAAATGGTTTAACATAAGACTTTCTATATATTTTCGGATTTTATTTAGTTTGAATTCAAATGTCATGTCAATGTGTTTTAAAACACATAGCCGTGTTCAATTTTCCTTTTTTTAAAGGCTAGTTAAATATGATCCCTTTCTAGTATTTTTGGCATCATGAGTATCGTCATTAAAATTCTATTGGCATGTACTGGCTCGTTTGGCTGAAGGATAACAAATTTGGGATTGGGCTATTTGACAGAACATTTACTATGTCCCATGGTGCATGAAAGAGCTTTGCAATTACTTATCCTAGACTCGGATAATAATTTCATGAATAGAAGAAAACTTATCCTATGATCCAATTGAATTTTTTGAGATCAATTCTATAAAAGAATGGAAATGAAAAAAGAAAGAGAAAACGAGCAAAAAAAAAGTCAATTTTAATTTCATTGTTTTGTTCCACACAGATAATTTTCTCCTTTTTTTTTTTTTTCTCATCTCGTCTCCTTTTCATTTCTTGAAAACCAACATGCCATAAGATGCATTTACTTCCTCCTATTGAATGCATTTACTTTCAAATTTTGTAGAATGAGAATGAAAGCGGCGGGTTCTACCAAATATGAGAATAAGAAATAAAACTTTTGCGTACGTAGGCATGTGTATTTTAATCCAAATTAAAGGCATGAAAGAAGCCATGCTTAGATGACGATCGTGACAGTAATTTGTCAATCTTGCTTATGTGCTACCCTATCGCACATACATCATTACTCATTTACACAACTGAATATGTAAATACAAGAGCATGCAGCATGAAACATGGACAAGGAAACCACACTGATGAAATCAACAATCTCAGTCGCCTTCAGTGAAGGGTTGGCCATACCTTGGGTATAAATTAATGGATTAAAAATCTTTGAAATGTCATCACACCATATCCTAAGCACCAAATTCCGCTCCTTCAAATAGGAAATTAAAAAAAAAAAAATCCTCGGCACCAATTTAATTTTATTTAAAGTTAATTTTTTTCCTTAATATCTCAGAGTTAACGTATATAAGAATTGCATGTTTTAAGTCAAATAAGAGTTGTTGACTTGACGACTTCAACGAAATCATTTTAGTTGAAGGTACGTATAAATTAAGCACATCCTCCATTTATTTGATAAGTAATTAAAATAACTTCTAAACAAGTCATAGTCTCTCGTACGCCATCGAGCCATCTAATTAGTTGAAATTAATCAAATTATAATCGTCATTCACACCCTGAACTTGCTGCTATAAAAGACTTCATAAGCTACCTGTGGAAATTAACCGGGACATGTATATAATATATAAATTTGGGGAGAGATTCCTGAAAGGAAATGTGGTACATGAAAAACAAGAAAGGTTTCCAAGTTTCCGGAATCTATGTGAGATTAAGAGGACACAAGTTAAATAAAGAAGATGGTGACCGAGCTCGGAAAGGGTATGTGCCGGTGCTGGTCGGGCAAGAGGAGATGGTGATGGAGAGAGTTCTGATACCAACCAAGCTAATTGATCATCCATATATAGTTTCTCTATTGGAGCTCTCTGCTAAAGAGTTTGGCTATCATCAACAAGGACTGCTCCAAGTCCCATACGATGCTAATTGCTTGAAGAAGATGGTCCATATTATTTCCAGGGAGAAGCAATATTCTTGAAGATAATTATTATTAGAATCTGCATGCTCTCATGGCTCAATTATTTTCTAAACTTGGTAGGAGATTTATGACACATGTCATTTAAGTCTGGATTTAATCAATATTAAATACTCTTAAAACTAATTTATATATTAGGTGAGAATATTATGAAGTATTATGATATTATATTATATATGTATTAGACCCACACTAATGTGTAGGTAATGGCCAGGCAGATGCATTGGCCCCAACTTTGACTTTTCGGATTAATGATCTACATTGGTGGAAAACCACTCATAGCTCCTTTCTTGTTCAATTTGCATTCATGCTTAGCTTTTTCTTTATATTTTGCGTGTATTGTTTGAGTATCTTTGTTGTTTCATTAAGGAAGGCTCGTTATGTTCACTTAGGGATGGTAATGGTACCCGCAAACCTATCCAAATCTGTCAATTGTGGATAATTTTGCAGGTTGCGGGCGGATTTTGTATTAGAAATTGAAACTCACACTATGTTGCGGGTGGGTTCAGTATTAGTTAAATATCCGATAAATACCCGTATGAATATCCTTCAAACCTGTAATTTTTTCCAAATATTTTAATGTAATTTTCATTGAAAAATAATTAAATCTAAAAATATATAAATAAAATAAATGTAAAGTGCAAACATGTCATAACTCACATGTGGTGTGTGCAAGTTGCAACTCATAACCTAACCTTAAGGAAACCCAAACTATTTCCTTTTCATCAGTGAGTAGTAGACGCAAAACCTAACCTTCCAAACTATTTCTCTTTCACCCATGAGCAGCAGCCACACACCCATTTCCCTTTCACCCGTGAGCTGCAACCGCACACCCATGAATTTTTCATGGCATTTGTTGTTATTTTTTATGAATTTATATATTTCATACTTAAATTTGAGAATTTGTGTTAGATTAATGTTGAAATTTTAATTTTCTATTTACATTGATTAAAGTTAGAATTGAGTATATTATGTGAAATTTTCGCTTATTAATATAAATTTATATATTGAACATTTTTTATTTAAAATGTAAGAACTCGTAAAAAATCCGTAGTATTATTACGAATTTAGTAATTATCAAAACTCACGAGTGGATTTTTTAAAAAAACTAAAACCCACAGCAGGTGCAGATTGGGATTTAATAATTTAAATTTTGTATGAGTGTGGATTTAGTAATAGTGCGATGGCCATTATCATCCTATTTACTAATTAGATAAACTTCTTTTTCATTTTTAATTAACAAAATTTACATTGTGCCATTGTGATTTTGTTAAAAAAAAGACAAAATTCGGGCCCATATTTAAGGTTAGCCCGACTAGAATGTTCTTAGGTAAGCCCAAGTCCGCCCAGCCCGGGTCTTTACTCGGCCAGGCCAGGCCCAGGCTCATTTTCCTAGCTTTCAAGCCCGTTTTTATCATTATCATTATAATTCCACCAAATGCGCACCGTCACCGTGTAATTAGCCTTCGCATTAAGTGGATGGTGGAAGCAAATTGCGCAAGAAATGCAAAAAATGATACGATAGTAGACTAAACTGTTTTGGTCATCTTCTTCATGATTCGATAGTCTCACTATCACCTTTTTTTTTTTTTGGGGTCTAAATAAAATATTGTACAATGTAAAAGTATATTTCTACGTTACTATATTTCTTCGTACATTACAAAAATAATGGTAAAAAATGACATCTACTTTGAGAATATTTTGCTGACACTGCTTCAACCAATTACTACAGTGGCCAGAGTCAAGCATCTTTGGGGCCAACGGTAAACTTGGCTATGAAAAATCCGATTGTATCGAGCGGAGACGAGGGATCAAACCTTTGAACTAATTCTTCCTCCCCAGGTTTTAACCACTCCCTGTAGAGTTGAGTAATTGCAACAAAGTGATCATACATATGTAAGGAACACAGCTTAAATAGCAGAATATGATTCAGTTCAAGGCATTATTAGTTAACTGTTCATTCTTGATCGCCAATTGCCATCAGCATGCTCCCACAGATATACCAAAACTTACAACTCCATCTTGTGTTTATCATAAAAACATCTATTGCTTTAATGTACTCCAAGGTACTTTCTTAAGAAAGGTAACAGAATGAAAAAATATGTGCTAAACGAATTTTAAATGAATAGAAATTAAGTCGTGCAGCATCAAAATTAATTGACATTATCAATGTTCAGAAATTCAAACATCTACCAAACAGAAAATGTAATAACTACAGTTAAGGGCATGAAAAATGGCATGAGACTTGAAAGAAGCACTTACTCAACATATCCATCAGGAAATTCATAGCGACCAACAAGACCGGGTCCTCCAATTCTTGGATGCTGAAATATAGGAGTGAACTCAACAACATGATCAAAAAAAAAAATGTGAACCAATTAAAATTTTTTTAAAAAGACCACTGTTGAACAAGAAATTCAAAATATATTTTCATTTCCTTCATCTTCAACATCGTGCATTCCATAAGCCCTTAGGCGCACTGCACAACATAGGATGTTGAGAATATAGCACTCTTATTAGAAAATAAAAAATGTACCTGTGGTGCTAACGAGAGGAACTTGTATCTGTCTAAAGCATACCGTACCAATGCTTCATTCTCTCCAGGGTTAATTGTACATCTAGCAAGAGAAGAACAGTGAAATTAACATTTCAGTTTAATGTCAGATATGACAACAAAATCACAGTAGAAAATTGTCCTCCAAGATAAACATACATATCCGAAGACACAATCTTGATAAATATGGCAATTCAATTTTATGAAATTGAAAAAAAAAAGATAATAATGGTAGTTCTTGGTAACAACATGCTTATATTTGCAGAGGACACTCAAACTAGCATATATCCAGACCTATTATTTACCTTTTATATTTCCATATTATACTATTAAACTCTGAATTGTAAAATCACAAATAGAGGTGCATGATGCATCTTATTAACTTGGCATCTACTCCTCTGCACAGATGTACCCTGGTGTAATTTCAACATGACCTATAATATACATATAATTTCAGCATGAACTCAAGTAATTGGTTTGAGAGACAGCAATTCATATTTATCCATTCGACAATTGATATATGAACAAAGGCGAGAAGCAGAAGATACAAAGCAGAAACTAGAAGTTGCGTTCACGTGATAAAATATCATATAATCAAACTAATAATGCAAGCAACTCTTTATCAGACTGAAGCAAAATTTACAGAGAGCCATACAAGCATAAATGCAATTGTATCTATACATGCTACATGCCTATATGATAAATAAGAGAGTGCATGGGTACCAACGTTGAATAGACAATAATTCCACCAGGGCGAACTAATTGAACAGCCTGGTCAAACATTCTCCTCTGATACTTCCCATGGTTTCTTAAAGACTGTATTGTTTCCTGGAAAAGAAGACAATTGTATCAATTTCCTTCCCATAAAAATAAATTTTATGCAATTAAAAAAAAAAAGAAGAAAGTTATCAAACTAACATCTATCATGCACATAATGCAATGTGTCAACTTTGAATACTACTATGGATATAGCTCCAACTTTTGAGCTGAGTGGTTGCTCATAATGGTATTGGAACTGGTTGACCAGATGCTCTCATGTTCAAATACTCCACATATTAATTAAACAATTAAGTGGCATATGTGTTTGTTGTTAATTTTTGAGTTCGATCCATGTGCATTTCAAGTGAGGAACAAATCAAAGCAAAATAATGTTATTCTCCTCTTACATGTTAGCATAATCTTTTGGGTGAAGTCGTAACTCAACATAATAATAAAATGCAAAGATTGATGGTAAGCACAATAATAATATCTCAAAATTATCAAATACCAAAAAAATAAGCACTAGAAAGAGAGAACAAGAAGCAATGATCTTCCAAGGCAGATCAATCAGGAGGCAAACGGATTTCATCAGGGTGTAGAACTCATATAAAACAAGAGGTCAAAGAAGTATCAATTGGGGTTTCCTACCTCTGCAGCAAACAGACGAGGTCTCAATCCAAGAGCAGAACAGGGAGCATCAAGAAGGACTCGATCAAAGCTGTTTGGACTAAAACCTTTTGAATTCTCAGCCCTACCACCAAGGCATTGATTTCTTCCTGGGCCATTCCGCATTCTCCGCATGTTCTTCCTAGTGTCAGCCTTGCTAACGTAAGTTCTCTCAACCCCTTTCTCATTGCTTACTAAAATATTGAAAATTAGAGATGATATTGTAGTTCGTAAAGCAAGGATCATTTTGTCCCCCACATAATATGCATATTCAGTATACTTTATATGATAGGACTAAACAAAGTAGCCCACTTTCATTTGGCATTTACAAAACAAAGCAGAACTCGTCATGCATACTTTAGTACTTTCTTCTGTTTAAGGAACATAAAAATAATAATAATAAT
The DNA here is from genome assembly GCA_018350135.1 of Citrus trifoliata. NCBI lineage: Eukaryota > Viridiplantae > Streptophyta > Magnoliopsida > Sapindales > Rutaceae > Citrus > Citrus trifoliata. The sequence goes on along the minus strand of CM031387.1, from coordinate 10,077,704 downwards.
AAAAAGAGGAATGTATAGAATCAAAGTATAATAAGGATTCATCTACCTTTTTCTTTGCAACTTTTATCACCATTCAACCCTTCAGCAGCAATAGATGGCACTTCCTTGTGTAATTTCATCAAATCAGAATTTTGAGAAGTTGTGTAATTATTATCCTTGCTGTTACACATGTTGGGCTCATCATTGGACTCATTTTTCCGACGAACAGCTTTGAGTGCATCTAGTTTATATGTTGTTATGCATTTCAAGCCCATTTCAGCAGCCAATTTCTGAATATCCATCACCTGTTAATACAAAGAGATTGAATGCCTGATCTCACTAGAATGAAATAAACTGGGAACTAAATCATCATATACAACTTTCTAGTCTGGACAATGAGTTAAAGGAACCAAAGAATGACACAATTTACACAGAAAATGTAGGGTAGATGAGGTAGCATGTCTAGAAACCAATCATTGATGACCTAAGCCCCACGTATTGCAGACACTCTTATGGACCAAACTATAGAATAACAACTTCTGTATCTGTCCTTTTCCCTAGACAATAATTCAAAGTCAGTTGAGTCATTATCAACAAATGTTTTGACTTGTACTGACGTCAAAGGGCTTCACCACTTGGATTAGACATTATATTCAATCTAGAAAAGTACTAATCGTTTGCTAAAACAAGATGATAGATGTTGAAAGACTACAACAAAAAGGAAGAAATAGGCCATGTGCTACCTTAATTAAAAAATAGTATTCCATGACCATGTATAGCAATTTGCAGAAAATCTGCTTGGTCTTGTTGGGAAGCGTGGATACTGAGTCAAAGATATTCAAAAAGTACTTTTTATGATTGAGACCTTGTCACTTGTCAGTAAAGCCTCTAAAGGATAGTTTCATGATCTTATCAGTAATGGAAGGGATATCTTAATCCAAATTGCGGGCATCTAGCTTTGCAGAATCAATGAGTGGCCAAATTCGTATACAGTGAGGCATCTAAATAATTGTTGCTTAAGCATATATAATTCAGCCCCAAAAAGACTCAACAGATCATCACAACTCAATAAGGTAAGACACACCAAGTCATGTCTCCTTTTAATCTATTGATAGCCGATAGATTTATGCTAGCAGAATAAGCAATATGGATTTATGATAGCAGAATAAGCAATATGGGGTCATATTATGTAAAATGAATCAAATTCTCATTCAGGAGTAGTAAAATTTACCTTATTATGAGATCGATCAACTGCAACAACCTCGCCTTCATCCCTCAGGAGGCTAGCAATTGCAGTTGTTTTACCTCCGGGTGCTGCACACATGTCTAGTATTCGTTCACCTTTTTGAGGATCTACGGCAAACAAGAAAGTGAAAATGATGAAGATGTCAAATAAATCTTTTACCAGATATGCAAAACAAATGTGCATGGGACACAGAACAATGTCATCTAGTTCGAGTGTAGATGTTTAATCATTGCACAATCCAACCAAAAAAATTAGGTTGGACATGATTCCAAATAGATTTTTCAAAGCCAAATTTGATAGTGGCAAATAGGGTAGATGGCATCAGTTGGAGTTAGAAATCAGCATCTGCTTCCAAAGCCTGCATAATGCACTGCAGCAGTTGACAACCACACGAAGAGTAAAACTTTCTTTATCATAGTTGTCTTCATTGAATACCTCACATTTCAAATCATATATGCTAATTATTATGCAATCGGTAGTACATACCAGAATTGACAACACTGAACCGAACCACATATCAAATTATAAATTAAGCAAAATTCTGAAAACTAGATATTTCAAGATTCTAGGGGGGAAAACCCACTTGTGATAACTCACATACCTAGGGCGTGAGCAGTTACAATACTTGGCAGGTTTTGAAGAAATATTTCCCCCTCAAGCACATCTGAGAGCCGGTTAAAAGAAAAAAAAGAGTAAGAGATCTTCAAACATCAAAAAGCATGTAAAAAACCGTAAACATGTTTCATATCAAAGAAGCAGATTTTTCAGAGGCAAATAATTACAACCCACACTCATGCGCAAAAGCAATTCAAATTCTTCCAAACCTAAAGTCTTTACGTAAATTCATCTAGAATTACCAAGACCACAAATTACAAACAAAATACTTAAAGAGTTATATATTCACTTTAAAAATATGCATAAGCAAGATGCCTTTGCTTGACATTATGCTGCTAACAACATAATGAAAACATAATTCCATTTTTAGTTGTAAAAGCTACCACTGATCATAACTATACCGTAAAATGACGGCAGTTGAAATATTCTACTATGCATGCCCACAGCAATTCCTTCTGAAGCACGGAAGATCCCAGCCCTTGACATCATTGCTGTCCCTTGGCCAATATACAGGCCACTACGTTCAAAATAATAAGGATCTGTAACATTATAATAGCATCGCTCAGTATTCAAAAGATTTTCACAGAGTTACAATGAAAAAAGAAAACGAAAGCAGTAATCAAACACAAAACACATCTAAAAGAATTATCACTGTAGTTGAAAGATAATTCATGGTAAATCAAACTTAACACTTTGCATTAAGTCATGCATCGAACATCAAAGCTCTATCTCTTTATGCTTCTCAGGGCTAAGATCCCATTAATACGGCAGAGACACTACTGTAAGAAACCAAAGCCATTTAAAATGTACCAATGCCGTAAGTAAGAAGAAAGGAATCAAAATGTTATACCAATAGAACAAAGAAGTTAACTAATCTCATCTGGCTTTCACATTAAGTTTCATGAAAAGTTTTGTTTAATAACTAAAGATCAAAGAATAGAAACAGAAAAGTTTTTTCAAAGACACTGAATCAACTTTGAGGAATAAATATCCTTCTTGCCTGTCTGTGATCCCTGTAAAACTGTCCCCCGTGTTATACCAAGACCCCATCCACCATCAAGTGTGGGTTGCTCAACAGCAACTGACACTGCAACTATATCTCCTTTCTCAACATGGGAACTACAGGCCATCACACCTGGAACATATACCTACAGTAAGATTAACGAAATAAAAGAGAAAAATGAATATATAGTCATTATTACTTCAATTGTCTACAGAACAATAAGAGGTAATCCCATAAAGAAGAACCAATAGACCTTTAAAACTAACTTCTTATTGCAGTAAAACTTCTATGAAACCCAACAAATCCCCAACCTCACAAACAACACATGCTTGCACACATCAGTAATAAAACATAAAACATCACAAAAGCCGCAATGCATAAAGAGTCCAGATTAAACAGAAATCCTGGTTCCAATTACTAGTGACTATTACAACTTAGCATCAGAAAACGACAAAAGAAATAACGAAAGGGAAAGAAGTTGAGGAATTAACAAAATTCTTCACCATCTGCACAACTTCATCAGCTTTCATAAGTGTAAAGAATTGATGCTTTTGATGCACTGATGATTGTAATTTATCTATTATCCTCCTCCCCATTCCCTCCCTCTTCACCACGACCCCCTCCCCCCAACCCCAACACAAAAAAAAAAAACACCCAAACACCAAACACACCACAACAGGGTGGGGGGCAATGCGAATGAGTATGCAGGCATATATGAGTCGTGTGCATTCTTATGCAACCGTTAAAATCTATTCAATTCCCACTAGACAATGCACAGAAACTGTCTGCAGACTAGCAGCCAACACAAATATTTCAGAAAAAGATTATTTTTGATGATTCTCACAGAAGGAAATAGCCAATAATTACAAAATTAGAGAAGCACAGAGTTTTCGCAGAAGAAATCTAACAAAGTAAGATAGGAAATAAGAGTAAAGAATATATAGAAAGTGGAAGAAGCGCGGTAGAACCCGTAAGAACAAAAAGAAGTGATAAAATAAGCAAAAATGAAAAACATAAAAATCCAGAGTCAGCAGATGAAAAGCTGAAAATCAGCGAACCTGAGCTCCCCGAAGAACTGCTTCAGCGCATTTCCTACTAACAATCACCTCCTTTGGCGGTTTGTCAGGTGCATAACCATAATCAATCTTATGCGGCCCTGAACCTTTAACAAATACAACATATTCTAAGCCAGGAATCTGAGACTTAGAAATTGTTCCATTCTGCAACCTTCCCTTCACAGAACTTGACACATCTGCTTCACTTCTCCCTATCACCCACCACTTCGTTGTTACAATTTATCCAAATTCTTAATTCACACTAAAAATTTTTTTTTTAAAAGAAAGAAAAATTCTTTTTAGCTTCACAGCATTACCAGAATTCTGTATTATTGCCAGTAGTTTCTGAATAACATCATCAGTAGTTGTCTTGAGCGTGTTCACACGAATACAAGAGTAACACGATGGACGCCTAATTATAACATGAAACTAAAACTAATTCAATAACAATGTCTAATCAACAAGGATATCAACTAAAATGCAGGTCTTAACAGTAAGTTCAGAAGCAATGTTCATTCATACTTACGCAAGCAAAAACTAAACTCAAAAGTAGAAATGAGAAAACAAAAAGAAAGCGTACGTTAGGGCTTTAGAAATGCGAGAGAAGTGATCAGCTCCGTAAGCTCTGATGAAGTATTCTTCCACTTGAGGATTCCATCGCAGTAGCGGACTGTAACTGTACCGCCCCGATAGATCCATCTGTACAAAAAAATAAATAAGAAATAAGAAAATTACGTTAAATTTAATACGGAGAGTGAAAGAGAAGGGACCTTAGGCGTAGGGTTTTGGAGAGTGAGAAAGCTTCTGCTAAAGGTTTTGAGAAGGCAGAGGCAGAGGCAGTCCCTCGCTTTCTTCATTCAAAGAGAGGCCGGTTCAGTTTTCCGTGCGTTGGTTGGACGACTCATTAGCGATGAGAAGTTTCGTTGGGTCTGAGCTGGGCTGGGCTGGGCTTAAACCCTTTACTAGATTAAAAGAGCAAGAGTGGATCTTGCATTAAAGGGGTGTAACAAGAAGTAAAATGACGTGGGTATAGAAACACTTTAGAACAAGTTGCAAGTGTAAATATTGAAAAACACCTCAGGCAACCTTTTGGGAAAAAATTCAGGTGTTTAGCAAATCAACGAATAATGGAGTATACACTAATAAGTACTCAATATTATTTTTCCTTCATCTCACTTGCCGCCTTATGTCAATATTCCAAGAATATTTATGTTAATTTTAATTTATTATAAATTTATAGGCAATAAATATATTAATATAGTAAATAGTACAATACAAACAAGTTGTTCACTTAGGGTGCGTTTGAAACAATATATTGTATTATACTGTATTGCATTAGCACTGTATTATAATAATGTTGTACAATATTTGGTGCTACACTGTACTGTATTATTTTTTTAATTAATTTCAATTAAATATTATATTATATTAATGTTTTATATTATATTAATATATTTAAATTGTATTAATATTTTATGTTATTATTTATATTATTATTAATTTTAAATTACTATTATTCAAATTTAAATATTTTTATTAGTTATAATAAGTTATAAATTTATTAATAAATTATAATGTAAAAACATGGGTTTGGTATTATTTTAATGTGAATAGTATTTTAATACCCTATAATACAATCTACCAAACATGCCCTTATGGTGCGTTTAACACACAATATTGTATTATATTGTATTGCACTATTTTAATATTTGTGTATTATACTATACTTAATTGCGTTAGCATTATATTATAACAATGTTGTATAATGTTTGGTGTTGTACAGTACTGTATTAATTTTTAATTAGACTATATTTGGTGTTGCATTGTATTGTATTAATTTTTTGTGATTAATTAAATTAAATAATTAGAAAATAATATTTATTAATACTTAGAAAAATAATAAATATAGAAATCTTAAATTTTAGAAATTTAACAAACTTGTTAGTGAATGTTAAAAATTAATGGTTAAATTTCTAAAATTTGTATTATAATTATAATAAAATAAAATTTATAAAATTTAATATTATATGTAAATAATAAATTAAGATTATAATTAAGATTATAATTGTTAATATAAATTAATAAATTATTATTCAATAATATTAAATTATATTTTAATTTATAATATATTATTATTTCTACATTTTTACATTTTAATATATTAATAAATTTATAATTTAATATAATAATTATAAATATTTAAATTTGAATAAATTTAAATGATATTAATTTAAAATCAATATTAATGTAAATAATAAAATAATATTAATATATTATTTTTATATGAATCATTAATAAATAAAAATAATATTATCATATAATTTATTGTTATATATTATTCATTATATTAGTATTTAATAATAAAATAATTTATTTTTATAATATTTTAATAAAATAAATTCCAAATGCCTCATTATAATGAGGTTTCAAATTTTGCCAAATATCTCCTTGGTAATAAACTAATGTGAATAGTATTATAATATCACATATCCTATGCACCAAACACACCCTGAGATCACAACAAATTAAGAAAGATAAAGAATAATGTCACAATTATCTAAGCGCATGTGAATTTTTATAGATCTTACGTTCCGTGTTTGTTAGTAATAGAGTATGGTTATACATTTTTTTTTTTTGGGTATTTTGAATTATTAATCATCAGTTATCTACTTAAATTTTATTCCTCTGATCAAATAAATATTATTTAAAAGAATGTTTTATTAAAAATCTAATATTAAACCAAATCGTATAAAAGTCACTTCAGTACAAGATTAGACCAAATCCAATGCCACTTCCTTCCTATTGAAATGAATGAATTCAGAAGAGAAATGTTCAGAATTTCTTAGGGATTGAAGCTGTTCCATGATACTGATGATACGCATCATTGATTAGTTTAAGTATAAAAATTTCAAAATGGGGGGGGGGGGGGGGGGGATGACAAGACAATATATTTGAAAAGAGGTGCAAGAGTTTATTCAATCCAAGCAAACGATTTGAGAAAGTGCATGCATGGATCATGCATTTGCTTTGGCAATTGTATATTAGGGACAAAACAAACGCAAAAGGACAGATAAAAAAATTTGTTCTCTCTAGATTTTTCCATGCTTCAAAATCTTTTTCTTCCTCGAAGAAACAAGCAATCCTTGAAATATTATATTTAAAAAAAATGGGTGGATTAAAGATAAGTTCTTGATGTTGGAACAAACCTAACGTGATCGCGAGTTGGGAATTTCACCGCACTACCTAACTCTTTCTTTAAATTAATTCCATTTGTGTGTCAAATGAAAACTCCTTTACTCGTCCCAATTCTTCAAATTTTCATTTTCCAAAATCCCTGGGCCCTAGCCAATAATTATACGGGGTAAAAGTTAATTTAATCTTAATATTTTAAGGTTAGTATCTGTTTATTTTTTATATTTTTAAAATTATTTTAAAATATTCTTACTGTTAAATTATTAATACTTGTGTTGTACTTTTGACTTACTTTTACAATATTACCTTATTACAATAATTTTTGTTTGACATAAATATCCAGTTTTTTGGGACATCAACATAAACCTAATATACTAACTCCTCAACAAAGTATTTCACAACAATTAATATATATTCTTTTTATTTTTTTAATTTTATTTTTTAGAATTAAATTAGTAATTTAATTATTTTCTTTTTATTAATGTAACAAAAAACTAAACGTTATTGTAAGAGAATAACATTATAAAAATAAGTCAAAATGAACAAAAGTAATGGCAGAGGTGTCTATAATTTAACAATAGAGATGTTTTTAGATACTTTTAAAAATATAAACACTAAATGGATACTAATATCAAATTTTACCCTAATTATATATAAGTTATTGTGATTATATTATTATATACATTTTTATGTACTATAAATATGTTAAAATAATATAAGTTTCATTAAGTATTCGTATTCCGGTGCTTGGTCAATTATTATATGCATTTTTATGTACTATAAATATGGTAAAATAATATAAGTTCCATCAAGTCTTCGCATTCCGGTGCTTGGTCAATTATTTGACAAATCTAATGCTAATCTATTCTTTATTAAACTCAAATTAAGAATTAACAACGTCTGAAATAAAGGTCAAAAGGCATAGTCATATCGATCGGTTCCACTTTTACTTAGATTTTTGTTCTCTTTTGTGCGGCGTGTGATTTTAACATGCATGGCTTATTGGCTCACATGCAACTAATTTCTTTCAAATTTTCAATAAATAATTCAGTTCAAAGGATTAGGTGATTCGGAAGTTGTTTGTGAAAGATGATCTCAAGCACTTTAATTTCCCTATACTTGATGCTTAATTTTCCTCTTTTTTTTGAAATTCTTTCCACGTCAATGAAAATAAATAATTTTTCTAAAAAAGAAAGACATAAAATAAAGGGAAATATCTGCCATCAGCATAGAAATATGGGGGAAAAAAAATAAAATTTAACATAGAGAAAGGAGGAAAATGTGGGAAATGGCAGTAATTTGAGGCAGACATACATGCCGTTGCCGCCATGAACTTTTTGGTATTATCAACTATACTATTATTATTTTATTATATTTCTAAAAAATGATGTATTAATATAAACTAATAATAATAAGATGTTTTAATTTCAAAGCAATGGGTTGAGTATTGGTTGGTTGTATTTTTTTTGACTCCGAGAAGTAATAAGATTAGAATGAGGATAAAGAGGAGCTTTGATAGTTGAAATTTCAGATTTTCAATTCACACTTTTGTTCATGGTTTTGTCATTTGTGCAAACCTTTTCTCTCCTCCACGCAATACCCTCTCTTATGCTTAATGAGGTTTCGTGATACTAATTGCTCTTCTAATTACAGGCAAATCAAAGAATAAAGATAATGAGCCGACTTCTTAACTCTTTTTTTTTTTTCTTTTTTCTTTTTGAAAAAAATAAGAAGAAGAAGAAGAGTAAGGATGATGAATTCTAACAACACTCGTTAACTAGACATACAGAATGTCTTGTCTAAATTGATTTAGAATGACACGGTTATTAAATGAGTCTAGCTATATTGGAACTGTTTTAAGATAGAGTATGCTCTTATAACCACACGATCAAAATTATAATGTGTTTTTATTATTATTTATTATTTTTACATACGTGGATGTAATTTGTACTTCACCTTAGAGTAGCTCCAAAATAGTCATTGCCTTATTAAATAAGTGCATAGCTTACTAATCGTGTTGAATTTAAATTTTGAGATCTTAACACATGAAAACGCATGTTTATACGATAATCGGTCATCCAATTAGTTATGTTTAAGTCAACTTTTTTTTTTTCCATACAATAAAATTATGTTGTATTTGTATATTCTCATAATTGTACCGTTACATATAGACTAAAATTTATTAGAATCTTCTAAGTACATAGCAAATCTCTTTAAAAAGATATTAAAAACATGTTATATAAGTGCTATTTTTAGAAATACTAAAAATATGTTATTTGTCTTTTAGCTGCGTCTAGATGGTATATTGCAGGTAACAATACTAAATAAATTAAATTTCAAAACCGTGCGTACAAATTTCTTTTGAAGACTTTTTGGACTTTTTCCTATTCTTATAAATTGATATATGAAAAGATATATCGAGACTCGTTTTGATTAGCACATTATAATGACAATAATAGTCTACATAATTAGGTGAACACAACTGAGTATTTGTACCAAAGACGGGAAAAATATTTTTCTTATGTACTAGAAAGATGTTGAAGCCTTTTCTTTCAAAATATTGTTTAGTGTTTACAAATTTTGGAACTTAATTGCCAAGTAATAAAACAAGTCTAAAAGTAAATTTGGTGAAGTAAAACAAAATTTTGTATTTTTTTTTTCTTGTACACCGTATTTATTTCACATAATGTACTCTACTACTCTTGTTCTACTCTATGCACCACAAAAATTATTTTTTAGGAAAAAATCCTAATTAAGATGGGATTGGTGTGAAAGAAAATTGATTCATTTACTTATTTATTCCATTGCCGGGGGGGGGGGGGGGACACAATTATACATGACTATTGAAGTTATGCAACAAAAATTAATTATGTCAATGTTATTATTAAGATATTCGGACTATTCAACCAAAAAAAGTAGGTTAATTAAGAATGTGTGTGTGTGTTTTTATTTTTATTTTTATTTTTTTGGTTCCCCTAAATTTGGACGGCAGAGAAGAATTTTAACATTCTTTTGTTGACCATTGTAGTTTTTAAAATTTTCATACACATGTTACAATATACTTTTAAAAAAATTATTTTCTTCCATTTCATTCTTCGATTGATAAAATATTTGAAAAAAGAGGAGATAAATAAAGCAAGGGATATTTTTAATTTACCTCTTCATATTATGACATACTTCAATAGCAATTAAATATTTTGAAAATGTGTCTCTCTTTTTTTTTTTTTTCCTTTTTTTCTCCTCACTTTGATGTTTTGCTTGGAACGAACTCCTTACAAACGAGTTTTTGGAAATAATTTGATTTCGATAAACCAAAAGCAATCCCGGACGCCCGGTTACAAAATGACATACATCAAATGGTTTACAAGTTTCAAGTAAATAAATTACATATTAATTACTATAAAATTTTAGAATATCTATCACTGCTCAAAAATAAAATCAACTTCGTAATAAATCTAGAAAATGACTTCTAATGCTGATTTGGCGTCTAAAATAGTAAAGTCGGCAAAATCTAACACTGACGGTCTAATTAAAAAATAGTTAAAATTTGATAAATTCATCGAAAGGTTTGAAATCATAGGGCCTCAATTAAACATCATTAATCTCAATTAACATCATTACTTGTAAAGTCACCCTTCAACATCAGTTATCTCAGTAAACAGCTATGAAAAATAATCTGTCAAAGTCAAGCGGCAAGACTAAATTGTCAAAGTTATAAAACAAACTGACTTGTAAGTTCATATATGTATTCAAGGAGTCACAGGCAAGTCACCAACTTTATTTTCTTAATTTTATTAATTTATCATCTAAAATGTACATATCAATAAATATTTGCATTATGATGCACGCTTACATACTCACCGCATTCAGTCTCCATTCCAATTCAACAAACCAATTTAAACTCAACTTATTTATCAAAACTTGAGTCATGGCAGGCGGCTGAATTTTTATAAGTTAATTGTGGTGGTTTTCTTTTTTATTATTAAAATTTATAGGACAAGTACATTATATACAATAAATTAGGTATTGGTTCAGACCTCTTGCGTCAGAATTAGTATATGTACGGTCCAGTCTTGAGACCTACATTACCTTGTGTTTGGAAGCAACTTAATAAACTTATGTAAGGGATTAAATTTACTTTTAAATATACCAAAAAACAAAAAAACAAATGTATTTAGTGGGTTTATTTTCTTTTTGGAAATTGATATGTTAATTTATTATAATATATATATCATTCTCACGTGCGGATGACTTTTTTTTTGTATGGATATGTTATTAAACTTATATAATTTCATAATTAATTAAAATGACTCTATTAAATCAGGTGTTCACAATTAAAAAAAATAAAGGTGTCTGCACTAAAAAAAACTATCTATATATATTAATAGTTTTTTTATCGAAAATTTTAAAGTGTAGGAAAGTTTGAGAAAATTTTAAAACCACACAATTTTAAAGAATTACAATGTTAAGCATTTAAAATCATACGGTTTTAAACTTTTCTCAAATTATCCCGCACTTTAAAATTTTAGATTAGAATATATATATATATATATATATATGACGAATGGTAATTATGCACAAGGAAATCCATTGTCAACTGCAAACAGGTGTCATTTTTTTAATTCTTAGACGGTAGGTGTCGTTTTTTCTTTTAATTCTTGAAAATAATATGTAGTTATTTTTTCACTTTAAATAAATAAATTTCAAGTCACTATTGGTGTTTTCACAACTGGTCCGACAAGCAAAATTGTATGGGGTCGTATGAGCTGCGCAATTTACTATAGCAAATGAGATGCGTCATGCCACCTGTAAAGTGAAAAATAAATAAATACATAGAAAAAAAAATGAAAAAAGAAAAAGTTCAGATTAGATTTGGCAGCTTCATTGTCATTGACCAAAGCTTTCTTGGCTGCAACTCCAAAGAGGAGAGACCAAATTTAACCAAAATAAAAATAATAACACATTATATAAAAATGAACCATCATCAATTAGACTTGAAAAAACTTATAATTTTTTATTCACGTCGGCTTCCCTAAATTTAAAATTTTGGTTTAAAATAATTACCTGATCTTTTATAATATGAAGACAATTCAAGCCAACAATACATGAAATATGACCAAGTTGTTATTTTTCCACTTCAGATACACACGATTGGTAAAAGGGTTTGAAGCTTCAAGTGTTTCCCCAAGAATAAAAATCTTTTTTTTTTTTTCCTCACAAAAGAATTAACTAAGATTTAGTCAGTTTCTTTGAAAATTTTACATTCTCCCCTTTAGTTTACAAATCCTTGATTCTGGCCTTTTCAAATTTGTAATTTCTTTATTTTTGACCCGTTAAAATTATTAATTTAACCTATTAGTCTAAATTGAGACTATAAAATTTTATTATTTAATAAAAGTTTTTAATTTGTTTGAGTTTATTTTCTAATAAAAAATTATTTTAATTATTTTTCCGAAAATTTTTTACAGATTCCACGTTCCGTATAAGTTGGGGTCAAATTTAGTATCCTATTGCTGATTCACAGCTAGAAAGTTCAACTGACAAAATAATGTCAAAGCTAAAAAGCCAAGACCAGGGAGCAGCGAATTTTGCCAAGAAAAGCCCAGTAAAAAGGCAATAATTGCAAGTTAAGTGGGTGATTTTCTTCACTTAGTTGCAGGCTTGTGAAGCAATATCTATGGCCAATCTAATAGTTGAAAATGAAAAAAAATGACGGTAGCTCGTAAACTGTAGAAACAAACAACTCACTCGCGAGCCAAGAATGATACAGTAAACAGGGAGGAAGGAACAAACCCAACAACAGAAATCAAGACCAGGTAAAAACTCAAAAATAATAATAATTTAAAAAATTAGTCAACTTTCATCCCTTTGAACCTGGGCATTTATTATACTTCTTTATCTCTCTGCACTTTTTTTTTCTTTTTTATATGAAACCGCGTATTTGAATAGTGATTCCCCTTTTCATTTTCTCTGTTCTCATGAAACCATTTACTAGATTCAAAGTCTTTTATTGGGTTCTAATCAAAAGAGTTGAAGGCACACAGGACTCTCTTAAGTTCTGAGCTCGATCAAAAACTTGTTTTCACGGTTTACAATATTTTCTTGATTCACAGCTTTTGGTCTTTTCTCTCATTAATACATTTATATCCACCCCCCTCAAGACCTCTCACATTTTCACATTATTTTGTGCTCTTTCATTTTCCCAAGAATCCTTTTCCTCTTCTGCAGTCTTTATTCAAAGTTTTTGTTTCTTGGGTGGAAAGCACAAACATTTCTGATTTGTCCTCATTTGTTGTTCGTTCTTTTTTGTGCTGAAATTTCAATTTCATGTAGGATTTTAACTGTGATAATAAGAAAAGGAGAGTTCATTGCTATGGTGTTCAAGGTTTCTTTAGTTTTGGTTCTTCTCTCAATCTCTGCTGGCAGTTTTGATGCGGTAGCCAGAGCTCATGATCACCGTCGCCCCAACAGTTTTAATTCCAATACCTCTTCTCTTGCCGGCATCAAGTTGCCTGATCACATGAGCTTCAATGCAGTTTCTTCTTCAACAAACTCTGGCTGCAGCTTCTCAAAGTCAAACAAACCAAAGCACCCTGAAAGAATTGACACACAAGAGAAAGATGGTGATGTTGCTCTTGATGATGATGATGGAGATGATTCGTTAACATTGAAACCCAGTAAACAAAAGGTGAAGCTTCACCTAAAGCACCGGTCGAAGAATCAAGAAACAGAGCCAAAAAAATCTGTGGCTGAGTCCACAATAAGGGACTTGACAAGAATTCAGGCACTTCATAGGAGGATCAGTGAGAAGAAGAATCAAAACACGGTTTCAAGGCTACAGAAAGAAAGTCAGAAATCGAAGAAGCAAATTAAGCCGGTGGTAACTCCGGCAGCTTCACCGGAATCTTATGCAAGTGGGGTTTCGGGCCAGCTGGTGGCGACTTTGGAGTCTGGGGTGAGTCTTGGTGCTGGGGAGTACTTCATGGACGTGTTTGTTGGTACACCTCCTAAACACTATTATTTGATACTTGATACCGGTAGTGACCTTAATTGGATTCAATGCGTGCCTTGTCATGATTGTTTTGAGCAAAATGGGCCTTATTATGATCCTAAAGACTCTAGTTCTTTTAAGAATATTAGTTGCCATGATCCTAGGTGTCATTTGGTTTCATCTCCTGATCCTCCTAGGCCTTGCCAAGCTGAGAATCAAACATGTCCTTACTTTTATTGGTATGGAGACAGTTCTAATACTACCGGTGACTTTGCACTTGAAAAGTTTACGGTTAATCTCTCAACGCCTACTGGGAAGTCAGAACTTATGGAGGTGGAGAATGTGATGTTCGGCTGCGGCCATTGGAATAGAGGCCTATTTCATGGGGCTGCTGGGTTGTTAGGACTTGGGAGAGGTCCTCTCTCCTTCTCCTCTCAGCTTCAGTCTCTATATGGTCACTCCTTTTCGTATTGTCTTGTTGATAGAAATAGTGACACCAATGTTACCAGCAAGTTGATCTTTGGTGAGGACAAGGACCTCTTGAGCCACCCCAATTTGAATTTCACCTCATTGGTTTCTGGAAAAGAAAATCCAGTGGATACATTTTATTATCTTCAGATTAAATCAATCATTGTTGGAGGAGAGGTGTTGAGCATACCAGATGAGACCTGGCATTTATCGCCTGAAGGGGCTGGTGGTACAATCATTGATTCGGGAACTACACTAAGTTACTTTGCAGAACCAGCCTATCAGATAATCAGGAAGGCATTCATGAAGAAGGTGAAAGGCTACCCATTAGTCAAAGACTTTCCGATTTTGGATCCTTGTTACAATGTGTCTGGAATTGAGAAGATGGAACTGCCTGAGTTCGGGATTCAGTTTGCGGATGGTGGGGTGTGGAACTTTCCAGTTGAGAACTACTTTATCCGGCTTGATCCGGAGGATGTTGTTTGCTTGGCCATTTTGGGAACTCCTCGATCTGCTCTTTCAATAATAGGGAACTATCAGCAGCAGAACTTCCACATTTTGTATGACACAAAGAATTCTAGGCTGGGGTATGCACCAATGAGGTGTGCTGACGTATAACATCTTGTTAGCGATTCAAGAGGTAGGAGAAGAACTGTAAACATGGCGTATCAGGGTGACATATATATTTTTTTTTTACTTTTTATTTAAACGTAGAGGTAACATACAAAAGAATTAGTTCATTGTTTTTTCTTCTTTTGATGTTCATGTGATTACATATTCAGGACAATAATCCTATTTATTTTGAAATGTACCAATACATTCTTGCACACTCTTATTTTCAGTTTTTTGGTTAGCCTTTCTTTTGCCGACTCAAAAAGTGTTGTATGATTAACAAATCACTCACATTTCTGTGATTACATATTCAGGACAATAATTCTGTAAATGCAGGACACCTGAATGCACCCTTCAGTATAGACATTCAGGTGTCCTGCATTTACAGCATAAATGATTTCTGCTCACGTTATGAGACTCTGACCATGGACCATCGTTTTTAGTTTAACAATTCGCTGAAGTGTTTCGGATGTAGGGTCATTATTGCAAAGATCAAGGAATGTTATTTTGGCTGGTTCCCTATTGCATCTATGTTAATTTGAACATACAGATTAAGGAATGGGTCAACTGTTAGGTGTGCTGAGATAATGATGTGTATATAACCAAAAGAGTGAGTCAACAGTTAGGTGCATAACCCTGTAAATTTCTCTTTTATTTATATGTTTATCATCTACCACCATCACCACTTTTTAATTTACTTATTTACTTTTTTTTAGGGTCACAACATTTAACAGATACCTCCCTCAATATTTGAGTTTGCTATGTACTGTTTGCTCTTTCTGTGTTCTTTTCCCACCAAGATCAGTATTGGTAGGCGTCCATTGAATGCATTGTGTGAAAAAGTAGCTTTAGAGACGGCACAAGATTGATTTTGATGTTGAGATTTTTTATATGGATGGCATTAGCCTGCAAGTCTATATCCAATTAAAAAGGCGTTTTCTCTGCTGCTTCCTTTTGAGTGCTCCCCAAGAACTGATATAATATTAATCAAGCACGCTTTCTATGAAATCTGAATAATCAGAAAATTCCTTGCGCTTGATTCAAATGAGGTATTCTAATGGATGCCACATAAATTGCCTTCTGTCAGCTGTCCTTTGCTGGTTTCTTGGGGCCATCCATAATCTAAGCCCTGCTTTTGCGGGGCTGTGGCTCTTAATTCTTTCTATAGGTCAATTTACAAAGGCTTAGTGTTAATATAAACATAAGCCATTTCATACGATCAGATAAGCATAAGCCAGTTTCCAATTCAAACAAACACCCGTTTCGGAATCTTCCTCTGCTTGCATTATAATCGTTGATGAACACTGACGTGGCAGCTGATCAGACGGCCGTGGCAGTTTGTGTTGGTTCAGGAAGAACACAAACGACAGACCAGACCGCATGTTGATTGTTGAATGTCTTAATTTAGTCAGCATATGGTTCTCCTGATAAGTTTTGCATGTTCACACCATCACATGCACGTGTAAATTAAGGGATAGTCGGCTCAATTCAATCACCGCATTTTCAAGTTTACTTTTCAGAGATCACATTACGTAGGGGGGTGGGTTGATCTGGTGTCGCATACCATGACGAATCTCCATCGGTTTGCTGTAGGGCCCATAACACAACTCCGTCAATGGCCAATGGGAACTCGCCCCAGGCCTCTCGCCGCGCACCTCGCACGCACGATCAAAATTTATTGTATGTAACGCGCATTATATTTATGCTCTTTACGTAATTTTGCAATGGCATTACATGGGGCTTCAATAGCTTTTCCTGCAAGCGAGTGGGTGATCTTGGTCAGAATAAAGAATTCAAAGACGACAATGCGACCAAATATATTTTCAGGACAGAACTACGTTACAGATTCTTCAAAGCCTGTTAAGCTTGCGTCCTTAGTCACATTGATCCACGTCATAGTTTTGGTCAACTGGTCAATCGTGATCGCCGCTGAACTTTGCCCTGCCGTCAAGGGCACAAACTTGGACAATGATCATGTCTCCGTCGTTATCACTGTTGCTAGTATTATTAGGGAATTTGTACACTGGCCCTCGGTTTCCGTAAAACGGTCATTAAGACACTTTTATGTTTGATAATTTTTTATCAAATTCAAGTTGACTGTTTACATCAAAGGAGACCTAAGCGTGTTAGGGTTTTTTTTTTTTTTTTTTCTTTCTTTTATTACGTGATTCACAAACATTAGATGTAAATTGTAAATATTCATATTCTCCCTTCTAGGGAAGTTCCTTTTTGATAGTTTTCAATTTTTTTTTATATTCATTTTTATTTTATAAATTCTATTCTGAAGAATGATTTGATGATTTGGTCAAATTCAGGTTGCTTTTTCAAAGGACTTTGCTGCTAGCAAAGGCATAAACTTATAGGAAAAAGAAGGCCAAGACCACTCATAAACCCTATTTCTATAACACATATTGAGCCGCTTTTTTGGGCAAACTTTTAGGATTCATGTGACTGCTTATGAACATGGAAGGAGTTTGTAGGTCCACAAAGATGTCTGTTTAACAATTTATAAAAATAAGTGGACTTACTTGACTATTTTATTAAATCATAATGTCCTCCTTTTTTTTTTTGTTTTGTTTTGGGGGTTTTCCCTTATTGTTATTCTATCCTAGTAGGGTTTTAGTGCTGGGCTCAACATGAACAGCAATGATTTAAAATAAGACCCAATTGAGCTGGGCCGTTTTATATTGGCCCAGATGAATCATCAAAGCCCATTGAAATAATGAAGAGTTAGGGTTTTAAACCAAACCATCCCCAGTAAAGCGTTCAAGGACGGAGTGAGAGAGACACTGAGAGAGCTGTGGTTTTCTTGTCTGTTTGTTATTGTTGTACAACAATCGGCAGCAGCCTCTCTCTCTAATCTCGTATGAGAATGGTTACTTTCAGGGTGAGTGAGTAGTTGGTTTCACTGCATTTGCCTTTTTTTTTTAAAAAAATAATTATGTGTGTTATTTTAAATAATGTTGTTCCCGTTGTTACTGTGACATTGCCACCAAAAAAAAAAAAAATTAATTTTTAACAATAATAAAACAGTTTCACCAGTACCAAGTTGTGGGAAGAGCTTTGCCGACGGAGACGGATGAGCATCCCAAGATCTACCGCATGAAGCTTTGGGCCACCAATGAGGTCCGTGCCAAATCTAAGTTCTGGTATGTGTTGAATTTACTCTTGCTCATTTATTCACTTGAAATATTTTTGGCTTTGTAAATTCAGTGCCTCTTTTATTTATTTTTTAATAATTTTAGTTGGGATTTTTTTTGGGTTGACTTGTTGAAGGTATTACTTGAGGAAGCTGAAGAAAGTGAAGAAGAGCAATGGGCAGGTTTTGGCCATCAATGAGGTTATTTTCTTGCATCTCCTTGTGTTGTATTGCGTATCTCTCTTACAATTTGATCGACATAAAGATGCCCATAAGTTTTGAAATTTGTATTGATAATGATAGGTTTAATTCTGGGGCTAAACAGGTTTCTTGAACTTTTAATGTGAAATTCATGTGAAGTAAACTAATTAAGATAAAATGTGAATGTACCTTGATTAGGGATCTTTCTAGTCTATAATGTGAGAAGAATGGTTACGGCGTTCAAGTTTTGTACATAGGTTAATATAAATTATAGAATTTTCCTTAGAATATCCCATTTGTTTCTAAGGGGTTGCTTAAATGGCGGTTCCTTTAGAAATTGTCCCAGCTTGCTGCTATTAGCTTGGGAATGCACAAGGTGTATGGTCCAACCTGCCGTCACTCATTTCACTCATGCTACACAGTACTACTTGTCTTATTCTTTAAAAATAACAATGAGGAACAAGGTAAGATAAAGTAGACTACTCTAATTGTACACAGGATAGGAAAGAATCTATTTGTTACTTGTTTTCAACAGTGATAACTAAAACCGCACAAAGAGAATGAAAGAGGCTGAGGTTTTGTCCTGTATTACACCTGGGAATTTTTTCACAAAGAAGTACATATTTTGCCATATGATGCAAGGCTCAGGAATTCTAATTATTAGTTAGTTCTTCCGAGCAAAAGAAAATGAGTTTACTGTGACGCTGTGATGTTTAAATGTTGCATATTCTTATTTTTAATATTGATTTATTTTAAAATTTTAACTACTTATGATACCGGATCTCTTATTATTGCAGATTTTTGAAAAGAACCCAACAAAGATAAAGAATTATGGGATCTGGCTTCGGTATCAGAGCCGAACTGGTTATCACAACATGTACAAGGAATACAGGGACACAACTCTTAATGGGGCTGTTGAACAAATGTACACTGAGATGGCGTCACGCCATAGGGTGAGGTCTCCTTGCATTCAAATCATTAAGACCGCTACCATCCCAGCAAAGCTCTGCAAGAGGGAGAGCACCAAGCAGTTCCACAACTCCAAAATCAAATTCCCCTTGGTGTTCCGGAGGGTGAGGCCCCCAACAAGGAAGCTCAGGACAACATACAAGGCATCCAGGCCTAACTTGTTCATGTAAGCGGCTTATTGCCTGCTGGTTTTGTCACAGGAAAACCTGGTTGATTTGATTAGTTTATTCAGCAGAGAGCAGGCAAGACAGCTTTTACCTTACATGTGGGCCCAAACATTCCACAAAATCAATCTTTCAAATTTTGATGATTGTTTGATTTGGTTCATTGATGAAGAGTTTGTTGAACTTGGTGGTTTTGATATATTATCTTTTTTTTTTTTAAGTAAAAAGAAGGAAAGAAGTTTGGTGGATCTGATTGCTAATTTGGTGTCGATATTTTTGCCTAATATTACAGTCACAACTCACAAATTCAAACTACTACATGTGGGTTTTCCGGACTCTACAAAATTAAAAGGGAGCTGCTATCTTACATTAAACGTAAGGTACAGTTCTCTTACTAGTGATGGATTTTAGTGGAGTTCATAGATAAATTGTGTGAGTGGTTGTACCTTATGTTTAACGTAAGGTAGTAAAATTTAAATTAAATTAAAATATATAAAGAGAGAAATGCTCAGAAAAATAAATGAAAGCGTGTTTGGTGATGTTCTTTACTCAGTTTTTGGTTTTTCAAGAATAAAAATTAAAAAAATTTGTTTGGTAGACAGTCATGTAACTTTAAATTAAAAACAAAGAAAATAGAGGGGTAAAAAAAAAAAAGTTGAAAAACCACTTAAAAGAGAGGTGTATTAATTATTTGTCTTTTAGCGACCCACATACTGATCTCATTTAATTTTCTTTCTTTCTTTATTTATTAAAATCCTCTCCCTCTCTCTGCAGGCTCCCTAAAAATAAAATCCCATAAATAAGAATAATTTACACAATATGTCCGACTTTTAATTATCAATTTATAAAAAATAATATATAATGATAATCATAAATTTATTTTATTTGATCAAAAGTAAAAACTGAATGAATGTAATTAGAAAAATTAATTTGGAAGCAGTGTGGCGTAATATACTTGTGTCAAAACTATCGAAGCAGGATGATGTTTTTTTCCCCTTCTCTTCAATGTTTTAATTGATGGCCATTGCTACAAACCAGCAAATAATTACGTATATACAGATGCAAAAATAATTTATATTTTACATTTTTATAGTATTTTTTGGATTGTATATTCAAATTGCCCATAAATAAAATACTTCATAAAGGAAAAAAAATTGTAGTTGGATTCATTTGTATTTTATTTTATTTATAATAATAATAATAACAAACTAATTAAAAAATTATTATTTTAATTCATTATATAATCAAACATATTTTTATTATTTTTTATTTTTATATATATTTAAAAATAAGTTATTAAATTTATTTTTAATTTAAAAAATATCACATTAAAAACATCATTTTCTTTCCCTCAAACGAACAATGCCAAATGCACCGATTAAAGAACAATGCCAAATACGCCCTTCCCCAAGCATCATTTTCCTTTGCTAAAATAAAGTCTCATCTTTCGTGTTCATCTGACACACGATATCCAACGACTCTATATTCTCTTAATTCTCAATCTCCATTTTTATGTATGTATCGATTTAAAAGTTAAAATTGCCATCCAAAAAAGGAATAAAATTCTCCCTTAATTTAATTATTATTGAATTTTTAAATTTTTTTTTATTATATGTATTTTAATAATAATGTGTAGGTAAGATTTTATTTTTATTTATTTATTAATAATTAAATCAGAACATAAAAGGAGAGAAACCTTATCGCAAAAACGATGGGTTTAACTGTAAAAGGAAAATGAATTAAATTTTCAGAAACGGCGGGTTAGGTGGCCGAAAAAAAAATTGAAAGCCTACTCATAACGGAGGGAGAGTGGTAGGTGGGTAGACCAAAATATGAAAAACCCCGCCATGTGTAATAAAGCTAGCAAACTGACCAGTTGACTTCATCTTGTCTCTCTCTTCATTTGACAAAGTGTTGTTTAACAAAACCTACAAGTTCCTCTCTGTTCTTGTAAGTAGTTCTTTCTTACTTTTATGATCATTTAGATAAACCAAGTGTATTATTTTTTCATTCTTCTTCATGTAATACATTCATTTTGGTTATATGTACACTCAATTCCGTGTTGTGACATTGTAAATGAACAATGATTCAATCCATTCCTGGTGCAGTTTCTTAGCTTGAATCAGCTAACCTACTAATTGACTAAATGGCGCAAGGTGTTGTTAAGAACCCAGATGAGCAGGTAACTTTCTGCTCTTCAGTTGTAGTAATTAATATCTGTTTTAAAAATCTTAAATTATGATTGTATTTAATTTTTTTTTCTCTTATTGTTAAATTATGTCTCTTACTAGCTAAATGGACTGTTATTGCAATTATATACTTTTAGGTTGTTCTTGGAGAAGAAATAGGCAATGTGAGACTGGTCACCTTAAACCGGCCTCGCCAATTGAATGTCATCTCATCTAAAGTGGTTTGTGCAACCAATTCAATCTGAAATTTCGGCATTACAGCTGCTGTTTGATCAGGTCCTTGAAATCATTTATGAGTTTAAAAGATTATTTTTTATTGCTGGAATCAGGTGTCTCTATTGGCAGAATACTTGGAAAAATGGGAAAAAGATGACCAAGCTAAGCTTGTAATAGTCAAGGTTTGTTCAAGTACTTTTGGGAGTTTTAGGCTGCTATTTATCTTGCTGATCTATTCTTTTCAATTAATCTGGTTTCAGATTAACTGTTACTCATTAAGTTAATTTTAGATTTCTTACTTCCTCTGATTGCGTACTCTCTTTAAATGTCAAATACTCACTGCTAACTTATATTATGCAGGGAGCTGGCCGAGCTTTTTCTGCTGGTGGAGATTTGAAAATGTTTTATGATGGGAAGAACTCAAGTAAATAAATAATAAATACTCTGAAATTTGAATTTATTCACTTTTTATAAAGTTTTATGCTGTTTATGTATTTAGCAAAGTGATTGATCAAGTACTTTTGGCAGAGGATTCCTGCCTCGAAGTGGTCTATAGAATGTATTGGCTTTGCCATCACATTCATACCTATAAGAAAACCCAGGTACTGTTTGCTTGTAAACCTCCAAGAAGAAAATTGTTTCAGATTTTCGTATGGTTCAAAATGACGAGGAACTTTTAATGGTAATAGGTAGCTCTTGCTCATGGAATTTCAATGGGAGGAGGCGCGTCTTTGATGGTTCCTCTGAAATTCTCAGTTGTCACAGAAAAAACTGTGGGTTCTCTTTCTCACTTTTGAATAATTTGCCCAAATCTAATTGGTTGATATTTAACTCCTTATTGCAGAACTTGAATGGCGGTTATTATGTATAAAATTTTTCATAGGTTTTTTCCACTCCAGAAGCAAGTATTGGATTTCATACTGATTGCGGTTTCTCATTCATCCATTCCCGTCTCCCTGGACATTTAGGTAAGCCTGTACAAGCGAAATAGAATTGGCATATATGTATCGTGTGTTTCCGTGTCTTTCTTTCTTTTTTTAATTTTTGAAAAAAAAATTAAGAGACTAATGCGTCCCTTCTTCAATTTCTCTCCCATGGGAAATTGTTTCATCTGTTGTGAAAATGAAATTGTATTTACTGCTGGTTGGGATTATGTAGTGAATAAGAGCAAAGTGAAGATTGGCTGTACTCTAGGTTAAAGTGTTTCCAATAAGAAAAGATAAAAATGATGAATGTCCTGTTTCCTATCTGAAAACTTTTCAATATTTCTTACATAGATAATAAAAAGCTTTCATGTCATGTTTCCTGTTATGATTAACATCACAGGGGTATAATACAGGGGAATTCCTGGCCTTAACTGGGGCAAGGCTAAATGGCAAGGAACTGGTTGCAGCTGGGCTAGCTACCCATTTTGTCCCTTCTGAGGTGAGTTTCAACAGATTAAAACACGAGTATCCTCTGTAAACCCTATTTGGAAACTATTTTCTCAAGATTAGCATCAAGATTAGCAGAGTTTCTGGTTAGTTCCCTAGATGGATGCAAGTTTTCCTGTTTAAAAACTCCCAAAAGCTTGAATACGCAGTGATGCATGCTAGTGAATCAAGACTGCTGAGAAGGTTTCTAGGTTTTTGACTGTTTTTTCCCAAGCTAGGTTTGGTCATATAAGTTTTCTGATCCAAATTCATTTGTTATGTCCATCTTTTATCAAATTAATATGAGTTCATATTTATAGTTTAAATGACTAATCTACCATCTACAATTGCTAGAAGGCAGGGAGGTAAACTGGTATAGAAGATATGTGGACTGTATTTTCATTGTTGCTCTCAGTCCTCGTTTTCCAATTTTACTTTCCAAAGTGGAAGATTGACTTATGAAACATTTTACACGCCATTCCATATCAGAAATTGCCTGAGCTAGAAAAGCGTCTGATAGGCTTAAACACTGGTGATGAAATTGCTGTCAAATCTGCAATTGAAGAGTTCTCTGAGGATGTTCAGCTTGATGGACAAAGTGTCTTAAATAAGTAAGTAATCTTAACTATCAATGCATTGATTCTCTCTCACTTTCAGTTTTGCGTTGGTGTGTTTTCGTTGTTAGTTTGATATTGAATAAGAAAACCTGAAACTTTATTGTTAATTGGTGTGCTTGCCGTGTTTAATGTGAGAATCTGAAACTTTATTGTCTATGCTAGGCAATGCTTTTCTTTTAAGGAATTTCAATTTGGAATCATTTTATTTTTATCAAAATTAAAAAAAAAATCCTCAATAGTAAAATACTTCCTTATGCAGAATAAGTTTTAGATTACTTGTTCTGCATCACCAGCTACTTCAGCTAATGAGGTTTTTCAGTGGCTAAATGGTTGGAGGTTACTATTACCTTTTAAATTATACCCATTTCTTTGCTTCTCAGGCAGTCTATAATTGATGAGTGTTTCTCAAAGGAGACTGTAGCTGAGATTATAAAATCATTTGTAAGTTTCTTTATCTGTCTTTTTGAGATTGAAGTTTTCCATTGAAAATGTTTACCATTATTTGATATGCATGTCTTCAATTACCTGCAAAATTTACATTAGATGATACTTTACTTTCCAGGAAGGAGAGGCAGGCAAAGAAGGAAATGGATGGATAAGTCCAGTGCTGAAGGGGTTAAAGAAGTCATCGCCAACAGGATTGAAAATAACACTAAGATCGGTAATAAACTTTTGTTGCATGTGTGTGTCATAATTGGTTTTCTTACATGAATTGATGGTTGACCCCCATGTACCTATGGGTTTGTACATGATATCTGTTTTGTCAATTGAATTTGGCTATAATGATGTTCAAAGAAATGATGTGTTGAGATAAAGCTAAACCACGACAATTGATTATGATTAGTTAGGTTACAATGTGGTTATAATTTACTCCATATTTTCTCTATAGACATGTGTCATTTTGGCCCTAAATTTTGTTCTCAAAATATCTGCAGGTGCGTGAAGGCAGAGAGCAATCACTGGCTGAATGTCTGAAGAAGGAATTTAGGCTGACAATAAACATACTACGAGCAATAATATCTGCAGATATCTATGAGGTAACATCAGTTAAATAAAAGGCAACTCTATCTGAAACTCAAAATTGCTGCTTAACCCTTTAAATGAATCTCTTGTATATGAACAGGGTATTAGAGCTCTCACCATTGAGAAGGATAATGCTCCAAAGGTACACTCTTTCTCACAAATGGGTTCCTCATGGAATATTGGAATGTATCTTTACAAAAAATCATAGAGATTATCTCTCTGTCTGAATAATTCGGGCAACTTATTACAGTGGGATCCACCGACGCTTGATAAAGTTGATGATGACAAAGTGGATCTGGTTTTCCAGCCATTTGGAGAGGATTTAGAGCTCCAGATTCCAGAGAATGAAAACTGCAGGTTGATTTGCCTTATGATCTAATCAAATTGTTAGCATAAGTTCATTGTTTTTCTTCCTAATATATTCTGAATCAAATATATAGGTGGGATGGAAAATATGACAATTCAGCATATGCAACTTCACAGGTGACAGCCGAAGCTAAATAGATTTTTGGGCAGCAGATGCATGTTTCTACTGGCGTTCTATGTTATGAACACCAAGTATGTAGTATCATCATGGTACTAGATGCTTTCATTTGAAATAAAAGTCACTAGTAGTTACACTCAACAATAATCAGAACTGAAGTTTCTTGGGATAGAAAAATTAACTGCCCCGTTGTTTCCGTCATATATCAGTCTATTAATACCATGTTGTTTCCCTGTCATATATTAATCTATTAGAACCATTGTAGTAAGGAATTTAACATGGTTGACAGAATAAAAACCAAAACCTTGACATAAAGTATTGCAACAACAAGATGAATTGTTGCTTGGTTAATAATTGGTGCAGGAGCTAGTCCGATCCAGTGATGACTAATGGATATGAAGGTTGATGGTAAGTGATGCTTGGAGAGGACCAGTTAAATCCCATTTCAGAAGAAACTTGAAAGTTATGGCCTTCAAATTCCTGAGCATAAAAGTTGATTACACAATGAATGCACATTCAAACATTTAGAATGAAATTCCTTTTACCTCTGTCCATTACAAATGTGAATTACAGACCAATGTCTTGAAATTTATGACAACATAAACAACTTTGATAGCTATTCAAACAATAAGAAAAAGAATTCTGTTCATAATAGAACAAAAACAACTCTACAGTTGATTGACATATTTTCAACTTTCCGACAAAATTTTCAGTGATAAATGATAGCAGACAAAAACCTAAAGCTTCTGACAACAATAAAATAAAAAAGAGTCTCAAATCTTGTGGCGGTAACGTTCATATCTTAAGCCGAATCATGAACTCTATAATCAGAAGGCATTATGAATTTCAAACGCATATCTGGAAACAGATGGTCTTGTTGTCTCCGCACATTCAAAGGCCTCTTTTTGGATCTCTTACTGCTCCGTTTTGTCGAATTTGAACCACAGATTGACATGGCTAATAAATCAGCTTCAATCTGTTCTCTTGCAAGAGAAAATGAGAATTTATTAGAGAATATTATCTTCTTTTTCTGTGCCTTGTCCTTTGGCGGAGGAACAAATTCCGACCCTAACCCTAAACGAGTGTCATGACGATCAGAACTGTCTTTTTCATCCAAAGTTTTGCCTTCTGCCGATTCAACTTTTGTTGGGACGTTACATCTTGAAAATTACTTGATGCTACGTTATCATCGGTCTCGTTCTTGCTCTCCGAACTGAACTTCGACACGATTCTGGGACGTTTGCATGTCGTTGATGTTGCTTTATGATGACAATGAGACTCTTTTGTCATTGAATCTTTGTTACTGCCAGAGGTGGAATTGGAAACCGACGATAAGTCAGCTTGAGTTTATTTAAGAGAAATGATATCGGAGAGTTGGAAGCTGGGTTGAATATCGGTGGCAGTGGGGTCCATTCTAACGGCTGCTACGAGCAGCTGTTTAAAGTGTATAATGTGATGGCAATAATAAAACTGTTGATACCATTCGCAATTCCTGCTTAGAAGAATGATGTGATGACTTGGTCATTGATATTCAAGTTGCCTTTCTAGAGAGAAATAAAGAGAGACCTTAGCTTGTTAGGATTTTGGTTTTTTCGCGTGATTCACAAATTTCTAGTCCTAGCTAGCTAGAAATGGTTTTCTTTCAAATAATAATAAATAATAATAATGTGTTGTTATACTTATTTGAATAGTTAATAAGAAAAATGTGTACTTTATTTTCTAATGCGGCTAATTTATGTTCAATATACTTTAATTACTGTTTGACTAAGGTCACAAATTTTGTTTTTGTAATCATGTAATTATTGGGTTTTAGATATTAAGATTTAAAATATTTAGTTTAAGATGCGATACGGCAGATTTATAAATCAAAAGGAAGAAAAATTGAAGGTGGGAAATCAAAAGCACCTTTAGTGGGTGTGATGGGTTATTAGGTTTTGAATTAAATTTATATGGCTCGTTCGTTCAAACTAAATAAATTTCGAGAATGACAAACTTGTGAATATAATATAATAGCAGCAATGATGTATGTAATGGCATTGGTATATATGAAACTGAAATTTGTTCCCAAATTTAGGATGGATTACAGCCCGTCCCAGCCAACGCATGGCCTCGCCATTGTGTAGGTTACCCTTTTAGAGAACAAAAGACCTAATCATGTTACGATTTTACACTGCGTGATGCGTAAGAATTTGGGATTAGAATTCAATATTGAGTTGAGTTTTTACTAAATACTAAATCAATAGTTAAGATTTATTTTGAGTTTTTATTTTTTATTTTTTTTTACCTAATAATTATTGATTCAGTACTCAATAAAAATTTATATCAACACTAAACTCAATGATCCTGATCCTTGTAGCAATATCTATCAACAAAAAAAAATACAAATAGTCTCCCTTCCAGGAAAGTTCCTATTATTTTCAAGGTTTTCATTTTTATTTTATATATCTGATTATGAAGAATTAATTGGTGATCTGATCAAATTCAGACTGTCTTTTTAGCAAAAACAACAAGAGCTATGCTTGTTTGGGTTTCATTTATTGCGTGGATCGAAAGTGTCTAATAGACCGCATGATTTTCAGCGATGCGACAGACAGTCGGAATCATTCTCCAGGAGATTTCTTTGATTGGTTTCAATTTTTTTTTTAGAGTGGGTTATATGCATTCTGAAAATTACATTGAACACTCATATTTTTATAAAAAAATTTATTATAAAAATACCCATGATATAAATTACTATTAAGAATGCTTTATTATGAACACAATTAATATTATTATTTTGGACACTCATTTAGGGCACTGCAATTAATGTTTAATTTTTTTACTATTTTAAATCTTAAGTTTTTACTTCCAAATATCTTAAATAAATAATATAAAGGAAACTTAATATGTGAATATTTTAACTTTAATGAGATATGTGTGATCCTTTTAATTTTCTAATTTACAGCACAAACAATCTACCTTGTTCTTCCCCTTCGAGATGGTTAGGTAAGTGAATTGATTGCCGTCTGAATTTTATGGAGTTGAGTATAACGGGATGTTCAAATATTGAAATTCAGATTGAAGTATAATGTTATGGCTAGCATGCGTCTTTGTGTTCAAGTATTGAAATTTAGTTTTGAAGTACAATGTTATGGCTAGCACGTGTCTCGTCTAAATTCAACTATTGAAATTCAATTTTGGAATATAATGTTATGGCTAGCATGTGTCTCGTTTGTGGGTCCTGAAACTACACAAAATAGATTCTTAATTTCTACCTGAGGAGTGTGTTGTTATGTGTATGTCGTGTCTGTATTCTTTTGATGAATAGGCGGTGATCATTGCTTTAAAATATTTTATAATTTATTATGATGAACAGGCGTAGTATTTACAATTTATCTTACGATTTGCTTTAAAATATCTTATGTGGCGTCTATATTCTTTTGCAATTTACTTTAAAATATTTTACAATTTACTATGAAATATTCAGTTGATGAACATGCGTCTGTATTCTATATTTCGTGGAGGACATGGCTTCAACTCAAATTTCCAATGTTAATTCAGAATGCGTAATGGATTATGTTGAAAAAATAGCATGTATATATGCTATTTTGAGGGCACATTTTGAGTGGGTTCCACTTAACGAAAGTGAAAAATCTTATGAGATTCGGATTTTACTCCGTTAATACTTCAACGGAGTAAGAGAAATACCTATGTGTAGTATATGATCGTTTACACTAACGGCTACACAGTTCAAAGACATCGCATCTACTAATAAGCTAGTAAAGTAATTATACTATTACAAGGGAAAGTTCAAAGGATAACACCTACCTATCATGTGCTAGGTATCGATCCAATAAACTCGATCATTAAGGTCAAAAATGGTTTTGATATAAAAAATATAGCGGTTTTTTGTTTTACTGTCAATTTTCATTCATGTCGGGGATTGTTGAAAAAATAGCATGTATATATGCTATTTTGAGGGCACATTTTGAGTGGATCCCACTTAACAAAAATGAAAAATCTTGTGAGGTTCGGACTCTACTCCGTTGATACTTCAAAACGTATAATCTTATTTCTCAAAATGGTGCTTGGGTGAATGAGAAATTGTCTCTCAAAGCTCACCCTTGAAGTTAGAAATTTGAAAGGAAATGAAGCTTATCTCACATGGGAAAAAGAAGCCTAGGGATTAGTGTTTATATATAAACACTTAACCATACATGAGTAAATATTATAAGGATAAATGCTCTCTCCACACGTGCGTGTGCAATGGGGGTGCAAATTCAAGACCGATTTGGTTGAACTCGTGTGCGCCCGCGCGTCCTGCGTACGTGAATGTCAGCCCAAAATCATCCATAGCAAGCTTGGCACGTTTTTAATTTCTTTTGAATTTTTTATTGTAACAGTTTCACATTTTAAATTCAAAGGATTTGTAACAGCTTCAACAATTATTTTTTAGCTGTTATATAATTCACATTTTTTAATTCAATTTTGAAATCAATTCATTGAATTGATTTGACTAGTTATAACAATTAAATAAAATGTATTGAATTCAGAAATTCAATACAAAGCAGTTGTTATATCCTCACGTGAGTATAAAAAGGCACCTCCTCTTCTGTTTTTGGGAACACTAAAACCAGCACAAAGAGCACTTGTGATTTTTCTTTCCTCTTTCTTTCGTCTGTTTTTCTGATCGAGTTTGCCGTTGTTGTGGTTCGCCGAAATTACCTGTCTGTGCTTGACCGGAAATTCGTGCCCGTTGTATCCTGGGAAACATTTACCAGCAGACCTAAAACACTTCAGTAGGTGGTAAATCTATTTTAAGAAAATTGTACCATGCATGCCTCGGGTTTATTTTCTGTTTTGGCTTCTTTTCTCTTCTGCTTTGGTTTCTATTCTTCATTTGTGATTTCCAGTGGCTGGTTTAAGTTGTTATTTAAATTACCTATTGTATAAATTGTTATACTAATGAATTCATCAATCATAAGGTGAGTCTCATTTTACAATTCATAAATCTAATGTTCCTTTGTTAATATATATTTATTTATTTTATATATAGATATTTAAAAGTAAGGAAGAGTTAATTCATTGGACTCGTGAAGTTAGGAGGAAAAATGGTTTTGTAATTATGATTAAGAGATCTAATTTTTTTACTTGACCACATTGAACCTTGTGAGGTTCTTGACCAATAATGCTTCTAAACCCAAAGAGGGTAAAACAAATATTCAAGTTGCAAGTGCAATTGTTGCATGGCACCATTAAGATTTTTTGTGTAAAAATTTTGTAATGAATGACCTTAGTGATTCCTTGTATAACGTATACATAGAAAGAAAACATCAAGGAGCTATGAGAATCTTTAGATCGAAAATATAAAACTGAGGATGCGGGTACCAAAAAGTTTGTTGTTGGTCACTTCCTAGATTATAAAATGGTGGATTCTAAAACTGTAATAAGTCAAGTACAAGAACTTCAAATTTTATTATCTGAAATCTTTGCATAAGGGATGCATCCAAGTGAAACTTTTCAAGTGGCCACAATTATTGAAAAATTGCCTCCTGCTTGGAAGGATCTCAAGAGCTATTTGAAGTATAAACGAAAAGAGATGAATATTGAAAGGCTAGTTGTTAAGCTCAAAATTTAGGAGATAACATAAATGCAGAAAAAATGGGCTATTTCTGTGGCTAAGGCAAATTTTGTTGAACATGGACCTAAAAAAAAAAAAAATTGGGTCCGAAAAAAGGAATTTCCAAGAAGCAAACAAAGTTTCAAGGAAAATGTTTTAATTGTGATAAGATAGGTCACAAGGCTTCGGATTGTAGGTTGCCTAAAAAGAAGTGAGAGACGAATGTGGTGGAAAATATCACTCAACATGTTTCAGACATAAACATCTCTGTAGTGGTTTCAGAAGTGAATCTAGTTAGCTCTAATCCGAGAGAATAGTGGATTGATACGGGAGCAACCAGACATGTTTGCTCGGACAAAGGTTGTTCACTTCATTTGAAGCAGTTAACAACAGAGAGAAGCTATTCATGGGGAATTCGGCTACGTCTGAGATTGAGGGTCAAAGGAAAGTGATTTTAAAGATGCCGTTTGGGAAAGAACTGACTCTGAACAATGTGCTTTATGTGCCATAAATTTGGAAGAACTTGGTGTCTGGATCACCTTATGAGATATAGAAAATGAGCGTGGGGTGTCTTGCTAAAGTAGTGGTTCCTTCAAATAAAAAAGTGAAAATAGGACAAAAAATTATTGACTGCATTTTCATTGGTTATGCACAAAACAGTAGTGCTTTTCGATTTTTGGTGCATGAGTCTAAAGTTCCAGATGTCCACAAAAATATGATAATAGAATCAAGAAATGCATCGTTTTTCGAACATGTGTTTCCTTACAATTTTAGAGTGGAATCGAGAGAATTGCGACAATTTCATGAAACAACACTTGAAAATGAAGAAAATGATGAAGTATCAGAAGAAGAAGAAGAAGAAGAAGAACAAGGACAAGAAATTGAGGTTAGACGTAGCAAAAGAGTTAAAATAAAAGTCTTTTGGTCTAGACTTTCTGATGTATTTGCTAGAAAATGAACCTCAAAGCTTCAAAGAGGCTGTAACTTCAACTGAAGGCACTTTATGGAAATAAGCCATTAACAGTGAAGTTGAATCTATTTTACAAAATCATACTTGGGAGCTAGTAGATCTTCCTCCAGAATGTAAACATTTGGGGTATAAGTGGATTTTGAAAAGGAAAATGAAAGCCGATGGATCAATCGATAAGTACAAGGCTAGGCTTGTAATTAAAGGTCATAGGCAATGAGAATGTCTCGATTACTTTGATACTTATTCTCCTGTTACGAGAATAAATTCCATTCAGATGATAATAACAATTGCAATGCAATCTCGAGATATATCAAATGGATGTAAAGACGGCTTTTCTAAATGGAGATTTAGGTGATTTCTACATGGAGCAACTTGAAGGTTTTAGAGCTTCAAGACAAGAAAAGAAAGTTTGTAAATTGGTAAAGTCATTATATGGCTTGAAACAAGCATCAAAACAATGGCATGAGAAATTTAATCATACGATGATCACAAATGGCTTTAAGATCAAGTGGCTTTAAGATTAAAGAGTGTGATAAATGTATTTATGTCAAAGAAACAGAAAATGGATATGTTATTTTATGTTTATATGTTGATAACATGCTCATTGTTGGGAGTGATGACAACATGATTAAATCTATCAAGAATATGTTGAAGTCTAAGTTTGACATGAAAGACATGGGTCTTGCAAATGTCATTTTGAGAATTAAAATCTCAAGGGCTTCTAATGAACTTATTCTAAGTTAAACTCATTATGTAGATAAAATTCTTGGGAAATTTAATAAGGATGATAATATTATGTCTAAAACTCCATTAGATACTAGTATGCATATCGAAAAACAGAGGAGAGGGTATTTCTCAAGTTGAATATGCTAGAATAATAGGTAGTCTGATATACTTAACAAATTGTATAAGACCAGATCTAGCCTATATAGTAAGCAAACTTAGTAGATATACGAGTAATCCAGCAACTGATCACTGGAAAGCTATCGTAAGAGTACTTAGGTTTCTTCGATACACTCGTAATTATGGACTGTACTATACTAGGTATCCTAGAAGTATTAGAAGGATTTAGTGATGCTAACTAGATATCAGATGTAAAAGATTCAAAATCTACTAGCAGCTATGTGTTTACACTAGTAGGTGTAGCTATATCATGGAGATCTTCTAAACAGACAGTAATTGCTAGATCTACAATGGAATCTGAATTCATTACATTAGATAAATGTGGTGAAGAAGCAAAATGACTACGCAATTTTTTAGAAGGTATTCCAAAGTGGCCAAAGCATGTGCCTACGATTTGTATACATTGCGATAGTCAATTAGTTATCAATAGGGCACAAAGCAATATGTATAGTGGTAAGTCTAGACACATACGTCGTAAACATAATACCATTAGACAACTTATTTCTACTGGAGTTATTTCTATTGACTATATGAGATCAAAGGATAACATTGTAGATCCGCTAACCAAATGATTAAATAGAGAGCTAACCAAAGTGTTATCTCACTGTGTATGTTTTTTCTTACAGATTATACTAATGAATTCATCAATCATAAGGTGAGTCTCATTTTACAATTCATATGTCTAATGTTCCTTTGTTAATATTTATTTATTTATTTTATATGTAGATATTTAAAAGTAAGGAAGAATTAATTCATTGGACTTATGAAGTTGGGAGGAAAAATGGTTCTGTAATTATGATAAAGAGATCTAATTCTTGTAATGGTGCTCAAAAACTAAGGATTACCTTTTGTTGTGAGAGAAGTGGACAATATAGAAACACGAGAACAAATGAAGAGAATAAAAAAGAAAAGCAACAAGGACTACTAGCACTAAGAGATGTGGATGTCCCTTTACATTAAATGGCCATAAGTTGGACACTGATGATGATTGGGTATTAAAAGTAGTATGTGGAGTACTTAATCATCCAGATGCTGAGCATCTTGAGGGGCATTCTTATGCAGGAAGATTGTCAAAAGAAAAGACTTTGTTGTTAATTGATATGTCTACAAGTATGGTGCATCCAAAATATATTTTATTGACATTGAAAAAGAAAAATCCCAACAATATCTCAACAATAAAGAATATTTATAATGCACGTCAAAGGTATAAGGTAGCAGAGATGGGTGGGAGATCACAAATGCAACTATTATTAAGTAAGTTATCTGAACACAAGTATATTGAGTAGCATAGAAGATTTGATAATACTAATTTTGTCAAAGACTTATTTTGGGCATATCTTGTCAATATAGACTTGTTGCATGCATTTCCATGTGTCTTGCTGATGGATTGCACTTAAAAGTGTAATAGATATAATCTTCCCCTACTGCAAATTGTGGGAGTGACATCCACTGAGATGACATTTCCTTGTGCTTTTGCTTATCTTGAATCTGAGCAAAAAGACAACTACACATGGGCATTGACTAGATTAAAAAGTGTATTGGATGATAGTGCTGTGCCTAGAGTCATTCTTAGTGATAGAGACTTAGCTTTAATTAATGCCATTAAAAGAGCATTT
The DNA here is from genome assembly GCA_018350135.1 of Citrus trifoliata. NCBI lineage: Eukaryota > Viridiplantae > Streptophyta > Magnoliopsida > Sapindales > Rutaceae > Citrus > Citrus trifoliata. The sequence continues at coordinate 10,043,041 of CM031387.1, read as the reverse complement.
CCTAATGCAAAACATTTATTATGTAGATGGCATATAAACAAAAATGTAATTGCAAAGTGCAAGAAATTGTTCGCAACAAAATAGATATGGGAGAAGTTTATGATGAGTTGGAATGTATTGTTATTTTCTTCTAGTGAAGATGAATTTATTACTCGGCTCAATGCTCTGCAGCAAGATTTTATATCCTATCCACAAGCAATCGAGTATGTGACATCTACATGGTTGGATAAATACAAGGAAAAATTTTATTTCAGCATGGACAAACAAGATCATGCATTTCGGAAACTTAACAATGAATAGGTATAATTTTATTTTTATGTACCACTTCATAGTTAGCTTATCAATTTAAAATTAATATATATTAATAAATTTTTAATTTTTATTACTAGGGTGGAAAGTTGACATTCGAGGCTTAAAAATGAGCTGGCACGAGTCAAGGTAATTTTGAGACATCTTGGACAAAGATTCATTCTTTATTAGAGTTATTACACACAAACATCAAAGCTTCATTTGAAAAAAGTTTGACAGTAGTACAAGATCAATTCAAACCTGTTGAATTTAAAGAGCTTCGAGGCTTTATTTCTATAGCTGCATTGCAAATGGCATTAACTGAGTCGAAGCATGCTAATTCCATTGGTATTGATGTGTCCGCGTGTGGTTGTACAATTCGTAGTACACATGGTTTACCTTGTGCTCATGAGATTGCAGAATATAAAAGGGAAAGTCGACCTATACCTTTAGAATGTATTGATTCACATTGGAAGAAACTTGACTTGATTCGTAATCATAATAAGAGAAAGGCAGAGATGAGTTACCGACCGATATTTGACTTGATTGCCAAATGCTTTAATGAGAATGATGATGATACGAAGTTACATATTCTACAAAAGTTGATAGAAATTGCTAATCCTCAGTCTACATCTCTTATAGAACTAGAAGCTAAGAAAAATACACGCGGTTGACCAAATTCAAAAGCTAATGCATCGACCCGTCGTGACCCATCCGCTTTTGAGATTGTTTTATCAGGAAAAGAAATTTGTTCGCCTACAGTTGCATTCATGAGACCTGCAGTGAAAGTTAATGGAAATAAGCAACTAAAGCAAAAGGTATTATTTTAATTGTATTAGAATTATTATATATATTAGCAAAAGGTATTGTTTTAATTGTATTAGAATTATATATACACACAAACACATATACTTATCTCTTAACTATAATTTGTATTTTCACATTTTTTTCCTCATATTTGTTGCTAGGTGTATAAAAATAAATCGCTCAAGTCAAATCCATTTGTTAATGAATTTCCAGTTGCATTGCAATCATACATTCATCATATTAAAGATGTCGCACTTGATGGTAATTGTGGGTTTAGAGCGATAGCCGACTTAATGGGTTTTGGTGAGAATGGATGGTTACAAGTGAGGAAAGATATGCTAAATGAGTTGCATTTGAATATGGAGCATTATAGCTATTTATATGGGACATATGAGAGAGTCAATGAATTAATTCATGCAATATCATATTTTGAGAACTGTCCAAGATCTGACAAATGGATGACAATGCTTGACATGGGACATCTTATTGCATCAGCCTACAACGTTGTGGTATTCCACTTATCGATGAAACAATGCCTTACCTTCCTTCCTCTTAGGTTCAAGCCAATACCTACAGATTCTCGTAAAGAGATTGCTATTGGTTTTGTAAATAACAATCATTTTGTAGAGATTTTTTTTTAATATTTTTCGATTTTTATGTTGAATTTAATAAGCAATTCTACTAATTGAAATTAATTAAACATATGTAGGTGTTCTTGTTACCAGGCCATCCTATCCCCCTTGTAGCAATCAATTGGCAAAGATTTCACAGTTTTTGTGCCAAAGGATGGGAGACGATATAAAATCATCGCATACAGCATTTCAAGGAAATAATTGGTGGCGACGTAGATACAAAAGAAGTAATAATAGATGTTGACAACAATTATCAATAGATTTCTTGATATATTTTTTTGGACGATTAATTCTTTTTTGTATGACTATGATTTGGCTAAAGGATATAATGTTTAATTGATTTATTTGTTTGAGTGTATATAGTATTTTCATGAGTGTATAGAGTAATTAAGATGATTAATTTAAAAAGGATTAAGTGAGGGTTTTTTTGTCATTTTAAAGAGTGTAGAAAGTATAATTTATTTTCTTAAAGTTAATAGATAAGTGTACATAGTAATAGAATGTTCAAAAATGCATATAGCCCCACCCTTTTTTTTAATAGATTTTATTTTGAAGAATAATTTGAACAAACTCAGAATGCCCCTTTAGATTAAAAAGATGAAAAAGGTACACCTAGCTATGTTAAGGTTTCGTTTTAATTTATTGTACATACCTATATATATTCTCAAGCATCTAATAATTAACCGCCCGATTTCCAGCAATGGCTTTTGACAGAAATATTCAAAACATTTTCTTCCCATACGGGTTCCTTTCGATAGGTTCCATAATCTACTCCTCAGATCCCGAGTGCCCCGTTGATGAAGCTGGCTTTGTCGAATGCTATTTTCTTTACCTATCAACGATAATGAGAACTGAAGTTTTATGAGATAGAAAAATTAATCTGCCCCGTTGTTTCCCTGTCGTATATTAACTATTAATACCATCGTAATAGGGCTTCTATCTTGGTTGGCACAATGAAAACCATAAGTCCTTATATTAAGTTTCATTGCAATAACAAAATGAATTGTTAAAATCCCATTTCAGAAGATCCTTGAAAGTTATGGCCTTCAAGTTCTTGAGCATAAAAGTTGATTAGACAACGAATACACATTCAAACACTTAGAATAGAAGTCCCATTCACCTCTGTCCGTTGCAACGTGGATTATACGTACATACCAAATTACTTGAACTTCATTACGACACAAATAACTTCATAATTATTCTAACAGATCAAAAGAGAATTTTGTATTCGTGATACAACCAAAAAAAAAAAGTTAAAAAAAAAAACTCAGCAGTTAATTGATATTTCAAACGTTCTGTCGAAATTTTCAATGTATTACAAGGAAAATAATCGTAGTTGATGAACAAATGTAATCAAAAGATTCAGTAATCCTATGGTAGTAACGTTTATGTCTTAAGCTGAATCACAGAATTTTGTAATCACGAGGAGTTATGAACTTCAAATGCAGACCTGGAAACAGATGATCGAGTTGTCTCCGCACACTTAAAATCCTTTTCTTGGATCTCTTATTGTTCCGTTTTGTCGAACTCGAACCGCACATTGACATGGCTGATAAATCAGCTTTAATCTGATCTCTTGTAAGAGAAACCGATAATTTATTAGTGAACGTTCTCTTCTTTTTCTGCGCCTTTTCTTTAGGCGGAGGAACAAACCCTGACGACATGGCTAGTAAATCAGCTTCAATCTCGTCTCTTGCAAGAGAAAATGAGAATTTATTAGAGCATATTATCTTCTTTTCCTGTGCCTTGTCTTTTGGCGGAGGAACAAACTCCAACCCTAACCCTAACCCTAACCGAGTGTCATGACGATCAGTGGTGTCTTTTTCATCCCAAGTCTTGCCTTGTGCTGATTCTTGACGGTTTGCTAGGACTAGGGTTTTTCCTGATGTTACGTTATCATCAGTATTCTCTTTGCTCTCCGAACTGAACTTTAACACGATTCTGGGACGTTTGCATGGCGTTGACGTTGCTTTCTTTTGATCAGTCGCAAGATGACAATTAGACTCCTTTGTTATCGAATCTTTGTTATTGTCAGAGGTGGAATTAGAGACCGACGACGAGTCATCTTGAGTTGACTTAAGAAGAATGGCATCGGAGAGTTGGCTGCCGGCTTCGTCGGTGGCAGTTGCGGTGGGGGCCATTTTTAACGGTTGCTTTGGGAAGCTGCTTAAGGAATAATGTAGTGGCAATAATGAAACTGTTAATTCCGTTGGCAGTTCTATTCTGAAGAATGATTTGATGATCTGAAGGAACTCAATTAAGTTGCCAATGAAAAAGGAAACCTTATCGTCTTAGGGTTTCGTTTTGTTGCGCAACTACTTGATTCTTGGCTTTAGAGCTGTCGATAAAACAGTTCAAATAGTCTTTCCTCCCACGTAGGTTCCTTTTGATATTTTTCAATTTTTTTTTTATAAATTCTATTCTAAAAAGAATTATTTGATGTTTTGATCAAATTCAGGTTGTCGTTTTTGTGAAATAAATAAATAAGAGACCTCAGCTTGTTAGGTTTCCTTTCATCGTGTGATTTGAGAGCCATCAATAGGCTCCTTTTGATAGGTTTTTGAGTTTTTTAATTTATAAAGTCTATTTTAATGAATGATTTTCCCGATTTGATGAAATTTAAGTTGTCTTTTTTTTGGGGTGAGGGGACCAAGCGGCTGGGGAAAGCGCGTCTAAGGTCCCGTTTGAGATTGAGGTACTGTAACTTTTAAGATATAGATACTGTGGAAAAAAAACTGTAACTATCAAATAAAAATTAATAATATGTAGTAAATATAAATTTTAAATAAAATTTTGATAAAATTATTAAAAATATAATAGATTTTTCATTATATAAGTGAAAATTTATATTGACATAACTTACAAAATACAACAGATAGTGTTGACCAAATACTTTAGTGTTATATCTTAAAAGCTACAACTGCCCAATTTCAATTCTAAACACACTTTAAGTGTTCAGTCTTATTGCAGTGATTCATGAACATTTACACTTGTTATCATTATTTAATTAAGGGGAAAAGGCACGTATACTTCTAAAATTTGAAAATAGTTATAAAAATTCTTTAAATTAAAAAAAAGGACATTAAAACTTCTTATTGATGAGCATTTACACTTGTTGCGTGATTCATGATCATTTACACTTGTTATCATTATTTTATTAAGGGGAAAAGACACTTATACTTCTAAATTTTGAAAAAATAGTTATAAAAATTCTTAAGTTTTAAAAAAAGATATCAAAACTTCCTAGTTATTGGCTAGAGACAAAAAGTTTAGGTCTGCCTGGCCAAGCTCATGGTTTTTTGGCCCATCCTTCCACATAAGGACTTAGATAAGAGTTTAAGAAAAGAGCTCAGGCCTCCTCATTTTTTTAAAAATAATTTTATAGATTAGAGTAATAAATTAAAATTTTAAAAATAAAAGAAAAATAAAAACGAAAGCTTAAATTTTTAATTCATAAAATCAATAATGATTGAAATAACTTAAAATTATAATATTAAACACTCACTCAATCATTAATTAATTAAGAGGTTGTTTGAATAATAGATTTTAGTAATAAAAAATGAAATCTCTAACATTTTATGTGCTTAATTTTCTTTATTTATTATTTTATTTTGAAATATTTATTCTTTTAATTCATTATTGATTATAACAATTTGTTAATTATTAACTCATTTTAAGTTTACAATAATCTAAAAAAAATTTAAAAAGTAGAAGCCCAATATTAAGTAAATTAGAAAATTGACTTTAAAATTTTAATTAGTGCAAATTTTATATAAGTAATATAATCTATCAAGTAAACTAACAATATTAAATTATTTTACAGTTAAAATAAAAATTTAAATTATTATATTTATTTTAATAATATATTTTTATTAAAAAAATTTATATAAATTTTTGGATTAAATAGATTTTATAATTAACAAAATATATCACTATTAATAATATTAAGATTATTTTTACATAATAGTCAAAATAATTTAAATTAATTAATTTATTTTAATATTACATTTCTATTTATTATTAAAAATTACTTTAATATAATAAAATAAGTTTAGTAGATTGTAAAATTAAAAATATTTTTTAATATTAAAAATATTATAAAATATATATATTATTATATTTATTTTAATATCATATTTTTATGGAAAATTATCATTACACCACATTTATTTTATCTGATATTCATCCAACCACTATAAAATTCTAAAATGTACTTTTCACTACCTTTCGTTTCATATTTGTATCAACTATCCACTTTTATATTAACACTATTAAATAATTTTAATAAAATAACAATTTTACCCCAAATAAATTAAAAAACCATTTTATTTTATAAAAACTTTAAAAATAAATATATAATGATAAAAAAATCCCTAAATTTAATAAAATAAATACCAAAATTAGAATTTTTTATTTTTAACAAAATTTATTTTAATATAAAATTATAATTATAAAAATAATTGTAAAATTTTGGGATTTAATAAAAATCATCTAAATTATTAAAATTTTAGGATTTATTATTTTAATAAATAAATTTAGTTATTTTAATAAAATTTTACAAAATTATAATTTTTAATAATTAATTCATTTATTTTTATTAAAACTTTGTAAAATTATAATTTTTAATAAAATAATTATTAAAATTTTGGAAAATCTAAATTTAGTAAAAATCAATTGAGCACCTCTATTTGGAATTTATTTTTATTAAATTTAGGGATATTTTTATGATTATAATTTTTAATTTTAAAATTTTTTATAAAATAAAATAGTCTTTTAATTTATTTGAGAGTAAAATTATTATTTTATTAAAATTATTTAATAGTATTAATGCAAAAATAACTAGTTGATACAAATGTGAAAAAAAAGTAGTGTAAAATACATATTAAAATTTTGTAGTAATTGAAGAACATAAGACAAAATAAAAATAGTGTAATAATAATTTCTCTATTTTTATTATAAAATTTAGAGGTCAATTTTTTTTTTTATATTTATAAAGCCAAATATATTATAGTTAAAAAGAACTTCTAGTGTCCATTATCAAGAACTTACTGGTTTTTATCACTATTTTCCCTCACCTTGAGAGTGTACGTGTCTTTTTTTTTTTTTAATTAACCGCACTATTTCTAGCAATTGCTTTTACAGAAATATTCATACAATCTCTTTTCCCACAGGTTCCGCGAGCAAATTTTGGAGGGATTTTTTTTTTCATAAACCTCCAACCAAAAACAGGTCTTTTTATTTATTTATTTAAACACGAGATTTGGGTTGAGAAAATGTAGAGCCTTTCTGAATGTCTAAAGAACCTAATCCCGCGCCGAACTATGGCTGCCAAGAAACTGAAAATCAATAGAGGATCAAACCATCATGAGACCAAACCCTTCTTCTAGATCGACTCCACCTGAATTCATCATCCACAAACTTAACTATGAATGAAACATTTTTTCTCCTATTTAAGGTAATCATATAATTTAAATAACTGTTCCTTAATTGTTATCATTTTATAGTCCAAGCAAAACAAGGAAAATAATAAGTTTTATGCATTCCCTTCGAGGGGAATGAAAATTCAACCTTTCTCTCTCATACAAGATTAACTTACAAAATAATCGCAAACTATTACAATATCACTATCTGCCTTTACACTCATTCAACATGATCTATGCACACAACACGGACAATAACTTACAATATTTATATATAAACAAAAAATATTTAAAAGAAAAAAATATATTGAATTGACAGGGCTAAGAAACACCTTGGAAGGACAATCTATCTCGAAGAGTATCAAAAATTGATGAAGCTGCAGCGTTTTGTGCAAATGTCAATTTCAATCGACCAAGCAATTCACCATCCTTTGCCTGTGAAGCAGCATCAGCAGCTTCTTTGGCCATACCAATCCGGGCATAAGCCTGCTCAAAGGAAGAGACAGACATGATCATCAATGCATAGCAAAATCCTTGACTTGATACAAGAGAAACCAGCCTCATGACATGGATGGGGAGAGAATTCAACTACCAATTAGGTTATCGACCAACACTATGCTTAAAATGAAAAAAAAAAAAGTGTGCATAACCAGTACCCAGTTCACAATAAGTATACAGTCACAATCAATAACCATTTGGATGGCAGGCAAAACAAAAGAATCATGGAGTGCACAGCTATTATTCTAACCAAATATTTTGCATACACAAATTCTACCCAGCATGTCTCCACAGAAATCAGTAATCATACAGGCACCAAATAATGATGGGTCTTTCCAAGCCGAAGAACAAAAACTTCCTACAACTGAATTCAGAAAACTGACTGGCCAAGTATAGCTTACCTCAGCTCTTTCTCGAGGATCTGCAAGTTTTGGAATATATTTGAGTGCTTCACCTTTCTCATCTGCATCTACACATGCTTCGACAAATGGCCTGTAACCTATTTGATGCCAGAAAACATACAGGTACTTAGATTATCATGTCTATCAAAGATGCCAAGTACAAAGTGTCCATTCAAAGTTCTTGTTCAGTGAAACTAAACAGGAAATATCAAAATTTACCAATTGGTGGTCTCTTCTCCTTTGAGAACCTCTCCAGGGCATCCCAATCTCTTTTTGTAGCCAAAGCAAAAACTTTAAGCCAATACCATCTCTTCTCAGAAACCTGGAACATGTTGAAAATGCAAGTTTCAAGTCACCTAATCGCTAGGAATTATAAACCCATAAACAGTCATGCTGAAATAAGGTTGATCTTCTATCACCCATGCAGATATGCCTCTTCAAGGAGGCACAAGAATGACCTCCTTCTAACTAGGGAGGGAGCACAAAGGAAACACAACAGACCTTGAATTCTGTCTTCACTTTCATGGCAGCTCTATGATTTCCCAGCACAATACATGTGCGAATAGTGTCGCTTATACTTGAATCAACAAATATTGCTTGTTTGGTAGTCACTTCTAACTCATGTTGGATTCTGTCAGAATAGATACAATGATAGTAAGTATCTATTACGGTATAGATCTATAAAGGAACAAGTACGGGAACAGGTAACAATCCACCTCCATTTTAACCTTTCTTTTTTCCCTCTTTATTTGTGTGCATATATGTGTGAGTGTGTGGAGAGGACTGAAGGTTGACAGGGGGCTAGAGCTTACAGAAAGAATGTTCCATTCCACGTCTCCATCATAGATGACATCTCATTACTTGACTGTGACCACCTCTCATACTCTAATCAGAGTAACACAACTGTATTTGTGTCTACCACTATCCAATGTGATAAAGCATCACAAAAAAGTATGTATCCTTGGCTACTCAAATGTTATACATGGCAACATACATTTTGTGTTACCAATTTTAACTCTAAGCTGTTACTTTGACAAGTAGGAGCATTATTTGATATATTACCTAAGACAGTAAATTCAGCATTTCAATAGGGAAATAGAAAAACATAACAACTCTTGTTTGCTTCTTGAATAACACTGCACAAACGTAGAATTCCAAATAAGGCATACTCTTTTGTACCCTTAAAATTAGAGCATGAAAATTTAATGTTCAAGACATAGAATTTGTTAACTGATACATAAGAGGAAACAGTTTATTTTATATCTACAGGTGACCACATATCCCAGCAATTTGTTTTAGTATCCCCTCCCTCTATGGATGTCAAATCATTTAAAACAACAAGCATTGAGCGCTTTGAAACTTTATATGAACAGATGGCACCATAATCAAGATTTCTCACCTCAACAATTTTGCATGTTCTTCAGCTGCTTTTGACTCAAAAGTGTGCTCCTTGGTCTCTGAGAAGAGACTATGCGCCTTCTCAATTCGTTTTATGCGTGGACCATGAAGGGCAGATCCATTGCTTGCCATAGGATTTTTTCCGAGTTCCCATGATTCTTTCCAGAGAAGAAAAGCCACCTCCTACAAAACCAAATAAACTTCATATTAAATATAACTCAACCATGAAAAGGAGAGCAATAACAAGAAATCACAAGATTCGTCCAAATTTGGACAAGCTAGGGCAAGTTGACCGCAAAAACATTTTATAAAGTATCATGAAATAGAACCTGCCGAAATTTTAATGTCCATGCACCATATGCGCACACATGCACACATGAAGGGACAGAAGGAGAGAAATCCCTTTATGATACGAGTTTAGAAATAATTGTTACATTTCACAATCCACAAAATTAATGGCCTGCTAAAAATTAGCCATATAATATTAAGCATTAAAATAGAAAACTCTCTACTAAGGGAAGCATTAGAAGTCAAGGCCATAACGCTTTTCCAATGAAAACCATTGAAATAAAGGGCATAGGCTATCTGATAAGCAGTACATCTCCGAACTCTTGTAATGGAGACCATACTACACACACATTGTAAACCACCTCCTTTGAGCACATATCAGGCACTGTGCAAACACTTGTAACGCAACCCAAATCCTAAACACCCAAGATATGTCTTTATGCATAGGAAATACACGACAGCATTTATGTCCCATCTACAACCCAGCCATATTTTGAAGATCAAAGTAGTAAAAATATTAAATGTCAGAGAATATGAGAAAACTTAATATTTGATTACTTACAGAAACAAAATAGACCATCTAATAACAAGATCACAAAGCATATGAGAAAGTCTGATTTTCTGCTCCCACAAGAACACACTGACAAAATGGAAAAACAGAAATGCTAATAGTTTAAACCTACCTGAAGCTGTCCTGTTGATAGGAAGAAATCCTTGAGGAATTCATGCTTATAACACCTGAAACAGAGAGAATGAATACCATTGGAGAAATGAAGTAAAAAAACTGAATCATTGAGCTTCATTTTGACCATTGTTATTCAATGAGTACTCTAAGCACGGAATCATGTCAGATGCAGCCTATGCACTTAATCAGACATCAAGCTCAGACTCTACTTGACACACACAGCCCCCAAGGCAGAAGGCATAACTCTTTAAAGTAACATTTCTTTTAATCAGCAGCACAATGTCAGCTTTTTTGTATTAAGCCTAACATGATGAAAAACATGAGAAAAGTGTCCAAAACCTCTAAATTTTCATCTTCAAAATTCCCACTGAGAAACTTACAGTTTTTCTGCAATCACCAGCTCTATTTCCTTATCATTGAAATGTTGGATTTTTTCATCAAATTTTCAAGTCAAATATAACTTTGTATATACACTTTTATATCCTTTTTCTTTGATGTAATATTATCACACTCAATTATGTACCTTTCTTTAACTAAGTGTATGCCTTCCATTGCACCCTGGCTTTACGCTCTAGGAGACCGCAACATTCCACAAATATACTTGAGCCTTTAATAATAATTATTTTGATATTTACTGGAAAATTCGATAGCTTAATTGAAGATTATAACAAAATAGATTTATTATATTCAACTAATAATGGCATTTACCGTGCATAAACTGTAAATAAATCGCATGCTAGGGGTCTTGTTTGTATCATCCCAAAAAACTCCAGGGCAGGCCTCTGCAATAACAGAAAAATGTGATTAAGATGAATTATATAATTAACAGATCACATTGAGTTCTTGTTGATGCAGCCTATATATTGTCTAATAGTTTCTGAATATTCCTATATGATAAAGGATTTATTACTAAAACTAGTACCTTTTGCCAAATGTGAAATATAACAAGATATACAAGATCAGTATCTCCACTTTCAGTTGCCTTCACCAAAGCGGTATCTTCCTCTCCTATGCTTAACAAGAGAGGAACCTGAAGGGAGAATCAAAATTAGCAAAACAACCATACGTAACATAGAAAAGAACTTTGTTTTGAGAAGGTTGAAAATTTAGGCTATGAACGAGAAAGCTTGATGGCAGAGAAATAAATTAGAGTTGTAAATCCGGCAGTCTGAGCTAAGAAGACCTTTGTGCTTCATGTCAAGCCACACTTTTAGCCAGACTAGTTTGCAATATGGAAGCTTGGCATGGGCCACGCACTGTATGAATTCCGCTGGGACAGGCTTATGGCAGGGCCCCACATTGCCTTTTTCACTTGTTATTTCTTGATCCATTAAAACTATCAAATTTCCTAAAATTGCTTGATATAACTAGTTCGAAATGCACTTCTGACTACACATGCCATACAATTATTCTTTTTTTAATCATTATTATTATGTATTTCACTTGGACCTTGCTTCATAACGATTGTCGTGCTTTTGTGCCCAAATGTTTAACCTCTGCAAGGTCCCGTGTCATACTTTGCACCTAGGATAGTCTACTTTACATCACTGGAAATAACCTTTAGCCACAAATTAGAAAAGAATAAGGAAAAAGGTAACCTGTTTGGAAGATCGAGGTTCATGTTCAACAAGCATAGCAGCTAACTTCCGGCGACCACTCTTATCTGCATGAGCAGCAACTGCTGCATAGGATATGCCTTTGCATAGTTTAAGCTGAAACTCCAGAACCATGATTTCAGATATCACATTTCCGTGAAACTAAATGACCAAATAACTTGTAAATTTGAGGGCTAACATAAACATCAATCAAAAAGAAAATAAAACCTTGTCAAGCAAGATTTCCAGGAGAGTGACATCAGGAATCGCTAATGAAGCTGTTATCTTGGAACAAGCCCAGTGCATAATCACCACCTCCTGAGATATACAGAAAGATAAGATAAATGTCAGGCTTTCTACTACCTGAAATTTGAAGTGGTAACCATTAAAACAATAAAAGTGAGCACAAACTTTGTCAGGGCCCCATTAAAATCAGTCTAGAAATGGATCTGATTACTTATATATAGAGAATGGATATGTAGATAAAAAACAAGACATATGATTTCCTACACAAACTTTTTATTTTTAAACGAGATATTATATCAGCACGTCAACCAGAAGACAGACAAGTAAGCAAGGGTAGTGAATGATCTCAATTTTCAATTCAACAAAATATGTTATTTCTGTTAAACAAAAAAAGAAAATTAAATTAAAAAAAATCACAAAAAATTGAAAGAGGTAGAACACTAAATTTCGAGCATCATCAGCTGACTTTCTATTGATGATGACAACCCTACGAGTTCTTGGTCGACATCTAAAATAAGCATCCTAGACAGGTCAGCAGTTGTAACTGCTTCTACAGGAGTTCGGCTTTTAAATTTCACAAGTCACTTATTCACCAAAGTGTCTGTTAGAGACTTAGAGTTTCTCTAATTTTTTATTGTCGATGTTTTATGTCGAACACCTTACTTCCATCAACATTATATTTCTAGCCTGTAAATAGCCACAGACTATTGAGTTGAATGCGTATACACCATAAACTATCTACTAGACAGGCTTAGAACAAAGAAGAAACCAACAAAGATGCCAGCCTAAGAAAACTCGGCCATTGCTAAGCTTCAAACATCAGAAAGTGACTGTAGATGGGACACAAATAGCAAGGTGAAAAACAATAAAAGCAAGAAATGAATATATTGGCCTAGTGCAAATCCTTATTATTCGGTAAACTCAAACTTACTTGGTTCATCCCAAGGTACTCTGATATACGCAGTGCAAGGAGGTGGCAATTGGCATTAATCAAACGACCAATCAACACTGATGCTGTAAGTGACTGAGGCAACAATTTCATCAATACAAATTCAAGAAATAGCATGTAAATCAGCATTGATATAGGCAAAAATTGAAGACCTTATACTGCTGGATACTGAGAGGGATGCCAATCTCCGGGTCACGCGCAGCATTCAAAACCCGCAAAGTTTTGCACATCTCTTGAATACGATCGCGTTGAAAATTGCTGTCAAAGCCAACTGGATATCATTACCGAGAGCCAAAATCAGAAAGAAGAAAAGATAAATCTTGCTGCTGAAACATCAATAATATGAGCCAATCATCTAGATGGCATCAAACAAACTGCTGTACATGGTTAAACCATAGACAGAAACCTGTAACATGTCTATAAGATAAACCAACTAGAAAGTACCACCAATGTACCACAAAACTCAAACAACATGTAGAGAGAAAAGCATATATTTTAGGGCCAAAATATTGCTAGAATAGTACACCATGTGTCTGAAATCCAACCTCAATTTTTACAAGGAAATATTGAGGAGAAAAACATTAAGAAGATGTCCGTGCACTATAATATAATCAATTCTACAGAATGTGGCCACAAGAGAGCTATATCCAATGATCATCGTTCATTTGCATGTTATCCAAATTTAGTTGTATGTCACCAATTATGAGGAATATAAAGAGATAGAAGAAAAGCTTTCTCCAAATCCAACATAATACAAAAAAGAAAATACAAAGCCAAATGAATGCCAGCAAGGCTTTCAAACAAATTATTAAGCAAAAACGAGAAATGTCAAGTGCATCTGGGGTCATTTTGGGTTAGGCTGCTATTTATTGGTTTCATTAGTAGAATACAGGTCAATTATGCATCCAAACTTATTCATGTAATAGGCAAGAAAAGTGGTAAGCATGTAAGCACTCTAGATGGTTTGAGACAGAAAACATAATGTTATGAATCCAGCTTCTGAGTTTTACTATAGAAGGTTTCCTCTTCACCAAAATGATATTAAGCTTTCATAGTGTAGAAAAGTTGAATCCTAATATTGTTAGCTTTATTGACAATGTTGGCCCACATAAAAAGATACAAGCAAGAGCAAGGGCTTGGTCTCATTTCAAAAGATCGTAAGGCATAAGGACTTCTGCTTTTGATTGATAAGAAAAAAAAAGAATAAGGACTTCAATATGAACTAGCTAGCAACAAAGAACAAATGCCATAGGCAAAGCAAAGAATCAAAATCCAAATCTTAATCTTTCATCAAATAGCTTCTAGAGATTTTAAATTTTATTGTCAAGAATATGTGCCAAACTAACCTGCAAAAGGCTTGGCCATAGCTTGCGGCTCTCAACAGTGTCCTTTGACGAGAAATATCAAATTCATGACCAGCAGCATCAATACATGCTTCAACAGCCTTGGGCAAGGACGCACGTATTAACCTCAAATTTTCATCTGCCTGGTAAACAACAACAGATTTATTATTATTATTGTTTTTTTCTCCCTTTAGAGAAATTACAGATAGTACACACTGCTCTAATAAGATATATATTTTTGTTTGATTCTTTTTAATTTAAGGCAGGCATAGTAGCGGCAGTCAAAATCGAAGTCTCCTTTCTTTAGATGCATATGTGGATTCCCCATGTTGAAATAAGTTCTGTAGCAAGAATAATGAAAAGAAAAGGAACTTGAATTCTGACCACCTTAAAGCTCTACAGTGATATTTATTTAAAAAAAAGAAGAAGATTAATAACAGATTCCTAACGGTAGCAACAGATTCTATGCTTGATATGCATACAGCAGCCAATTGATAAACAAGATACGATCAGAGTTTGATTAGCTCGCAATATCACAAGCTTCATACGTTCAGCAATAGGTTGTTCATAAAAACCCAATGACCGAAAAAATGGGCAAAAATTATACAATTTGAACATATATACCAGTGAATACTGCAAATTATGATTTCACAAAGATGAAGTGGGACAGGAAAAGAAGACCAAACTACCTTGGCACTTCTCCTGTCAAAATGATCCAAGGCATCATAAAGTAAAGCCGCGGGTGATGTGCTTCCAATTGCAAAGATTTGTTCGGTAGAAGCAGGAACCCGTTGCAGAAATTCCATACTCAAGTTGGACAATATCCTCACTCCATCACACTCTGGGATGAGAACTAGTGGCTCGTCATAAAAGTACCGCACAGGCTCTGCTTGAGGAGCCACCATCACCAACATATCATTCCAATAAAGAAGTACACTGTCCATCCCACACCACGCTATCTGCTCCGGAGGGAGTGCTGACTGAAATAGACAAAATTTCAGATACCAGTTTTCTGATAATGAACAAAAATGTTAGAATTTGAAAAGAGTTGTTGTAAATGACTACAACCTCACAAGACTCGTCGATAACAGGGGAGCTGAAGTTGGTATTGTTAACGACAAGGCGACCATCGTGAGTGAAACAAGCTACGAAATTCCCATTGGGGGAAACGGCCATCTTTTGCGACAGCGTATCATCGACTTTCTGCACGCCGTCTTCATCCAGCATCAATATCCCAGCATCAGTTCCGATCAGCACCTCCACACTGCCAGTCATCGTGTACTTGGGCTCGATCACGGCCACGCAATGTGGCAGCTCCTCGACCTCCGGCCTCGCCAGCTCGCAAACCTTCATCGTCGCAAAATCCGCCATGCAGAAGTACCTATTCGCCTCCGTCACGCAAACGACGCCGTTCCCCCAGAACACGCACTCCACCACGTTCTCCTCGAAGCACTCTTTGCCCATGGACGCGTTCGGCTCGATGAGCTCCGCGTGGATGTTGTAGCGGTAGACTGTGCCGTCCTGGACGACGCAGATCAGGGTTTGGTCCTCGGACCAGGACATGCCGATCAGGCGTCCGCCGGGGTTTTTCCAGACGGTTTCGGAGATGAGGACGCCGGCAGAGTTGAAAATGCGGAGCTTGCGGAGGGCGGATTCAGCGTAGAGCTGGACGATCTTGGAGTCGTCGCGGATGACGGCGATCGGACCGCCGAACGGGGCGCAGGCGACTTTGTTGCGGCTCAAGTCGATGTGTTTCCATCTCATTTGGTAGAGCTCGGGCTTACGGTAGTACCGGTTGTAGACGAGCTGCCACTCCGCAGCCACCGAAACGTTGGCCATGGCGATTGGTGTTGGACTGAATTTAGGGATTAACCTGCGATAAAAATCGAAAAGCTAAAACTTTTTACTTCGGATTAGACTCTGGCATTCTAATTTGTATTTGTGTTTCTGTTCTAAATTGCCGGGAAGAGGATGATTCAGTTATCGTTTACAAGAAGCTCCGAAATTCCGATGAGTAAAAATGTTTTTGATCGACTGCCAACTGAACTGTACATCGTTTAATGTTTTTATTATTTTCGTCAAGACTCTATTATTATTATTATTAGAAATTTATTTTATATTAAGCGTTTTTCAGAATTAGAATAATTTATTAAAATATCTGCTTGTTAATCTGAAATATATGTGAAATATAATTTTTTAAAAGTACCCACCACTGGATTCAAGAGGCTGTGCTACCGTCAAACGTAACGCACATCACACATAATAATAATTATAAATTTTATTATGAAAATTGTTATTATATGTGAATATACGTTATGTTTAATGTAACGGAATCCGATTTAAAAATAATTTATTTTTTAATTTTAAAAATATTTTGATATATTTTAAAATTATTTTTTATTCCCCCTTCTATTTTACACAATAAAAAAGGATGATAAACATTGTGCAAATAGAATGACTAAAATTTCTTATAGGCCTTGTCATAAATAAAAATTATATTAATATTTTTTAAAAAAATCTTGTATTAGTTCTTAGCAAGATTTCTTGTAACTCCTAATAACATGAACAAAGCTGATGTTAATTCTCAAAAAAAATCTTATAGTTACATAACAATTTTTTAGTGAGCGAATATAGTATCGTGGGGGTTTCGTATCCACAGTTTAAGTATTACATGTAATTAAAATTTGTTGACTTTTATTAGCTTTCTATCCCAACTTATAGTCTTTTTAAAAAAAAAAAAATACAAACGTTTATTGAATTATGGGTTTTATCCATGAGTGAATGTATATTTATCCTACTCACATGGGCGATTATGGATTATTTGCTGCGATTAGCTAGTTAGTAAATAGTAAGAATAATGCTTTACACATCTCTTCAATATCCTTATATCATTCCACTTTTGTAATCATAGTTTTATTGTTACTTAATATTATATAAAAGGGCAAATATGAACATAACTACACTAAAATATATTTACAAATCATGAATCCTAACTATTTTTAATCCTAATATATGATATAATTAATTTTGTTGATAAAATTTAAATAATTATGAAATAATAAAGAAATAAATTATCTAATAACAATAATTTTATTGTGAAAAAGGTATGTTTACAAAATTTATTCTAAATGAAAGTGAAATTCAATAAAGAAAGAGAGAAAAATAAAAAAGTGGGATTTGAGTTTAAAAGGGGTGTTATAAGCTCCACTCAAATGGTAGGCCCCCCCCCCCCCCATAAAGGTCCCTAATTTAACTTAAACATTTGGGCTTGTTATTGCCC
This sequence comes from Citrus trifoliata, assembly GCA_018350135.1. Taxonomy (NCBI): domain Eukaryota; kingdom Viridiplantae; phylum Streptophyta; class Magnoliopsida; order Sapindales; family Rutaceae; genus Citrus; species Citrus trifoliata. Next base: position 10,025,211 of record CM031387.1, on the reverse strand, counting down.
ACAATTTAAGCCTAAGCCATTTGGTCTAATCCTTTTTGGGCCAACCATTTGGACAGTCACTACACTACTTGTCCCCTACTTTGAGAAATTAACAAATCCACATGAGTAGAACTTCTACCACCCCTCAAGATTCCTTTTATCACCCCATTCGAATGATATTTCTTGGAATACCCTTTTTTTTATTTTATTACATTCTATACAGATTTATATATTAAAAATAACCATTTTCTCATAAAATTTCACCCAAAAAATATTTTTTTTAAAATTACATACAAATCCTAAATATTAAATTCATCTTAAACATTTTTCTTCTTATTATATAATTTTTATCTTCATAATTTTAACTCTTATAATTTTCTCCCAAGAATAATGTTTTTCAATTAAAATTTATATAAATGCAAACTAAAAATTTAAATTTTACTGAATTTTCATTCCAAATAAGAAATGAATTAAATTGTATTAGATTATCTAAATAATTTCAACTAAACGGAAGCTTTAAGAAGAAGGGTGGGGTTATTTGAACTCACAAAAATACTCTCTCCATCCGATTTCTCAATGCAACAATCGTGAAATTTTAAAAATTACATTTTTGGTTTTAAGATCCATAAATTTTAAATGTAATTCTAATTTACTCCGTTATTCATATTTCTTCTTTCTTCTCAAACTCACGCATGAAGAATTTTTTTTCCCCTTGCCACTAAGACAAATTTCTGTTTACAAAAGTTCGAAGTAAAAATGGCCATAAAACTCTTCCAAATCATCCAAAAAATCAACAGAACTTTGAGTTGCTTGCCATCATTTGATTGAAGAGAAAAAAAACGAAGGATAAAATATTCATGTCGAGCTGCACAATAGTAAGATTTGAACAAGAAACAACAATGATGTGATGTAAATACTAAAAAATAGAAAAAATTCATTCTTTATCAATTGCATGTATAAATTTTGTAACTTTAAAAGCATGGAAAGAGCAAAGGACTGTATTTGGATAGTCGTTCCTCTTGTATATGTATCTTTACACCAAATGCATAATTAGGGACATTGATTATCATTAACTAGTCAGAGATTATACTTGAACACATAATTAATTAACAAGTTTAATACCATGAAACTTTTTATCTTGATTTAAATAAAAATTTATGAAAAGAAAATAAGCAGATTTATGTATTGTGATAGGTTGGGTATATATATTATTTTAATCAATTTGTCCTTTTAACCTTTTTAGTAATTCCACTTAAAGTTATGAAAGTAATAAAAATTTAAAAAAATATGAGTGTCAAGAATACTATTATAGATTTAAATAGTCTCACCCTAATAAGAATCGTGAAGGGTGTCAAAATATCTACTCATTCCATCAATTTAAACAGCCACCAATTATAGAATTTCTAATAGATAATCACCATTTACCATCTTTAGCACGACTTTATCGACCAAATTAGATGAGATCGTACCAATTTCCATTCATAATTTCTAATGCATCATGATTTCCCTTCATGGTCCATAATTAGATTGTGGCCACACAGCTGTTAGATCACATGTGACATGTCAACAAACGTTCCAAAAAAACAAACGTTATCATTGGCTCACATTTTGGACCCATTTGCGGACCTTAATTTTTGGGATAATTATTGATAATTCTTCCCACGTAGACTATGCTCTTGGGCAGTTAATTGATCAAGTCCTAATTAATGTAACCTTATAATTACACTGAACTCGTAGTATTATGGCAACCACAATCATTCAATTGAATAATAATTTCCTTTTGCTTTTGGGACTTTCTTATCCTTGTTTGTTTGCAAACTTTGTCTTAAAATTTGTGGGAATCATTTAACACACTTTCGGATTTTAATTTACCCTCCAACTGTCAATCTTTCTAGAATCATTTGAATTAATTAAAAACTAGCACCTTACTTTTTCGACTTTTGGATAAAAAATCAACAATAGTTATTTTTATATCAAATTCGCATTAAACCAGGGGAGGAACATCATGGAGACCATACTATGCCTCATTGAAAAAATTTCAAATTTTTTTTAATACACATGATATGTCTTAAATTATAATAGAAGTTAAAAATATCGCTAAACCAATTAAAATTCACTCTAAATATAACATGTCAAAATTTTATTCTCTAACTTAATATTCAATTCAAAAACTTACTTTTTTAACTCATCTCTACATTTATATTATTTCATTCTTTGACGATCTTAATTTTTTTTTTTATAATATTCACACGGCCATTGTAACCAAAGTTTTCGGCTTCCATCTCTACATTAAACACATTAATATTACACAAGTGGAGTCTTATTTTAAATATCTTTTTAGTCTCGCCTTCTTAAATTTAAAAATTCTTTATTTTAGGACAAAATTATGTTGCAATTATTGTACGGTACAACAGTTGTTTCCAGCCATTAGATCTACAGTTATACAATTACACTAACCGGATCTAGTAGTGACTGGAAGCAACTGTTGTATCGTATAACAGTTGCAACATAAGTGGGCCCTTCATTATTGAACTAAAACCTTTGCTTAGCCATTGGTTTGTAAATAAAAGGCCAACCAAATTCTTCCAAATGATAATCATTGTATTTGATAATGGAAGAAAGGACCACATTGATTCAGCTTTCGAGGGGGGAAAAAGAAAAAGAAAAATGAAAAAAAGTTTCCACAGCTAAAAAGTTGTATAGATCTACCTGTCTTGTTTGTTTACCGTGCAAAAATATTCCAATATTCTTTACTTATGGATCTTATATATAAGTGTATAAATTATAAGTATCCATGAAAATCGAGTCCAATTTCATTAAGTATGTAAAGCGTGTAAAGAGTTTTTTTTTTTTTTTTGGGTTTTTGGATGAGATGATGATAAATAAGACCATTAGGAAAAGGGGAAAAAGTTGAAAATGATGTTGTGTAATCCATTATAGTGATGGTATTATTCCACCTTTTGATGAACACGAACTAATGGATTTGCAAATTTTGATTTGATGTAATTGACTACGTAAATGAAGTCTACGAGACTATGATATTATATTGTTTGTACCCTCAATCTCTAGAAGAAATTAAACCAATGAATAAAATTTAGTTCTTAAATAAATAAAAAAACTTGAAAATCATAGTAATAATATCATATATAAAACATTAAAGAAAATACATTTGAAGAGAAATGGGGATTTTGCTCAAGTTTAGACAACCGTACATAAGTGCTAAATGAGGTGTATAAGTGCTAAATGAGGTGTGTAAGTTAAATTTGCATTACATGTAAATATATGCACGAAAGAAGTATTCTCAAATTTTATGAATATTATGTCAACATATTCTTTGAGTTATAAGACGCCTCCTTATCTTGATTTTGAGATTTAGAGTTTGAGTCTCAGTAAGGGAGTTAATTTATTTATTTATTATCTTTAATTTTATATTTTGAGTTATATTTCAACTTTGATATATCGAGACAGGTCTTTACATGTATCAGGTTAAATTTTAGATCCTTATAAATTTTAACTTTAACACATTAAGATAGATTCCAATAGACATTGAGCTAAACTTCAAATCTCGATTGATCTTAATGTTATACTCTCTAATGTAACATTCAAACAGAAATATATATGGTTGATTGTCATAAAATTTGTGGTTCACTGAAATCCAACAGTAACTTGTGCTCCATTGAAATCCAACAGTTTGTCTTTTCATTATTTTCCCAAAAAAATATTCTCCACTTCGGGCCTTTGAAATTCTGTTTGCAAAAACTACAATTAAATACTGCATAATGTATGAATGAGACATCTTGGTTTTTCTTTTGACCTGTCTATCTGGATTCTTTCAAACCAAAATATGGTAGTGGTACCCAGTACAAAGTAGTGGGAGGCATAAGATAATGTTTACAAGGCCTAGTGTGTAACCTGCCAAAATCCACTTTCCAATTCCATAACTCTTTATTCAAAATCTTTGAAATCTGTTCATTTCTTGACATTCCATCAACCAGAAAAAGCCTGAAAAAGTGAACCCCACTTGGTTGAAATTGTAATCCATGCCCATTCCCCACTTCCTTTGTAATTTCTTACTGAAAATCTTTAATCTCTTCACCTAAAGCATCAAGTTGCTTCATGCAACACATACATACATTGCAATGATCTCATTTTTGGCTTTCTTCAACACATAAAGATTATAAATATATTTGTTCCTCAAATCAATGTTAATGACTTCGTGTTGTTGAAATAGATAAACAAATGAAACCCTTCAAGTATTCAAGTGGGTTCTCAGCTTAGCTTTTTCCTACTGTTGGAAAGAAATGCAATTGAGTATTGCTGTTCTGGAGCAAAGATCATGCAGCATAGTGAGCCTTTAACAACAGTACCTTCCATCTGAGGCTGTCACATTTCTTTTGCCGATTGCCTGTTAAGTGAAAATTCAAGCTTCAAGAAAAGCTTAAGGAAGAATTATGCAAGTCCTGCAGAAACCGGTTTCTTCCATCTTTTGTGCAAGTATCATTATGTTTCTTCTTCCACCATCTCTTTCTTCTTCTCTACAACCTGAACAAAGCAACACTCAGAAGGTATCTGGTTTAAATATTCTACTTCACATATATACATATACAAACAAGTTCTGTTGCTGTGATTTCTAATGAAAAGATCTGGTGAAATTTCCCGATCATTACAGATGAGTCCTAAACTGCTGTCTCAGATTACAGTCCATGCATTCCTTCTTTGGGTTTCAATGGGGTTCCTCATGCCTGTTGGAATACTCATTATCAGAATGTCAAACAGAGAGGAGTGTGGCAGAAGACTCAGAATCATGTACTATGCTCATGCAACTTCACAGGCAAGTTTGTCTGTTTGTTCTTGCTTGTCTCCTGTTGCAGTCTTTATCATTTTCAACAAATTCGGATTATACAACAATTAAGTCTTTTTAAATAGTTCATAACACTTTATTTTCCATTCATTGGCATAAATCGTATCTCTACAGTGTAAGTGTAAGATTTCACTTAAAATTTCAACATTATTTAGTACAGGTCGGTGCAAAACCCTTTGGCTTTTCATAAAGGTAAGGTTGATAATAAAGTAAAATGCCCCTGATTTGCGATTATTTTATATAAAACCCAATAACCCATAGTTTGTTGAATATCTAAGTAACTCCTCTATGCCCTCAACAGAAGTTGATTAAAGGGATTATCATGATTCATGAATACTTGAGAGGCAAGAAAAGACAGATTATAAACTAATAGCTGATTAATTGGCAACTCCTATTTTCTGATCTTATACTATTCAAATCATGAGACATAATAATAACGTTAGGTGATGCATTTATCCAATTATAAATCACAAAATTGAACATGAAAATACAAATTACACATAAGAGAATATAGCTTACTGAAACTTTTACCCATGAGAGATATGCATTTTTTAAAAAAATGTATATTGAAGGAGTTTTTGTCTTTGTTTACAACAGACACTTGCCTTACTTCTCGCGACAGCAGGAGCTGTGCTATCAATCAAAAACTTCAGCAATACTTTCAATAATCATCACCAGAAAATAGGTGTGGCATTATACGGTATCATATGGCTGCAAGCCCTAATTGGAATCTTACGGCCACAAAGGTAAATCAATGTTCTCTGTGTATAAGATTCTTCATCTTTCTGTTCCAATCTGTATTCATTTTTCTATTTCAATCTGTATCAGCTATAATACAATTAAGACACAACATATTATTGGCTTGTACAATCCATGTGTTCTGTGACAATCCCCATCATCCATCTTTGAACCTTTCACAATCCTGCCAACAATTTCTTCAATTCAATGAAATCAAAACAATCTTTAGTGAGAAAACTTTAGGTAAATTTTTGCATTGCCTGCATTCAGAATTATTTGTGATGTGTATGTGGCGAGAGAAAAACATCAATGCGAGTACGAATGTTTTTTAGTATCCATGAAAATTGTTATTAATTAAATTTTCTCTACAGGGGATCCAAAGGAAGAAGTATATGGTTCTTTGCACACTGGGTTCTAGGAACTACAGTATCACTGCTGGGAATTCTCAACATATATACTGGATTACAAGCCTACCATCAAAAGACATCAAGAAGCATAAGACTTTGGACAATAATTTTCACTACTGAGATCTCTTTCATTGTATTCTTCTACCTGTTGCAAGATAAATGGGTGTATATGCAAAAGCAGGGAGTGATTTTAGGAAATGAACCAAGAAGGCCCCATGGCCATGATAAAGAGGTTTCACAACAAGACAAGCCATAAGAATTGACAACAGAGACTTGTTGAAAAAGCATACGAATGAAAGACTACTTTAAACTAACATGGGATTCTCCCTTCACCTTTCTCATACTCACTATTTTTCAGAATTTTTATTCTTGAGAAGGACCACGTCAAGGCATTGGCATTTTGGCTGAGATTACCATCAATAATATGAGTTAAAAGTGTTTTGCTGATTTCTTTTTTTCTTCCATTTTTTTTATTGTCTTCTGTAAAGCAGCTATTTGTTTGAAGATTGTAATTAAACTGGATCATATTTTTGTGGTTAAAAAATGCACATATAGGAACTCAGTGTCTTGTAACATATATGACAGTGAAGTTCTATCTTGTTGTACTAAAGCTGTGCATATAATTTTGACCTGCATTTTTCCAATTTATAGAAACTTATTCATGAAATGTTGATTCCATGAAGCTTTCTTTTTTTTCCCTAGAAAAGGAAACAAAAATAAGCTTGACACATTTCAACTTATGGCATAACCTTTCAGCTTCGTAGTTTACTCACCAATCCATATCTCAATGCAAAACATGTTTTCTTTGAAGTTAAAAGAGAAAACTGAATTGAAAATTCATGCATCAGTTTACGGGGTTTCCTATAATCAACCATTTATCAGAGCAAGAGTCGCTTTCATAAATAATAACAACGGCACTGGCATTTTTAAATATTTAACATCTCAGTAAATCTATTCAAAACATAGGTATACGATAAATTGTTTCATCTTGTATCCAAGTGCACCCTATGGTTGAATAGGAGAGGTTCTAGGGAGAGTAAATTGGTGAGTAAAATCAACGTAGTCAAAAAATCTTGTCAAAAATTTTGGTTGTAGATTCAAGTGCTGGGGAATAAGAAGAATGATTCAATCGGGAGGTCACCTCTGGGGGTCTCTGATTTCTATTATTTAACTTGCATTGAATCATTTTGCCTCAAGAAATTCGTATATATAAGAGACTATCCCATCATAAAGATTTGAAAGTGTATCACAGTATCAGAGTTTCAGCACATAGCCAATCCTAAGTCAACATTTTCCACTACAGCTACTAGCTTCAACAATCCACTAAGTCCCTCAATCCCACATTCTAGAACACTGCAAACTTCAGCCGCAGGTGAAATGTTGGAAAATAATACTAGTTAATTATTAAATCTTGTAGATAATAAACAATATAGTACTACCAATATCATAATTTTTTAAACATAAATTGCTTCAATTGTTGATGCAACTATGTTGGTTTTTGACGGATGGGATGGCGATAGGGAGGAAGGTTGACATGTTTATATCATGCAGTAAACACTAAAAACAGAACCTACTAAGTACTAACTATTGCCTTGAGAAGTAGATCCGAATCTCTTGGGGAAACCTTGAGAAGTAGATCTAATCTTGGGGAAAAGGAAAAGACCCATTTGTATAGTCTGATGGCCTTTCACTGTTTCACATAAGATCAACAGCTCAAAGAGATTAAGTTCTCAACTGTTGTGAATTACTTGGAAAACGACACTTCGAAGAGCATAATTCTTTTGGAGCAATCTCAGAAAAGTCATTATGCTGCCAACTTGCCATCGAGTGTAATTAACTCACACAGACAAAGTGTATGGCAAACTTTGGGAGAAAAGTATCGTACTTGCTATCTAATATTTAGCAGCTCAAAAGTAAATGCGAATTCTATACAGTAAATAAAAAGATCTGTCATGGAAAAAGTTGAACATAACCAGTTAATACAGCAATTCCTAGTATAATAAAAGGTGGAAGAATAACAAATGCCCCAATAGTGGCGAAGAAAACTGAATCATTCCTCTGAGACACCTCGTTCAAGTAAGCTTGTCTTCTGATGTTTCTCTTCTGTGAGATAGTTAAGAACTTGGCACTGACCTTCTTTAAATTTTTACCCAATGGAATGATGAATTCATCATCTCTATCCCCAACCAATTGAGCAAGCTGATCACGAATTGTAAGTTTCCGAGTGCTGCCATCACTCTCATAACCTGTCCATCAAATAGACCTTGGCTCAGCTATGTAGAAAGGGGCTTCACTTATTTCAATTATTATCATTGTTATTGTCTCAAGAGGGAATGTATAATACTTTCGAAGTAAGGCATGAATAATATTTACATACCCTCTAGCGATGAGCTAGTGGAAGTGAGTTGTTCCAAGAGATCCAGCTGTGTCTGTGCTGAAGAAGACCCTACAGCCAAAAAAGTTTTAAAGACACATTAGATTCTGTAATCAAAACAATTTCCTTGATGAATATACACCTAAAGCTACAAATCACTTGCATCACGCAATATGTTATGATAGTTGTCATAGAATCTGGTTCATTATGAAAGGCACGTAAAAGACATGTAAAAGGTAAGGATATCATCATCAATTTTCAAGCACAATGAATCAAAAGCTTCAAGCATTTTTATCTAGTATGACAACTGTTGATGCAAACAGTTTGCTCTGCCTCCATGAGGCATTGTCCTTCTATGATTTTCCCACAAAAGAGCATCGTGAGGAAGAGGAGAGCATCCCAAAACAAGGCACAAGACCATCGTCGACTCAAAACAATGTGGGATAATTCCCTCTCCACCAACAACGCACACTACATTTTGTAAGATATTGATCATTACTACCTCCACGTGTAAATGGCTCAGAAGCTGAAAGCTTTTGAATGCAATTTATCTCAATCCCAATGCAATTTTTTTCATATTTGTGTGCCTATCAGATGTTTGATGTAAGCTCTAGCGGAGATTCTGATAGAAAAATCACTCCACAAAGTCTATTTTATCCCAGTATTCAAGTTTATATAATTATATCCAAAACCCATATGTTACAAGCCATAATCTGCCAAACTAAATTCAATAAACTCCAACAAAGCTAAACCCACGTCTTATTTCTTGAAAACACAGACAAATCCAATTCACACAAATGCAACTAATCAAATCAAACAATTATATATATAAAGAGCAACTTCTTTTTTTTTTTTAATATTTTACCAGATAAAGAAGCAGGAAGAGGATCCTCCTCTGTAACACCACCACCGCCTTCAGCTCCAATTCTCTGAGATTGAGCAAAAGTTTTACACGAAGTAGTCTGGGACTGGAGCTTGAACAAGTGCTTGTGCTTTGGAATCACAAACAGAGAAGGGGCTATGAAATTCAATGCCATCGTTTTTTTGTACTTAACTGTTTCTGCCAAATTAAACTATATCAACTTTGATCTTGTCATTTTTTTTTTTTTGTAATTTTGTTTATATTTTTTAATTTTTTAAATTCTTTTTTTCTGGCCTCTATAAAGTTTTAAATTTCTGTTTGTAACAACCTTTTTTTGATTGGCGCAATTTTTGTACCAAATATTAAATATCAGAAATTCGAATCCACAAATATTACCAAGAGTCGTGATCCTCTACGACTCACGTCATCTAGGTTAAGACGTGGCTGGCAGTGATTGGATGGCCTATAGAAATAGCTAAAATCTATATACTATTTACAAAAAAATCATAAGATGAGTAAACTAGGAGGTATAAATTAATTAATTTTTCCTTTTTTAGGGTTTATAACATTCCTCTACCTCTCAGAAAAAGGGGAAAGTAAACTAGAGAAAGTATTAGATTCCTTTGCAAATTGCACCTTGAAATGCCATTAAAAAAATTAATAACAATAATAATAACGGTTCTTTTTCTTTTTATCTTATCTTATCTTATCTTATATTTTATATTTATACATAATGGGGAATCTTTTAACAATAGGCATTATTGATTGTAAAAACATTAAATTAATGAATTTTTTAATACTTTTATTCTTGTATTTGTCCTTAATATATCATTTTTCCTTCAAATTTTTTGAAGTCAAATGATGTACAGATATGATTTATCATTCCATTTCGTAATCAATCTTCATTCTTGAATTGATTAGTATTCATAGAGTTCCGTAATAGTTAGAATTGTTAGTGATTTATTTATTATAATCTTAATTATCGAAGGAAATTAATTAAACGATTTATTTAAAAATTATAAAGAATTATTATTTTTTGAATATTTATTTATAAATAAAATTCACAATTGCTTGGACTTGATTCAAACTTGTGGCGTTTCTCCTGTCTGGTGGTTTTATATCATATTTGGAAAATTAGAAATAGTCTTGATTATCTTTTAATTTCTTGTAAAAGAGCCAAAGTTCTAATTCAAAGCCACATTGGCTACTTAACTTGGTCTATCTTGTACTAAGATTAACACCGATGATTTGGTTAAGGGTAATCAAGAGAATTCAGCAGACTTTAATGTCTCTAGGTTATCTAAAATCAATTTACACTTAAATATATTATATTATTAATTACATCCATTGACATTACTTTTTTCATGAAGGGGGCAATCAATTTGTTGTTTAAGAGTGGTTCAACTTCTATTCTTGCTGGCTTTTTAATTGAGTGGTCAGGCTGCTTAACCTCCAATTTAGGAGGGCAGTAGTTCAAATCCCCACAAAAGTATTGTGGGGTATTTTCTTTCTCAATTAAATATTGAGTGAAGGTAATCTTCTTCTTTACCCAAGAGTGAGGAGTAGACATTTCTTGAATATTTATGAGGGTTAAAATATGGACAGAACTCCATTAATATTTATGTAAGTTAGTCCCAGTAATAGTCTGATTTGTAAATATCAGTTATATTCTCATATAATATGAGTTGTAATCTGAGCAATAGTCTCATGTAATAATAAAAAAAAAAGAAACTTCTACTCTTGCTTGTTTCTTGAGTTCATATTTTAAGCCCTTACTACAACTTTGTATCTAATAGTTAAGAACTGTAAAATGAAGATTAGTGGTATGAATTTTCATTAAATTCACATTTTTTGAACTGATGATTTAATTGCGGAACGTTTGAAAAATATAAGAGTTGTTCGCTCATCATATATTCGATGAGATATTTCTTCTACCATTATTTGAAAATTTATACATAAAAATTCTCGAAAATTACTCAAATATGAATTTACTAAAGCGTTTCCTTTCAATATTATCCTTTCCTTTCTTTTTCTTTTCAATAGAATTCGCACTATTCATTGAAAAACAAAACCTATCATAAAGGATTCCAATAAATAAATATGGTCCATGAGGAATAATTACTTTGTTCTTTCTTTTTTCTTTTTTTGAATATTACCTTTTTCTCGATAGATATATATACACAATACAAAAAAAAAAAAAAGAAGGAATTTTGTAGGCCAATTAAATTATCTGACTTTTGCAACTTCACTCGCCAACATGATCAATAATTAATTCACGTCCAACTGCAATCCAAAACAAAATCTAACTGTTCTGAATGACCAAAATAGCCCTCAAGACTCGAGTGGGAACTGGGAAGACATCAAAAGCTCTGCTTCTTGGCTAAGGATAGAGTCGAAGACGCATACGTTGAAGGGCAATATAGTAAACTGAGACCGACAACAAAATGAGATATGACCGTTGGAGACTTGCAAAACCAGGCGTTTTCCGAAATTATTATTTTAATGAAATTGAAACTGAGCTTCTTCTTCGAATCAGATACCCATTACCAAGCAAAAGCTTTTAAACGATAAAAAAAAAAACTAAAACCCCACAAACCAAAACAAAAGCCTCTCTCTCTCAATGCATCTGTAAGATGAAATTTTGAAGCAAGATAAAAAAAAAAAGAAAAAAAAGAAAGAAGGCGGCATTTTCGTTTTGATGGCAAAGATTGGAGCAGCGGAGATAACATTAGCACCGACTAAGGAAATCGCGACGGCGCTGGTGACAGAAGAAGCTCACCCATATGCATTCCACGTGTCTGGGCCTCGTAATGTTGCTTCTCCGAATTGGAGAGACCTTATCAACTCTAGTTGGTCAGTGCTGATTATGCTGTGCTGTTTTGTGTTTTTTTTCTCCTCTGGCCATGTTTTTGAAACTTAGGTGTTGGGTGTTGATTAGTTTTTGAGTGACCCATTCGCTAATAGAGTGAATTTTGATCATAAATGAAGCTCAATTTGGGCACCCATTTTGTGTTTGTTAAGATTCTGTTGGTTTATGTGCTTTGTGTACTGTGATTGACCCATCTGCAGCTTTCAAGATTCTAATATTAATGCTTTCACTTTAAAGTTTAATGTTTGTTGTATCAGATCGGCAAGGAATTGTGTTACAATCACTTCAGATCTGATAATTTAAGATAGAACTAATTAGAAGATTAGGAATTACTGGGTTTATATGTTTATCTGAAACTAAAATTGAGGATTAAAATTAATGTATATATATGGTGAGACTTTGATTATTCATTGTTACTGGTGGCGTGGTCCTCTGTGGATATTTTTGGTAATTTTCTGATCAGGAAAATCTTTAGTTGCATGAATTCAGGATATTGAAATTCTATTTTATTTCCATTTCTGCTGCATCACCTTACCTAATGCAATGTTTTGTCCATTTATCTGAGGCTTATGTGAATTCTTTTCGGTAATTAGTTTTAAAGATAATTCAAATGGTAAACTGCATTTATTCCTATAATTTTGCCACAACTGTGTGACAAACCCTTTGATACTCTGTTCTCTGTTTAATTGCTTTGATGATGAGAGGAAAGAAACAAAAATTCAGAATAACATTATAACAAGGTCTTATGCATATGGTGCTATAGTCCAAGTTTATTTCATCTCCTTGTCATTCGGTCCTTCTATAGCGTATCCATAGCCTAAATCAGAAAATTAATGAATAAATAAAAATAAAATTGGGAAAGTAAGAAAGGGTCCAAAATTTCACCGTATGGCGTTTGGTCTACGGTTCTATTCAATTTGTTGTTGTTGGGCCTACAATCACAACTTTGGCATATCAGACAAAATTTTTCTATGGAATTATTCATGGCATTTTGATCTTCCATATTGATACTGCTGGTAATTATGTACTGAGAATTGAATTAAATAAAAAGAATATATGAATTTTTATGTTGTTTATTTTAAAGTTCCTTGTCAGTTTTATTTGAGCATTGTTTTTCTTTAGAATTCGATTGTTTGGACATTCTTTTCCTTGATTGTTTGGAAATCAAGCAGAGATTTCCTTTTTTTGCAAAATCAGCACTGCTTTTCTGTATCATGGTCGTATCAGCTTTGTGCTAATATCAAATTGGCTGCATTGTGATCTATTTGACAACCTTTGGTGTTTTAACAGATACCTATTGTTATTCTGTGTAATCTGTATAAACAGGAAGGATCCCAATCACAAGAGAACTGTTATTGCCTGCTTCATACAAGCAGTTTATTTGCTTGAAATTGATAAGCAAGAGAATAGGACAGAAGAAAGTGCTCTTGCCCCAAAATGGTGGATTCCCTTTAAGTACAAGCTGACTCAGACCTTGATTGACGAAAGAGACGGTTCCATATATGGTGCAGTATTAGAGTGGGATCGAGCTGCAGCAATGGCTGATTTGGTACTCATCAGACCCAGTGGAGCACCCAAAGCTATTTTAGCACTTCGAGGAACATTACTCAAGAGCTCGACAATTAGAAGGGATATTGAGGATGACCTCCGATTTTTAGCTTGGGAAAGCTTGAAGGGTTCTGTCAGATTCAAGGGAGCTCTAGAGGCATTAAGATCAGTTGCTGGAAGCTATGGAAGCAGCAACGTGTGCATAGCAGGTCATTCCCTGGGGGCTGGCTTTGCCCTCCAAGTTGGAAAAGCATTAGCAAAGGAAGGAATATACGTGGACACGCATCTATTTAACCCACCTTCCGTTTCTTTGGCTATGAGTGTCAGAAACATTGGTGAGAAGGCCATTTTTGCTTGGAATAGATTTAAATCAATGCTTCCTTCAAGCAGTGTAACTCAAACTAGTGATGAGGGCCAGAAGATCACTTCTCCGGCGGGATTCAAGAATTGGGTTCTTCATTTCTATGGGGATAAAACTTCTTCAGAATTGAAAAAGTGGGTGCCTCATTTATATGTAAATAATAGTGACTATATCTGTTGCTATTATACCGATCCTGCTGGCGCAGTTGAAAACAATGCCAACAAGGAGAATTCAGGTCCTATTAATGGACAAGTTGCAGCGAAGCTGTTTGTCATGTCCAAGGGAAAACAGAAATTTCTTGAGGCTCATGGATTACAGCAATGGTGGTCTGATGACTTGGAACTTCAAATGTCTCTCCAGAACAGCAAGCTGATAAGCAGGCAGCTGAGATCCTTGTATAGTCTCCCAGCTCCACAAAAGACTCCCCTCCAATAAAGCTGAGATAACAAAAGGTTGTTGTTCCTTACTATTCAATGTTAAATAACTCGTTTTCAATCCTTATTCTTCATATTACATAATTGATGAAGCAATGTATGGACCCGTGGGGTGATGCTCATGGTGATCAATCAAAAGTTCTTTATTTCTAATACAAAAATGTTAATGTGCCTTCTATTACCAGTGGGGCATTGCTCATGGTGATCAATCAAATGTTATTTATTTTTAATAACAAAATGTTAATGTGCCTTCTTTTCTATGTCCCGAATCCCCATTGGCTTATTAAAATCATTTTTTTTCTCAAAAGATAGTACTGTGTTTCCCATTTGTATTTGTTATTATGTGAGACAACTAATTATGGTAAAATGATTAAAATCTTAAAGAATGAATGGTTTGCAAGTGAATGAAATCTACAGAGACTTCGTTTCTTTGTTATGGAATTACATTTTGTTCTTGAAGTTGTTTTCATTAATCAGCATTAGCGAAGCAAAGACCTCCATAGCAAATTAGCAATTAAGAAGTTTGATTCATCAATTAATTAATTTATTAATGAGAGCGGAGCATCTTCAAACTATTACAATCATAGAGGCATGCTTCTGTAGGAAAAATGCCTTGCTGTGCTCTGGAATAGTGTATCTGCATCTATGATATGAAATTTTTTTTCTGAATACTGATCTATGATATGGAATTGATGAGGATTTGTAAGAGAAATCTTCAGCTTTCTAGACAAAGAAAGTTATATTGGAACAAATACATTCATTTGCTGTTATCTAATGTGCTTCTTTATGAACAAGAATATGTCATCATCTATGCTTATGCACAGGAGAAGTTACTTCTGGTATTGTTATAGAAACAGAACGAAAAGCTTCATGTCAGCCCAGATAACTTGTAGTCGTATATGCTGACCTCCTAGTTCTGTCCAAAACCATTAAAGATGCTTGGACATGGCTGATCAACATCTAAGAGCCATGACTCAAGATCTTGATATGCTAACCAATCAGTTCCTAGCTGATCATTCATCGACGATATATCAAATGTTGCATCATTGAAATACATCTGGTCATCTGCTTCTCCGAATCCTTCAGTAAATGAAACTAAATTGTGACAGAAATCAAATGAATCAACAGATGCATCAAAAGAACATGCTTCCGCACTAGCTTCTAATTTGCCTTCGTAATCATCAACAATGTGAATAACCGGAACATTATTCTCAAGTACTGCTTCTGTTCTTCTGGGAGAAGGTGGAAATGGCATTGTGCTGCTGCTGCTGCTTCCATTGCCTGTCAGTTCTTGAACAAGGCGCTTGAAGTTGGAGCTATCAGTGATATAAACCTTGGGACGCAACACGTTTATCAAATTTTTGAGTTGCTTCTCATTATTATTGCTCTCATGATTATTCTTCTTAGTTATCCTCAAAGGAGCCTGTAGACTCATTACTTTCTTCCCCATATAAAACTTTTACAACTTCCTTTCACTTTTTGTTGGTTGTAGGATTGGAAGAGTCATGAGTTTGTGTATAAATAGTAAGCATCCAGTGACATGGATGGCACTGACCGATGTTTGTTGGAACAAAAACAAGACAGAAAGGCAAAGATGCTGAAAACGATGGGTTGCTTATGATCTACAAATTGGGTTCATAATAAGATTCCATATCTATCATCATACATGCCCATTTTTTTCTATTTTGTAGCATGAGCGGTCAAGCAAAACAATGCTTAGATTTGTAGTAATATATCTACAAGTTTGGTCAATTGACTAAGAGTTGAAAAATGAAAGTACAATAATATAAGATTGGGCACTATAACGTATTAAAGGGTATCTTGGTTTAAATCCTTCAATTGTCGCTACATCATGTAACACATGTCTATAGCTATTTAATGTAACTATCAACTTATTTAGTAATTTTAATGCAGTTGTGGCAGACAATTTTATGGAGCTACTGCATAGTAGTAATGATCTAGTGGGTGACATTACTTATTTTATGATGAGTTAAGGTGAGCTTTGCAACTTATCATTTTCTAATTAATCTACAATTTTAATACTTGTTTATAAGAGTCACATTATTATATAATGTGTCAAGATGCTTATTATATGGTAGACATTGGCATTCGTTAAATCATTTTTCTTATTGTGTGATACCTTTGATTTATTTTCTTTTAAATAATTATTTTTTCATTAAAAAGTTGGTCAAACGATTAGACTTATCGTTTATTTATCGAAATTTAAGTTTCAAATTATACAATAATTAAAATAACTATTGATGTTAGAAATTTAAAAATAAAAAAGAGAGAATAAAATGTTAGAAAAACACTCGGAGTATACTCCAATGAAGGAATATTAATAATGTATTTGATGAAGAAAATGCAGTTATTGTATAATAATTTAGCTTTGACTGTGATGTAACTTTTAGGTAAAGTTGTATACGGCGAAGCTAATTTTGGTTCTTTGTGTATTATATATAACTTAATTAACTTGACTATTGGGAATTGTTTATGTTCATAATATTTATTTTTTATATTGAATAAGGAATAGATAACTTTTATGTCCATTTGTGTGACTCAATGGTGACGTGTAGCCCATATATTTACAGATAAGTTTAGCTTGTGGAATAAAGATCATATTGTAAATTTAATAGAAAATGTGACATTTAAAAGTTTCTTTTTTGGTGTGTACTTGGTATAATTTTATTAAGATACAAAAATTAAGGGGGACAAAAAATCTCAATACAGAGGCATGTAATATTTGCTATAGATTTGTTAATATATCATCGTTATCCTATTATATATGAATTTTGTTCATTTGATTTTGTTATAATATTTTGTGAAATTTGGTTGTTAGAAATTAAATTACATATATGTGCATGAATAATTAATTATTAAATCCATTATTGTAATGTCACACAATACACTTTAATAATAAAATTTAGTAAATGCATACATCTATTTTTCATATTCATAGTATCCTTAATTACATTTATAGTTGTAGTTTATCAAATACTCTGTATCTTTTGCTCACATTTTTATTTTGTTTCAGCATACTAAAAACAATATTATTAATTACTTCATATTATCTCAATCTCATCTTTTTGTTTAATACCAAAATTGGGTATTGATCTGCTGAACAATGCTTAATCAGGCCTCAGACACTGTCTCTGTAAAAAAGAAGAGTTGGATTATTGGCACTCCTTCATTGATCTTTTAAAACCGATATTATAATTACATTTAAGAACAAATATAAATAGAATTAATCCCATTTATATTTTCTTTCTCTCTTAAGTTTCATTTTGCTTGTACAATCTAAATTCTTGTAATCATTAAAATAATATGAATTTAAGAAGCAATCTATAATTTTTTTTAATCATTAAAATAATCTAAATTTAAGAAGCAAATTTTTAAGCCAAAATAATACTCTTGCAATATATGTAGCAACACAATTAGGATACAACATTGTGAGAAAATAAATTAAATAAAATTTTATCTCACTACAAATAACTTTTTAAGGATTCTCAAATTAATTGTTGCACCAAAAATTTATATATATGATAAAATTGTGTTGGACCCATAAAAAATTCAATATTTTATAAGATTTTTCATACTTTTTCTTTTCGATTTTTTTAAAAATTAAATAATAAAAAAAGTTTGAAAAGAACAATGCAATTATTAAGACTGAAAGAGTGAAAAAATTATTAGAAATTGTAAGATTTATAAATAAAAATAGTATTTATTTAAAAAAAAGTACTTTTGACATTAAATAAAATATAATTGAGAAAGGAGTTTCAAAAAAATTTTGGAAGGTCGCTAACAGTACGACTCAAAAAAGAAATTAAATTGATGAATTCAGGTGTCTTTGGGCCTACTGCTTTACGGATTTTTACATGGGGCCCAATAAATTATGTGGCTTCTGTAGTTTCTATTTGCCCCCATTTTGGGTCAAAATAATTGAGAGAAGTTTCATGTTGTTTGTTGGTGCCAAAGAATCTGTAAAATATTTATTGGGAAGTTTAAGTTCATTTTCCTAAAGAATAGTATTTTCGACTCACAATCAAGCTTCTTCATTTTTTGAAAAGCATTGGGTTACGTAATTAATTATCTAATTTATTTATTTATTAACTATCAATTATTCATATAAACTTTAAAGAGAAACTTATATTATAAAGGAGTCCTGATCCATTGTGTAAATGTCATGCACTCATTATCATTCATTTTCCCTAAAAGAAGTGAACCGAATTTGAGTGGTATCATGAAAAATATGACAAAACAAATTGTTTACTAAGAGCAATAGTAAAATAAATTATCGTCGAGCCAGCTAACTTTAGACAAAGGTTCAAATAGATATTAGAAATTTCTGTCATAGACATTGAAATACTCAAAGTTTTGACATATGTCACTGTATAGACCCCTTGTCTTACTTCTCTCACATAATTCAACTGTAAGAGAGACTAAACCAACTGCCTTATTTCATCATATATAACTAGGGTTAAACATAGAGCCTGATTAATTAAGGACTATTATTGAACAAAATAAATATTTTGTTTAGAGTTTATATAAGGTTATCAAAAGTTCCATTAAACGGTTATCATAGATATGTAAACAATCAAGAATCTCTGCAGCAATCAAGTTGCTGGACAAGAAATACTAAAACAAAGAGAAACTATTAATCCCATATATGCATGCTCACATCATCATCGAGGGCATAACCCAATTAATTAATATTACTGGTAATGTTTTAAAATGATTTATTCCTCCTCATCGAAATTACTTTCATTTCTTAGATTTTCCATAAGAATTGAGCCGCTTAATCACATGCATGCTTCCATTTGTACCTCACTTGCCATGTGTAAGGTACAATAATCCATTTTCTGAAAACATCATAAAAAAGATATATACACACACACACATATAGAGAGAGAGAGAGAGAATATTGGATGGGAATTTAATGATGAGTATAAATTAATATACAAAACATACATACAACACATGGAAAACATAATAATAAGAATTACAATATACAGCTCTCTCTCTCTGTATACACACACAAAACTATACACAGAAACAATTACATTCGCTGCAGCTATATACGAATTTTTGTACTCCAATACATATGAACAAGATTACTAATTATATATATATATATAAAAGGAGCGGGCAACCTCATCTTTTTTTATATGGATATGCTATTAAGCCCATATGGTTTCGTAGTTCTATTAGATCATATTGGCTTAATAGCGTGTCCATATGATAAAGAACGGGTGCGCTGGCATGAAAGAAGTATTTTGTGTACACACATATACCATGCCAGGATTTTGCTTCTTGTTTCTATATGAGCAGCCCAGACAGCTCGTAGTCATAAATACTAACCTCCTGCTGAAACTGATCATGACACGCAACAACATTACAAGATGATTTATGTGCTGGTGCTGCTCCAGGCTCCATATCTAATAGCCATGACTCCAAATCCAAATCCTGATATGCAAACAATTCTGTTTCTTGTTGATCGTTATTCATCATCAACAAATATTCAACAGATGCTGCTGCTGTCTCATCTTCAATAAACATCGGCTCATCATAAATAATACTATTACTGCACGGCTGATCAAATGATGAATCAAGGGAGTACGTGTCAGAAAACGCCTCCGTGCTATTAGTTTCAACTCGAGGTGGTGGAGATGATGATGATGGTGATGGTGATGGTGATGGCGATGAGACTAGGGTGGTGCTTGTGCTTGATGATGATCCATTGCCAGTTAGCTCTTGAACAAGGCTCTTGAAGCTTGAGCTGTCAGTGATGTAAACTTTGGGTTTCAAAACTTTTATCAAGCTGTTAAGTTGCTGCTTATTTTTCTTCTCATGATTAATATTATTTTTCTTAGATATTTTCAAAGCAGCAGCTGGACTTATTATTTTCTTGCCCATGATTTTTTTTTCTTTTTTAAATTTTCTACGCTTCAAATTTGGAGTTTGCTTTGCTACAGCGGAGCATTCCAAGGTATTTATAATATCATCATGAATTGTGCAGAAACGTTTTAGGGTTTATTGTGTAGACAAGACAAGTCACAATTCATAAAGTAAATCGGGTGAAAATGATGTGCATATGCATGTATGCTACATTAAGATTTGTTAATACGAATCCCCACCCACCCACCAACCTATATTAATATAATATTACATGTAATTAATTAGTTATTTAGTTTGATTAACGAATTGCACTCTCTTTCTTTCTCTCTTTTTCAAGGTATAAACCATGAAGGTAAAAATGCTAAGGTTTGTATTCACATACGAGATGTAGATGTTAGTCAATTCAAGAGGCTTGTTATTTCATGCTTAAAATTAGTTAACACTACTCAATAGTTAATATTGAGACAATACGTCATGTGGGATAGAAGGGCATCGAAGGCACGCAGCTTACTATTGAGCCATTTGTGTTTTTGTGATTGTTGTGTTTCCAGTTGCTTCGTGTTGAGAGAGAGAGTGGGAGAGAGCTTGAAACTCTCTAATTTCTTAATTATTATATGAGGCTGAATTACATTTTTATTCCTCTTAGAATTTGTTTGTACCTTGTGAGTGTCTGATACTTTGAAATATCTCATTTCGTCTAGATGTTAAAATAGTAATAGAAAAATTATAACACATTGCTGAGTAATAAATTCGGTATTTTCCCATATAAGTTGATGATCTAACATCTCTACGAATTAAGAGTAGTTAGTTTGTACTACCAGGAACTTGATTGAGTGATTTTCTCTTTTCAAATAGCTTTATTTGGTGTTATTTTTTCAAGACCAGGACTAAAAAGTGTTACTCTCTCTTTTAATTTATGAGATATCAACATTATTTTTTAACTTGTTTTAAGATGAGTGATAATAAGATATTTTAAATAATTTTACCCTTGAAAATTATCACTTGTATACCTTTAAAATATCTTATTATCACTCATATAACCTTAAATTATCACTTGTATTATATGAAAAGACCAGATTACTCCTATGACGTTATCATATTTAAACAGTAACTAACGGTTTGGTGGAGGGCATATACATTTTATCAACTTTGGGTGGCCGACTGATATACCCTGAAAGTGTTGTAGTAAATTTGATAACAGAGTAAATTAAGAGTATACAATTGATAATTTCCCAATTTAAATTCAGTGCTGGTTTGAGTTTTGCTATCTTGTACCATGTGTACATTTATATTAAGATTTAAAATTGATAACATTTCTCAGACATTACAGGATAAGCTTGGCCAATAACTGTATCATTATTCAGTTGCAAAGGTTGATTAATTTTCATATGACCTTGAGTTCTTAATTTAATTTTTTTGAATTGAAGTTGACATACGATAAGGATTGGTATGAATTGACTTAATTAATGAACCATAATGTTGGTTTGTGCTTAAGCAATAGTATGAAAATACATTAGAATCGGATTACTTAATTTAGCATTATTAGGCTGAATTAGGAACCAAATTCCATTATACGACGCAATTTTAGTTTGGACGTCTACATCTTACAATATCACATCAAATTAAGATCTAGACATTTTGGCGCTGGCTGTCTTCAAGTTATGTACGTGAAAGCAGCCTTTTGAATTAGCTAATTATTGTTACACTCAGAAAATTATGCTGCACTTACCAATGGTGAAGTTCCATGCGTGTTAGATGAATTATATTTTATTTTAAACTCGCATTGTCTTTAAGCAACACACATTAAGGGACGTGCTTTATTGGAAGCTTGGCCATTTGCTTTCGGTAATAGATTGAATGTGTAGTTTGTATAATGACTTTGTGTCAAGCGAGGCACGTAAGTTTCAAAATTACCCTTTTGATAAAATGGGCTTGTTCTGAAGCGCTTTCACTTTTGGTGTGCATAAATATGTAAGCAAAGGGGTTATGTCAGCACACCCAAGAGGAGACCAAATGGGCTTTAGAACTTCAGTCTCCTTTGCCCCAACAAAGCAGTGTCAGCATCTTAACACTAACAACAATTTTGGCTTGAAATTCAAATATTCCCCGTTCATGATGGTGATAAACCAGATGATAGCTGCAAAGAATAAATACCGGCTGACATTCAATTTGCTTTTCTGTATACAATTAGACTATCACTTACATACTGTTTTCACAAAGCAACACAAACAATCACTGGTAGTGTGACAAAAGTTATGGGGAACAATGTCCTACAAATACTCATTGAAAAAAAATATTTGTTAAAGAATGAAACTCTAAACATTATCATAAAAAATCTAATCCGTATAAACAATGTAGACATTATCACTATAGTTGAAAGACTAGCAAGCATTTGAAACAATGGGCTAAAAAAAAATTGCAGTAAGTAGTTTTGAGCAGATACAAGAAAACCTTGGTGCCGCGTCTGTTCGGTAAGAGACTCCATCACTTTCATGCCCTGAAGAATGAGAAGGAATCCAGAGAGCTTGACAAAAGGAAGAAAATGTTAGGCTAACCTTCAATGGAAAAACAATGAAATGATATGGTAAATAAAAATCCAATGTGTACCTCAGAGATTGCAGTATAAGCAACACAACTCTTTATGAAGTTTCATCACCGTCCCATATATTACCACATTCTTCCTAAAAGCAAAAAATCGGCAATTTGGCAAAAGGCTATTCATTCTCAGAAATCAATAGTTTACAGGATGAAAGCCAGTATTTAAGACTTTTAAGATCCAGGAGCCTTTACACTCAAAGCTGATCCCAGTTGGAGCATGAGAGGATATACAGGGCTGAACTCTTTGTCTCCTCTTGCCCTAACTTTTGCAGCATAATCATCCAGAGTAGCTTTAATACCTTTCCATATCTGATCCTCCCCTTGAGAATCCAGCCATAACGAATACTGCAGAGGTGTAAGCTTATTCCTCTGCAATGGTGACTGCAATTCATCAGGACCCCGAGAGTAAAGATGGTGAAGTATAACACTTGGTGGGAGATCTTGAAGAAGAGGAGATGCTCCCAACTGAGATGTTTCCAAGAAAATAAGAGGCCGAAATGCTCGAAGGGCTCGATAGGGAGCGCCAAGTTGTTCAACTGGGAACAAGTTCTGGCCCACAGCTAACTCTAGCTCAGCCATGTCTCTGGCCATCCTCAATTTCCCTGATTCTGACAACGGTCTTACAAGAGAAGCATGCCTGATGAAAAATATCAGGACCCGGGAAGCCATGCTCCGAACTAGCCTAGTGCATATAGTTTCTGTCCCTGCAGTGGTAGTATTTGCTGAAGAAGGCAACAGTCTAGATAGAAACTCACTACGGAAGTGAAGAATACACTTCTGCAGCTCCTCCATGTATGGCGAAGCATTATTATCCATGGCAGCATCCATCCCAAGCACACTGAAGTTCTGGTCATGAATTTGCAAGATGCAAGACTCAAGACGGTCAATCATTGCTTGGAACAAGGATGTAACTGAGTCACATGCAACTCCGTATATTGTCCCAAGAGAGGGAGACAACACTTCTGCCGCAATTGGAGGCAGTCCTGTTATCATCGATGACATGCGTGTATAAATTTCCTGCAGATGCTGACACAGTGCAAAGTTCTTGATTTGAGCTGAAGTTGCAGGGTCAGTTATTTGGCGTGCTTCAGGACCAGTAGATATCTGCCATTGACTGTAGATCTTTAGTTTCAAATAAATTTATAGTCAACAAATATAAGAAGTCATGCTCAAAGAAGATAATAGCATCCTAGAAATAATTAAATCACATTTGCTTGTCAGAATGTAATTCTTAGAATGAGTTTCTCTAATTCTACTAATTGTGCTAACCTAATATATATGTGCTATTGTCAATATTTTGATCAAACAATTTTCTGTACAATTTAGCTCATCTTGGTTCATGGAAAAAATATTCATGGACCTTTCTAGTTTCTAAACTTGATCCTTAACTACAATATTTACACAATTAAATTAGTTAAATATTACCCACAAAATAAATCATATAAAAGATGTAACATACACATAAGGCATACAAATCCAGATTATTGTGCCTCAATATGCCATCAAGGGCTGAAAAGTTCAAATAAATATGATTGATTTGTGCATAATAACTAAGTCTTATTCGAGATGTTAATATCCAATTCATCCTTTAGAACCACATCACACCCTGGATCTAATGAAATGTGATGAATTAGATTCCCTCAGTACAATGAATGTAGAGTTTGGATAGTCTAATTAGAAATATTAGAATGCAGATGATGTACAAAATAGTACGCCACATGGTTAATTCATCATGCAAAACAAGTAATATCAGAAAGGTAGCAGCACACTGCCCATATCAGTTTTATAACACTAGCACAATGCATTCCATCACCATGATTAAAAGTTAAAATTAAAAAAAAGGGAAAAGCAGTGTTGTAGTTGCCAGATGTATTATAATAGCTTATCCTTCTCTGTTTACAAACATGGTCATATCTAGGGCTGGGCAAACGGTTCGGTTTTTTCCGAACCGAACCGAACCGAACCGCAATAATTTAATTCGGTTCGGTTCTAAGGTAAAAAACCGAATGGTTCGAAATTTCAAGAACCGATTGGTTTACATTCGGTTCGGTTCAAAACCAAACCGAATCGAAAAACCGATCGGTTCAGTCCAAAATATAAAATGCTAAATGCCTAAATCATAAAAACAAATCCCCTTTTTCTAATTCCTAATTTCGTAACCCTAGTTGAAAATCCAATTATCTCCCTCGTCGGATCGGTGACTCGCGGCCTCTCCTTGGATCCCTTGCATCACGGTCAGCGGTGGCGCAAAGTTGCAAACAACCCATTACCCAACGAACGAAACCCATTAACCCACCGCTGAACCGCGAGTCAACCACCACACCATAGTCGAATCCGCCTTCATCACGTCCAGCAGAATCCGAGTGAAGCCAAGGTGAACGAAACCCACTTGCTGCCGACACAAATCGACTGAAAGCTAGTAGCCAAGACGCGTCTTGATCGCCTCTAGCCGAATTTAAAACCCAACCACGTCTTGATCTCTTCATCACGTCCAGCCGGCCAGTTGCGTGCCGGATGCGGATAATCCACTAGTTCCGAGCAACTGACAGCAACTTCTTCATGGTAATCAATTAATCCCGACGCGTGACAACTTCCTACGATTTGTGTTGGAAACTTTGAATTTTGTACTTGGCTTAGATGCGTATACGAGTTGTTTGTAAATATGAGCATATCAGCTTGTTTTATTTTCTCCTCCTTTTAATGGTTATTTAGTTTTCATTAATTATAGATTTCATCATTTTTTTCATATATGCAGGTCATGATAATATAATTTTGAGTTTGCTATTTTATTGTTTAGTTTAAGTTCTATCAAATTTTTAAGATTATAATTTATATTGTGTGAAGCCTACAAAAGAGGTTCCATTATTAATTTTTGTGGAGTGTTGGTGTATATCGGATACAGAGAATGTTTGTTGTCCTGAAACTTATATTTAGTTCGAAAATGAATTCAGAATTTGGATACATAGAATGTTTGTTTTACTTTTATTTAGTTCGGCTACACAATCGAAAATGAATGAATTTGAATATATCTGGAAGTTACTTAAATATTCCATTATTATCATGTTAACTAGTTGAATTTGAATTGCCAATGCCATAATTATGCAATTGTAAACAAATAAAACCAAACCAAACCGAACCGAATTGTAGAACCGAACTGAACCGAACCGAACCGAAATATTTCGGTTCGGTTCGGTTCGGTTCTACAATTCGGTTCGGTTCTACAATTCGGTTCGGTTCTACAATTCGGTTCGTGTTCGGTTTGAGTTTTTAAGAACCGATTGGTTTCGGTTCGAACCGAACCGAACCGGAAAATGCCCACCCCTCTCATATCTTTTACTAGGTTTTCAAATGCATACCTGATATTCAGCTCGTTCTGCTACCAGGATCAAAACCTTGCCAATTTCCCGCAATACAAGAAGTGTCAAACGCCCATCCATATGAACAGCTTCAATCTCTTCCTGAATGCGTGATAAAATTCTCGAGATTTGTTCTTTGGAAGGAACACTTCCACGGCTAGACATTGGGAATACAGAATTCACAAGATCGGACAGGCGAGTTAAGCAGAGAGTCAAGAAAGCTGTCTGGAAAATTTCAATTGCTGCAATCATCTGACCTTTTCCTTCCGGACTAATAGCTGGTAAAACCCCTTTGACGTCTGTCTCACGAGAAATCCTTTCAAGAAGGTTCTCTATCATGGACAAGAGTTTTGGATACCCACTAGTAAATATCTCTTTGACAAAACTTGATGCCGTAAAAGCAGATTTCATTTGATTTGCAAATGCCTTCACAAGGCCCTCCCAAACTCTATCTGTTAACATGGGATCGCCCTCCTGTGTCCAGGAGTATATAATGTAAGCATTTAAAAGGAGAGGTAATAAGTTGTTGGACCAATAATGTAAGCAAATGTTTCTACTCAAACGGGTTAATGCTTATCAAATCAATGAAAAACAGGAAAAATTAAATGAATCAATACTCAACTAAATTGTCCATATGTTACAAGATTTACATTCCATGTATTGTAGTATAAAGCATTGTCGATTCAGATAGTCAAATACAGAACTGGAAATACTGGATCAAAAGGATGGAGGGATTTAATATGTATGCATGCACAATTTAATAGTAAAGTAGTTAAACTTTAAAATGTAACAAGGAAAACCTTATCAGCTTTAAGACATAACAGTTCAGGGTGCTTTCTCTCTATGGTCAAATACCGCACAGCGGTAATATGAATGTTCTAATTCATAAGGAAAAACCTATCAGTATAACTTCCACAAAGCTACGGAATCAAAGAACAAAAACAAATCCCCTTGCCTATGAAGCTGCAACTATGACTAAATATTTGATGCCACATCAATGGCCTGCCTCCTAAATAAACACTCTCTTTGGATGATAAGTCATGGAGTCATTGTCGGCACAATGAGGAAAACAGAGTGTCCATAGTATTTATTCTAGTCAACGATAATCAATTACTACTTCTCAGTTCTCACAAAACGAAAAAAACTAGATGCCTTTCTTCACCTTTTGCTGCTCCAGGTACATCTTCTTTTTACAACATTCACTTCTCCATACCTGATTGCTTCTTCTATTTGAAACCTTGAACTACACCCCCCATTAATCAATCACAAAGCCTAATTCCCCCTATGACTCTTAACCTTCCTATTCCAAGTTACCGATTACAATCTTCTTTTTACAACTATTCACTTCTCCATACCTGATTGCTTCTTCTATTTGAAACCTTGAACTACACCCCCCATTAATCAATCACAAAGCCTAATTCCCCCTATGACTCTTAACCTTCCTATTCCAAGTTACCAATTACAATCAGCCATAAACAACTCTGCACGTTTCTTTCTTCTCCCTGGCATAAAATATCAACCACTAACATCACATTTTAACTCTATTCACATTTAACCAAATTCTCACCTCCGATAATCATAATAGGCTAGAAATTAGTTTCAACTATCATTCCTATTCTGTACCTCAACACTAAATAGTTTCATACTCATTCCATACTGAAACTAAGAAACCAAGCATAAATGAAATTAAGTGCAAAATTCACCTGAATAACTTCATCAAGAAGCAATACATGAGTAAACGGGTCTCTCTTCTTCGATAAAACCCTCTGCAAGTGCCAAACCGCAACAACAACGGAATGCAACTGATCCATACAAGTTCCCATTCTCTGCCACAACCCTTCTCTTGCCTTAACACCACCTCCAATCTGCGGCGTCCCACTCCCTCTTATCCCTCCCGGTCCAAACCCCGCTCCTCCCCCCGAAATCGCCTTCATATCCAGTGCCACATTCACGCTCTTTACCCCCATGTTCTTATACTTGTTGACCAAATGCTCTACCGTCACCTTCAACTCTCCCAGATTATAAAACACTTGCAATCCAGTCCCCACTTGCGCCTGATTCAAGCCTTCCATTCCTCCTTCTAGAACCTTCATCGCTTCGTTTCTCAATTTCTCTCCTACTTCCTTGACCCAGAGGAGCTCCTCGTTAATGACGTCGATGCCACTAAGGTCGTACTCTTTGCACATTGTGACAATCTCGCAGTGAAGCTGCGCGGCTTTCGTTAGATCTAGCTTCTCCGGTTCCGCCTCAGCCGCGGCGATCAAATCGCGGAGCTTTTTGGACAGCCTGAGGGCGCGGATAGTGTGCTGGAGGAGTTCGGTGGTGCGGTGGAGATTCGACAGCTGGATTGTTTTGGATTTGATTGATTTGTAAGGATCGGAGAGCTCGGATCGGACGCGGCGGACTGAGGATTGGAGCGACGAGACGGCGGATCGGACGGTGGAGAGGGCGTGTTCGGCGTGGTTCAAGGAAGAGAGCTGGTTGAGGAGGTCGGTGTGGCGGGAGAGCACTTCGGAGCGGAGCTGGTTCTCTAAGAGGCGGATGGCATGGTGGAGGCGTTCGGCGGTGGAGGCGGGGGAGCCGGAGGAGAGTGCGGCGGAGGAGAAGGAGGTTGAGGAGAATGACGGGGAGAGAAAGGCGGAGAGGATTGGATCTTTGGCGAATACGTCTAACGGGGAAGATGAGCTTGCCGTCGTTGTTGCTGTTACCGTCGATGTTGCTGATGTGGCGTTTACAGGTGATGAAATTGTGGGGTTTTTTAAGCTGGCCAGACGGTGGAAAGGCGAAGAGACTGCCGCTGGCGAAGCCATATTTTTTTTTTTTGGCTTCTACTGTTGCGTTTTGGGCGAGTGTCAGTTAAGTTGGTTTTCTATTTATATGTGGCGAGTTTCAGTGTTCTTTTCGGCCTGTGGGCAGTGGGCACATGGGCAATAGTCGGTTCGGTTCGGTGCACGTTCTGAACTAAACTGAAACCGATCGGTTCTTAAGAATATGACCGAATTTGAACCGAATTTAAGAATTGAACTGATTTTAATTATATTTCGGTTCGATGCGGTTCGGTTTGGTTTTTTATTTTCTTGATTTTACAGTTTTACCCTAATATTATCAAATTTTATACTTTCCACCTAATTTTATTTAATTTTACAATTTACACTTCCATTAACTACTAATCAAGTACCAAACTACACTCTACACACATAATATTAATGACACTATATATGAATAAACAAGTATTAAATGAAAAACAAAATAATAAAAGTCCCAACACAAAATAGTCGCAATTCATAAATATGCTTAAATTTAAAAGTCTACTACAAATTATAACAAATCCATCGTAGTGCATCAATATTTAATAAAACTCCACAAGCCATAGCATCCACCATAACACACAAGCCACAACTATATCCACCGTAACAAACAAGCCACAACTACATCTACCATTCATATCACCTAAATCAAAATTTAAAGTGAAAAATTAAACTAACTAAAATGAAGCGATATTTAATAACAAATAAATACATATAAATTTTATTACCTAAAAATTATTTATGTTGTTTTCATGTTGATCTACAAAGTTGGTTGGCCGTTGTTGATTTACGAAGTTCTACATTAAACAAAAAATTTAACAAATTAAATAAGGTTCATATTACTTAAAAAATAAATTAAAATGAAACAAATTATATAAGGTCATAATTTTTTAAGAGTAAATTAAAATTAAAACTTAAAAAAAATATACCTTCTGCAAGCTGATCCATAAACTTGCTATCTTCAACTAACTTATTTAAGTCCGCTGTTGGATCCACAAAAAGAGAAGACCGCAACCAATTTTGTAATAATACCAGTGCCTCAACCATGTCCGGAGTCAACGAACTTCTATATTGATCTAAAATACGATATCTAGTACTAAAGGTGGACTAAGAGGCAACAGTAGACATCAGAATAGCAATAACATCCCTTGTTATACTTGAAAAAATAGGATAATTGGCACTATTCACCCTCCACCATAACAAACTATCAAATTTAGTGCTCAAATTACCTTTTGTAATTTTTTCAATCTTCTCCATCAAGTAAAGATCCAACTTATTTGACAATTTCGGGCTACATTCACTACCCGCAACTGTCTTACTAAATTCAGAGAAAGGGTTTTCAATCATAACATCATCACCACCACCTAAATCCCAAAAATTCGAACCACTTCCACTTTCAATAGCTAAAGTTTGGTTCCACTTGCACTCCCACTACCACCTTGTTTATATTGTGCATTGTAAGACTCATAAAGCTTAACCAACAAATTTTTCACCATTTCCTTCATCTCAACACATTTGGCACTATCATTGCCATATAATTTCTCAAAGTAATGTGTTGCGAATTTCAAATTTCCCAGTGGATCAAGTACATAAGTAACAATTAACAATTTATTTATCTTGAAACAGTCCTCCCAATACTTATCAAATTTCTCCTTCATTTTAATAGCCATCAAATCCAAAAAGCTATCATTACTAGCAGACAATGATTTCAAAGATTGTTCAATCTGACATATCAAATTGTAACAAGTGTTCGATGTCACATAAAAGAAAAAAATAATGTTAATAAAGGTAAAATAAATTCCATATCATATACCAAAATTCAAAAGCATAATAAAGATGTGATGTTACCTTTAAAGAAGAAGAAAATTGCAAAGTCGCATCATAAAAAGTCTTTAGAAATTTAACTATATGACGAGTGCTCTCCCAATCACTGTACATTGGTGGCCCTTCCATTTTCTTTTCCCCACCCTCTTTTTCATTGAAACAAGCATCATAAAGCTTGTTTTCAAGTGCCATCCGATCAAATGCCGGCTTAAATTTCAATGTTGTACTCAACATGTAGTATTTAGAATTCCACCGAGTAGGATAATAAAAAATCACACTTCCTTGACAATTAATCTTCTTTTGTTGCACATGAATTTGAAATGCTTGCATCCCAATAGTGGAAAATCTCACATACTTCACAACATTCCGAACACTAACTATACTCAGCTTCAATTCCTTTAACCTTTCAGTAATAATCAAATTCAATATATGTGCATAACAACAAACATGCAAATAATCCCCATTCAATATTAAGGCATCATCCATCTAAGTTTTTAGTCGATCAATTAAGTACTTAAGAGCACCCTCATTTGGACTTGCATAGTCAATTGTTAAAGTAAACACTCGCTCTATACCCCAGTCAATTAAACATTTTTCAATTTGCTTACCAATTGTCGCTGATGAATGATCATTAATCGTGTTGAAGTTGATAATCTTTTTATGTAAATTCTAATCCTTGTCAATAAAGTAGGCTATGATGACCATGTAGCTAACTGTCGTAATAGAAGTCCAAATATTAGTGGTCAAAGATACTCTCTGCTTATTCCAAATCAATAAGCTCTTCAACTTAGCCTTTTCCTCGGCATACATATTAAGAGTACTCCTAGTAATGGTTTTTTGTGATGGAAGAAGATATCATGGAGCCGCCACACTGCAAAAATGCTTAAAACCCGGATTCTCCACAATAGAAAATGGCAATTCATCAAGAACAATCATCTTCATAGTTGCTCGTCTGCAAGCATCCTTACTAAAACCTCTTGCTACAATTTCATCACTACTGACATCTTGAGTTAAAGTCGTTTGGTCTTTTTGCAAGTCCTTGTACTTTTGACACATTTCTTGGTAATAAGTCCTCAAAGTACTAGTCCCGTACCCTATCGAACCACATTCAAATTCATTACCGTAGTAGTTGCATTTGCACTTCTTATCATTATTTGGAAGTCTAGTGAAATGTTGCCACACTGTTGATCTTGGATCTTTTTTTTTCCTTGGTAGTGGTGGTTTGGATGACAGATTTTTTCCTCTTGTTTTCGCTAGTGACAATTGTTGGTGAATCATTTTGACTATCATCAACTTCAACATCACGCTCAAGATCATCGGCTACACAATCATGGTTGTCTTGAACTCTTGAATAATTAGACATCTACAATTTAACTACTAGCCAACATAACATAATTTAATTTAATTTAACAAATTAAGCCAACATATCATAATTCACTTCCAATAATTGTTAACTTAATTTAAAACATCTATGCCCAAAAGATCAATTAAAATTAATTTAACTACTAGCCAACAAATCATAATTTAACTTAATTTAATTTAGTTTAATTTAATTTAACAAGTTTGGCCAACATATCATAATTTACTTCCAATAATTGTTAATTTAATTTAAAATGTCTATGCCAAATTGCCAATATCAAATTGCAACCACATGAAGCTAATTAAGTCATTAATCATTATGTCAAATAAGTTAAATAACAAATATTATTTCCAATTTTTCATTGATAGAAACATGATACATTTGTCTATTTTCAAATTTTCAATTCTCGGTCGCAATATACGATACAACTTGCAACCATTTCAGTTTTCACTGCCGCAAGCCACAACCACTATTTCTGCCCACCATTTTTAACTCCATCAACAAGTGTATTATATACATCAGCAGTCCACAAAATCAGGCCACAAAATCAATCCATAAAACAGTAAGACAGACTAACAGAAACTAGTAATGTATACAAACTTTTAACAACACTACAAACACACGGGCCATGGCACAAATTAAAAAAAAGACACCTATAAGCTGCACTTTGTAGCACCAAATATGACTGCATGTGAGGGGCTAACGATGGTGTCACGTGCTAGAGGGGAGGGGCTGTGCCACTACTGAGGGGCTGTACCGCTGCTGTCGTGCATGCGAGGAAGAGAGGGGCTGAGCTGACGCGAGGGAGAGACGCCACGAGGAAGAAACCGAGAGGGAGAGACGCCATGAGGTAGAGAGGCGATGGAGAGAGGCGTAAGAGAGGTGACAGAGAGACTAGAGAGGTCAACCGATTATTGCAATCTGCAAATTGAAATTTAGGGTTAGGGATTTGAGAAAGAAATTTATTTTTGGTTTATATATTTTCAATTAATATATTATAATTAAATCAAACCGAATCGAATAAAAACAAAACGGTTCGTCAATTTTAAAACCATTCGGTTTTGTTTATAGAACCGAATCGAACCAAATTTTTCCAGTTTGGTTCGGTTCGACAAAAACCGAACCGTTTGCCCACCCTTAGTGGGCTATAACTTTGAAGTGTAATTTTTTTAAATAAATGAAATTTTTTAATATGTAGAGTTATAAATATAATAATTATTGGATGGACTTATTTTAACTTAAAATTCTAATCTTAATTAGTCATTAAAAAGATTAACTTAATTTTTATATAAAATTTTGAGTTATTGATCTTACATAAATTAATGATAGATATTAAAAGTTAAAATATCATTTAATGATGCCAATTTATCAATCTTTAGATTATATAAAATTAATAACTTAAAATTTATATAAAATATTTAAGTCAAATTTTAAATTTAAATAATCTAATCCTTACTTATTATGATAAAATTAATGATTTAATAATAATAGTTGATTTATAAAGTATGATTGTAAGATAGATTATATTACCTGGTGCGTTGTAATTCTAATAATACCATATGATATGTTACATAGAGCCGTAAAGTTCAACTAGGAAAAGTCCTCAAAATCAGTCTTATTTGATATTTTATGAGCACTTATATTTGAATAGAAGACAAAAGGTAAAATAATAGATCATGTTAAATTACATATTATTGGGTATAAATACTAATGCTATTAGTATCAATGTGTAAGTGTACACAACAAGTAATATAATGATAAGTATTCAAGATCGTCTTCACAAGGATTGATGTTATCAAACTTGCTACAACAATTTTAACAGTGCAACTTTTGTTCTAAATTAAAATAAAACAATTAATGAAACTAATATACTAATTAAAATGAAACGCAATAAATATAATGCAACAAAGAAAATTATCATATTTAACGCAAGGATAAAACCAATGGGAATATAGAGTAGTTGAATGAATAAACTCTCTTAATGATATTGACTATTTTTCTAATGTTTGGTTCGGTTGCTGCAGCATCTGCTATAGCACTGGGTAGAATCCTTATGTATCAACAGCCATCGCATGTTGGATATCTTATATCTATATGCAACCTAACAGTGATCAGTTGTTATGCCAACATAAGATATAACATTACACGCTTAGGTTCTATTTACCCTACAAGGTGAATTCCTATGTCTAGTTCATCACTAATTTTAGATTAAGCATAGCCCTTTTAGGATAAGTTATACTCAATCTAGAAAACTCAATCTAAAACAAAGTATTGCTCTGATTTGTTTCACTAAGATATACCCTTTTGCGGCTCTCTCCTAACTTGTATCATTAAATGAGTGATCAACCGAAATAATGAATAAAAATAAATACTATAAAAAAATGCTACAACAAACAAGCAGCAATACATATATTCAATCAATAAACCATCAAGATTGTTTATCACTCAACCACAAATAAATTTAGTTCATGGTTTGCAAAAGAAAAATAAAGAATAAAGTTTCAGCCATAAAACACATCCTCATGAATAAATAGAAAACACGAAAACAAGAGAATGATAAGGAGGATTGAGTTCCCAATTGATCTCTGTAATTTTTCCTCTTGTCTAACCCTTAATATCTCTCTTAAATCTTGTTTTTCTTTTGTTTCTTTGTGATTTTTTTCTTAGGTGACGGCCCAACCTCCCTTTATTCGTTATGATGTGTGCTTCTTTTATAACTGAAAATTAGGATAAACAGAAGCCTAGGGCGCGCATAAGTCAGATTAGGAAACTGCAGATTGCAATTCTGCAAGTATCCTGCGCATAATTTTCTCTGTCGTTGTTTTAGGATTGCTATAATTATGCATATGATTTAAGCATACAAATTATTCTAAAACAATGCAATTTATAAAAAAAAAACTAAAACTGTTATTCATGCAAAATAAAACTAAAATGCAATAAAAACATGTCATTTACTCTCAAAGTATTAATGATTTAAATTTAAAAGTGTCATGATAACTCTCATTTCATAGAATTATCATATATATTGAAACTTATAATAATTTAAAAGGTATATCTAATAACCCAAAAATATTTGACAACTAAAATATATTTAGTTTAATTGGTGCAATTCTTTAATTGCTGTAAGTAATGATATTATATAACTTAACCACACTCTAAAATAATCTATTATATATCTTAATTATGGTAGCAGCTAACCTCCAAAAGTCCATAGATCTTAGTTTTACTCAAGTTGATACAAAAATTAAATGATAATATGTGACAAGATATGTTTGAATTCCATGAGGAACAATGCTATCCCAGTGCTAGTTTCTTTCCTAGTATATTTTAAATGGGGTAATTTTCACTTCATCCCCTAAGCTTTGGGCTTTTTGCACTTAGTTGGCAAAGATCCATTTATTAGTGAAAACCCCTTGAAAAATGCAATCGGTAGTAATTCTAATTGAATTAGAAGGCTAAAAGTTCTTCATTGCTAGCAAAGTAGTATCCATTACTTGTGTGAAGTGAAAAAGAAACACTAGACCTGCATCGTGTATCGTTCTGAATTTCGCTGATACCCCAAAGACCTGAATTGCTATGTTGAAGCCAATAATAGATTAGCTTCGAACAAAGCTTTTTTTTTTGGGTTTATTTAGAGTGTATTGATACTACTGTGAGTTGTTTGTAAATGTCGAGTGGGTGCTTGATTTGTTCATTGAGACAACTTCGAGAAGCTTTATGGAACTGTGAAGCATAAAATCGAGAAAAAAATTTTCAAGATAAAATGTCCTATTTTGGGTATTTTGCAAGCATATGGTTTCGTCTTATATTGTGGTAGATTATGCATTTGATTTATGCGATGTGATACTCATGATGAAATTTTCTAAGTGAGTTTTAGTAGGCCTCAAATATATATGAAAGTATAAACAACATTTTTTAAGTTTTAATAAAGGTTATACTGAGCTAAAAAATTGAAGTTTAAAACACTTAATAATTATTGTTTCTAATTACATAGTGTGTGATATGCCTCAATATTGTTAAGTTAGATAATTTATAAAATGTTTGACAACTTGAGATGTTATCATGTAGAATGATTGATAATTTTATAAAATGAGAGTTATCATGACACTTTTAGACTTAAGTCAAGATTACTTAGAGAGTAAATAATATGTTTTTATTGTATTTTAGTTATATTTGCATGAATATCCATTTTAGTTGATTTTTAATAAATTTAGTTTGTTTTAGATTAATTTGTGCTTAGATCATATGTATAATTATAAGTAACCGGAAGCTTAAATTTTAAGTAACATGCAATAACCATTGTTGTAGCACTATTGCTGTAGCAATCATTGAGTATTGATAGAGAAGATTTCGCGTGAGATACCTAGAAGATCGCGATTTGGAGTTTCCAAAACTAGAAGATGTGTGCCCTAGACTTCCAGTTGATCTAATTTTAAGCTAGAAAAAGAGCACACACGCAAAGAAGAAAAAGGGAGAGCTGTTACTCAAAAAATAAACTGCAGAGAAAAAAAAAAGAAAAAAAAATCAAAAGAGATTGAAGGTTTACAAAGGATAAATCATAGAGATCAAACAAAAATCAGTATTTCTTCTTATTTTCTTGTTTTCTATTTATGTATGGGGATGTATTTGATGACTAAAACTCTTTTATTTATTTTTCTATCTCAAATTATGAATTGAATTTGATTCTAGTTGAGTAATAAACAAACTTAATGGATGTTTGACTAATATACGCGCATTGTTCTGTATTTGTTATAACATTTTTTCTTAATTATATTTATTTTAATTCTCTATTTCGACTGACTACTCATTTAAGGACACTAACTAAGAAGGAGCCTAAAAGAAGTCTGACTTAATGGATCTCATTAAGATAAAACTTGGTTTTATATTAAGTTTTCCAAGTTGATTAATCTCAATTTGAATAGGGTCATACTTGATTTAAAATTAGTGATGACCTACATATAAGGATTCATCTTGTAGGGTAAATGAACTTAGATAGTTTAATGCTATATTTAATATTGACGTAACAATTGGTCACTGTTAAGTTGCATTAGATATAAGATATCCAACAGGCGACAGTTAAGGATGCATGAAGGATTCTGCTCAGTGTTGTAGTAGATATTGTAGTAACGATACTGTAGTTAAAAAATAGTCGATGCCATTAAGTGAGTTTATTCATTTAACTACTCAATTCCCATTGGTTTTATCCTTGTGTTTGACGCGAGAATTTTCTTTGTTGCATTTTTATTTTAATTAGTTTATTAATTTTATTAGTTTCTTTATTTTCAATTAAAATAAAATTGCATTGTTAAGGTTATTGTAGCAAATCTGATAATATTAATTCATGTGGAGATGATTTGAATACTCATCAGTATATTATTTGTCGTATACACTTGCACATTGACATCTATAGCATTAGAGATTATACACATCAATGGTTAGACTCTCTAAATTAGTTAGATGCTATTGAATCTGTTAGTTTTGTTATGTATTAAATTTGTTGGCATCCAATAAATGGTATGTTGTATTTTTATGTTACTATCAGACACCTACACTTTGCATTTACTATTTAATACATTTTAGCTTTTTCTTGAACATTAATAGTATTTATTTTTTTCTTGAACATTAATAGTATTTATTTATGTTATTTTATTACATTGCAGTATTGTGCAATATGATGTTAATGTAGTAGTTGATGGCAAAGTGACTGAGATTGGTTCCATTATTCTTGCACACTATTCACTAGTTAAGCTTTAGGCTGACATTAGGAACATTTGTTGGGATGAGCCCATCAGACATGCTACTAGCATTAGAGCTCAGTTGTTGTTGCCTAGGGCATCTGATGGCAGAGAATTGTTTAGTGATGGCGATATGCGGCAATAGGTCAAAGAACTGAAGGAGAAGAGATATAGATGGGTAAGACTCAAAATGACATCTTATATGAGGTAGGAACCTACAATAATTCCTTAATAAA
Source organism: Citrus trifoliata (assembly GCA_018350135.1). Taxonomy (NCBI): domain Eukaryota; kingdom Viridiplantae; phylum Streptophyta; class Magnoliopsida; order Sapindales; family Rutaceae; genus Citrus; species Citrus trifoliata. Next base: position 9,986,967 of record CM031387.1, on the reverse strand, counting down.
CAAAATAAAAGCTGATCCTGAGATTAATTGGGATGAACTAGATGATGTTCAAGAAATTAACAACAATGAAAGTACTGTGACACAATTCATCCTTTCTAGTGGTTATTTACTTGAAGATGACATGACCGTTCACCGTAGCTCTAAGAATTCTAGAAAAAGTGGTGAAGGTTCAATTGAAGTAGTTTATACTTTTAAATCAACTTCAATTGATGAAATAGAGCAGTCTATTGTTGAACTTAAAGATGTCGATGTGCCTATTCTTAGTGATGACGAGAATCCAAGATCAAATGGTGAAGAAAGTGACTATAGTCTTAATGATTATTAGTTAGATGATGAGACAGATGATGAATTTGATTTTTCTGATGAGGAAGTTGTTGCTTATGTGAGGTATGACACCAATTCAAGTGGATTTGAGTTCACACCAAATGGAGATAACATTGTTCTAAGGCTTGGTCAGTTGTCTGTAGGTGTTTATGAGTCTAAAAAGGTATTGAGGGTATATGCCATAAGAAATGGGTTCAGAGTGACAACTAGATGTGCTAAATCAAGATGTATCATGGAGAATTCATGTTAGTTCAAATTGGAACAACAAGTCATATATCATGGAGAATTCATGTTAGTCCAAATTGGAACAACAAGTCATATATCATGGAGAATTCATGTTAGTCCAAATTGGAACAACAAGTCATATATCATGGAGAATTCATGTTAGTCCAAATTGGAACAACAAGTCATACCAAATTAAGGTTCTATGTGATGTTTATACATATGGTGGGATTGATCATGACAATAAAAAAGCTACTTCAACTTGGATTGCAACCGCTTATCTCCATATCTTAACTAAACTCTTGAAGTTAGTGTTAAATTGATAGCAGTTGATCTCTTGAAAACTTATGGCATTGAGTGTAGTGTGCATAGGTTATACAGAGCAAAACAAAAAGCATTAGAGCTATTTAGCCAAGATAACAAAAAGAGTTAGAACAAACTAAGTAGGTACCAATAGGCTTTGATGAAGTATAACTCTAGATCTATAGTAGTTATTGAGAGGGAATTGAATGGAGATACATCATTTAGTATTCAAAAGATTTTTCATGATGTTTGATACAATTCGGAGGGTTTTTTCTTTAAGGCAATAGACAATTGATAAGGGTTAATGGCTGCCATCTAAAAAGGCCATATAAAGGAGTTTTATTGATTGCAGTTGGCATTAATGCTAACTATAGGATATACCCACTAGCATCATGTATAGAGAGTGAAAACATTCACTCTTTAGAGTTCTTCATTAGAAAAGCTAAATAACCAGATTAGTTGTAATAGTAGAGAAGGCCTATGTTTCATGAGTGATCGGCAAAAAAGAATGTTCAATGCAATTGATAGAGTGTTTCCTAATACAACTAATAAATACTGTTGTTGGCATATTTCGACCAATTTCAAGCAAAAGTTTCCTGACATTTTGTAGAAAAAAGTCTTTTAGAAAGTATGTAAAAGTCTAAACTACTCATAATTTGGTGAAAGCATTAAGAAATTAAAGAAAATCAGTGATGCAACTCGTTAGTGGCTCATGAACATTCCATCTGCTTACTGGTCAAACACACTTTCCCTAAGCACACCAAGTGCAATCACGTGATTAATAACATGACTGAATTGCTCAACAACTAGATCAACAGTTTTAAAGACATGCCTATTGTCAGGATGCTTGAAGAGATAAGGAGAACGATCATGAAACTTATTCATAAAAGGATTGAGGTTGCAAAGAAGTAGAATGAACATCTACCACCTCTTGATAGGAGGAAGATTATGGAAGCAAGAACTAAATCAAAAGGTTTGACAATGATATTTGATCATGAAAACACCATTGAAGTGATGGAAAATCTCTCCAAAGTGTTTGCGGTAGATTTAGGTAAAAGACTTGTGATTGTGGGGAATGGTGGATATTTGTCTTACCTTGCAAGCATTAGGGGTGTTCGTGGATTGGATTTTGCGGATTGAACATCAATCCATATCCGATCCACGATTTTGCGGATTATAAATTTTTAATCAAATCCAATTCACGGATTGGTGAAATTCAATATAAATCCAATCCATACGTTTACGGATCGGATGCGAATTTGACCCAATCCACATTCGATCCACCATTTTGCGGATTGGTTTGATGGCTAAAAATTTTTAATTATGTCATTTCAACTAACTAAATAAAAAATTAATATAAAAATAATTTTCCTATCGATTAAATTCAAGATTAAAGAAGGTTTAAATAAAGCTAGAAAATACATTCAAAGATTCAAAATATAACACACCAAAAATAAAAAAAATCTCATTTGTTTAAATCAGTACATGAAAATTAACTGCTTAAGAAGTTATGTTTGTTTATTTAATTATTTTTATTTTATATTATTATCAGATAAGATATAATATGATGTTAATGTAACTATATTAACTTATTTATTTATTTATTAGTAAGTGCTAATGCCATATTTACAAGTTTAATTTTTTATTAAATAAGTTTTTTTTATGGATTCACTGATTTACATAAGTAAATTCATATCCAATCCACCGATTACGGATTTTTAATTTTTCAATCCAATCCAATCAACGGATCATATTTTTACGAATTGAATTTTCACAAATTAGACGGATTGAGCAGATCAGATTGGATTCTGAACACCCTTAGCAAGCATAATGTATGTTCCATTGATGCAAAAAGACTCAACATTGAGGATTATATCCATATTTATATGAAGAGTCCAATTTTGTCAATACCCACAAGTATCAATACTTCCCTTTCCCTGATAAAAAGATGTAGCCACTAGTTCTACATGATAATTTGTAGCCACATCTTGTGATCAAGTCTGTTGGCAACCCACTTATCAAGAGGAGAAAAGAAGCTGATGAACCAGCTACATTCAACAGTAGTTCAAGTGTCAAATGTTTGAAGTGTGATCATTGGGGTCATAATAAGAGAACATGCAAATGAAAAAAAATATCTAGCAAACAGGTTACTTATCATCTATCTTTCATTTAGTAGTTAAGTTAAATTAGTTTAATAGTTTATGATGTAATGTGTGGGATAAGCTGTGAATGATAAAGGCAATTCTAGTTCTAATAAGCCTACAACTCAAAGGGCTGCTTGTAGTGCACTGTCTCAGCCTAGTGTCCATGATATTGGTGAGTTTTATTCACAATTCTCTTGATAATTTTAGTCATTAGTATCTTTTTTATTTTATTTTAATATGTGAATGTTTATTTTATTCATGCAAGGACATATTACTCAAAAATGAAACTATTAAAGTGATGACATCTAACATATGAAGTAGATTAGGTGAAGATGTAAATGAAAGAAAAAAAAAGCAATGAAGCATAAACTAATCCTACTAACCATTTTTCGAAGGTATTAGATGAGACAACATCTTGACATAGGAAAAAGGATGGAGTTGATGTATCATCTTTTATTCAGACTGACTATAGGTTTAACTCTTTTGTACATGATATTATTATTTTAATGCCAAAAACATGATATTATTATTTTATTGCCAAAAACAAGTAATTTAATGGGCTTGCTTGGTTAATACTTGCAAATTATACATGAGTTTGTCGGAACCTATTTATATTTTTAGATGCTTTATGCTTTGTGACAGCTGCTTGAATATAGCCATGTATAATACTGCTTAAGAATTTTAATGTTGGACTGCAATTAATGGATTGTCTTTTTACTTACTTTGAGTTGGTTTGCTTGTTGGTGTTACAGTTTAACTTATAAATTAGTTTTGCTACTGCTGGTAGATATTATTATAACTAAAGTACTATAGTTTCACTTAAATTTAGTTGTATGTGTAGAAAGTTCATGTTAGTTATTACTTAGGAGTTGCAATATTGAAGATTAGCCCTTGTGTTCAAATCAAACAAGATACTTCACGTTATATGCACTTAGTTAGCAAAGAAAACATCATAACTTCATTAAGACTTAGGTCACTATGGCCAATTAGAAAATAAAGCACTACAAGTTCAACAAATTTTAATCTTACTATTACTCGTTACAGTAGTCAGAGTAAAACTTATTACAGAATTCATGCTGGTAAATTAGGCTCATCACTTCAGGAAAATAACCATAAGTACACTCAGGAAAAAAAAAGGCATTAAAAATAGAGCATAGCCTTCAACAATCCACATATCATCCAACATTGTTCAGTTTTCTTTGAAGTGAGTTTATGCATATCACTTAGATCTTGGTCAAGAATATTTTGAGTTTTACATTTTTTTTTTTCAGTATAGTCTTCACTTTGTTCAGGGCACTTAGTACTTTTTTAACTTCTACGTTCACTTGTTGTTGTGCTACTACACAACTTCTATAACCTTTCAAAGAATGCACCATTATCAAAATCATTTGGTTATGGGCACCACCGTTGGAAAAAAGTCATAGACATCATAAAGACAATTATAGAATAGCTTGTTTGGATCATCTTCAGTCTCTGAAATATTAGTAGCAGCACGTACTCTGCAATCACATTTGAACTTCCTGAACTTGATCATATATTGTTCATATTGAAAGATTTAGTTGAGTTTGCAAAGTGTTGAGAAAAGGTGGGGAAGCTTGTAAACAAGGCTCCGTATTTTAGCCTTCAAATAGGCAAATTTATGGAAATATGACTGTTGGGATCCAATAGTCAAATTGCAACGGTAAGTATTTCTTTTAAATAGACTTAAATTTTTGACATTTTATGTGAGTATTTTGGTTAATGTAACTTATTGTTAAGGTTACAATTATCCCTTTATTTGTTAAACACAATTGTAAATAACCAAATTTAATGGTACAATAGTAATATTATAGTTGTCATAACTTCGCCAAATGTCTGAAATGTGTAAGTTCTTCAATATCCAACTAGGGCATTTAAGTTGTTTTAACTTCAACTAATAGTTAAGCACTTAACTAACCGAAAGAGAGTTTTCTCTAATAAACAAATCTTTTCCATTTAAGTACGAAAAGCTCAAAGCCTCAAAGCGTAGGGAAGAAAATTAAAAAATACATTTTTTAATTGGTTTCATCTGTCTCTTAAAATGAATATTGGATCGAATTGAGGGTGTTAACGAATATGATTCTACGCCTTATTGTTTACATGAGATTGAATAGGCTATTTCGGCCTTTGATTTTCTTTTACAATGTGATCCCCTCTACTTGGCATAGGGTTGGTTTGTTGTATTTTCGCCACTTTGAAGTTCTTTTGATAAAATTTATCACGTAGGTATAAGCGTATAACATTGTAGGAAATGTGAAATGCGAATTTATTGAAAGAGCCCATCAGGTTAGTATTACCAAACGATCCAAACCCATCGTCCTTACTATATAATTTCAAAGAATATTATTCTCTACCTGCTTAGGCCATCTTTGGTATCGAAGTGTTGCTGTGAAAAAATTATTATAATTATAAAATAAAAATTAATAATATATAATAAATATAATTTTTAAATAATAATTTTAATAAAAATATTATAAATATTATAATTTTTCATTATAAAAGTAATTAATTAAATCAATTTAACTTTTAAACTATAATAATTAATTTTTACGTAATATTAAACTACAACTATCAAATCTTAATATAAAATAATTAATTTTTACGTAATATTAAACTACAACTATCAAATCTTAATATAAAATGGATCCTTAATTCACAACTTCAACACGGACACTTGAAACTTTTTGCTATATAGCTAGTTTATTTTATTTTAAAAAAATAAATTTACAAGTTTTACAACTAGAAGAAGAAAACCAACAAGAGGCGAAGAAGATCGATGAACTAAGAATAAAAAATAATAAAATAAACAAAAATAAATAACTAACCAAAAAAAAAAAGGAGAAGAAGAAGTTAGAAGTGGCAGCCGCAGCAGAGGAAGAAGAAAGCGAGAGTGGAGACGAGAACAACGGCTTCAACAGCGTACATGATTTTGAAGACCAAATCGTCGATTATTTTCATCTGAAAGTCGATTGATCGCTTCCATTTGAAAGCGCCGGCGCCGGTGAGCTGCTTCCACGGCCACGTCAGCCTCTCCTTGCTCACAACCTTCTTCAATAACCACGTCCCCTTCTTCGCCATCATCAACTAACTGGTACGATAGTAACAATGCAGATTCCTCTTTCTCACTCTCTCACTTGCTTTGATTAATTTTAACAAGGTGCAGAGCTCTCTTATATATATATACACACGCTCATACGCGGGGAATCTGATGCTTTTCTAACTACTTTGGTTTTCACAAAATAAAAAAAGCAACGTCCGTCTGCTGGCCGATGATGATTGATTGGCTAGAGGGTTAATTTTGGAATTTCAATTAAAGTTAGTGGGAGAATGTTCGTTCTCCAGTGCGTAAAGCGTGCTTTGAGTCTTAACTCTTACAGCCAGGCAGCATCGATATGTATATATATATATACACACATATTTTACTTACCTTTATTTGAATTTTAAGAAATAAACATATTAATTATTGATTTATTTATTAAGTAATGCCATCTTTTTTATTTCTATGATTTAACATATAATAACGATTTAATAGATTTGATGACTACTTATAGGACTAAATACAACAACTCAATTCCTTTAAATTGATTCTTCAACAAGATTTCACAAAACAAATAATCTTTGCTTGCTTTTTTAATACATTTATTCCTAATTTATGTAATCTTTTTGCCCTTTATATGAAAGAAAAACTTCCTTATTAAAATATTAATTCTCTCTCTTCCTACACATAAAAATATGCATCTAATTTTGGGGTGTGGTTACCTTATAAATACTGTAAGGTACAGACCCTAATTTTTGTTACTATACATATATATATAGAGGGGCCCCCGTCACCCATGGCCAATGTTCATCACATCCCTGCTGGTCCTAGTATAAAGAATCATGAACAAATTTACCTTTTTGCCATTCTCCTTGTTCTCTCTTCTTTCTGGATTCCATAACGGCTAACGGGCAATTATCATATATTTAAACCTAAAAAGCGGAAAAAAAACGGCATAAAAAAAACTGCTGGACTCCAATCAAGAAAAACATAATGTAACGGCTTGCATTTGTTGAAGAGACTTAATCAGAGCTGGTGGTGGGGTGGCCCATTGGCGTTGGGGATTGGCCCATCTGGATTGGAATCGTAATTTTCTCCAACTCGACGACAGCTCTTTTTAACGGCTAGTGCTACTAATAGACATCGTATTAGACGACGCAAACATATGGGATGCCGGTCCAATTTCATCACGTTCTTCTATATAATTCTAAGCCGTTTCTTTTCTTTTCTTTCTTTCTTTTTTTTTTTTCTGCCAACTATTTATTTAAATTTACTGAGGTTATGCTTCCGATCGGTAAATATTTGTCACTCAAGTGGTCAAGTAGATCAATTTATTAAGATTTTTATTTCAGACAAGTACTATGTAAATTAAAGGGAGCGGGCATATAATAAAATGTCCTTAATTTATGTAGTGGTGAGTTGGCGCGCTTGACTCATGTAGTTTTTTTTTTTTCCCTTTTTTAAGTTGGATTGCAGGGTAAAAGTTCTAGTAATCAATTGCATCCTTTTGAGAGCGAGGCTATTTTTAACATGCCTGAGTATTGTTATTTAAACAAACAGTATTTAATTGATTTAATTTCAATTAGTTAGGTCATTTAATTTGTTTATTTTTTCAACTTAATGAAAATTTTCAATTATTAAGTTGTTAAGCAATTAAACTAAGCTTTTTTTTATTTAATCTAAAAAATCTAAGTACGAAACATCATTACAACATATTCTCCAAAATATTCTTATTCGAATTAATTTATTTTTCTATACCTAAATTAAACTTAAGAATTAACATCATTAGTCATCTCTAACTTGTAATAATATAGTAAGAGACTATTTTTATTTTTATCTTTTTATTTTCTTCATAGTAATATTATTTATCTTTATAAATTTTTTAAAATATTTTTCATATAAAAACATCATAAACTACAATAAAATTGATTAATATATTCTAGTTTATAATATTAAAGTAGAGTTGTATCCATTTGAACACATTGTATGTTATAATAAAATACTGTTATATGCTTTAAAATGTTTATTATTTCTTTAACATGAAAATTATGTAAGGATGCAAATGGACAATTACTTAATTTTAGATTTTTTAGGTTGAAGGTAAAAAACAACTTGACACTTACTTTCAGATAGAGGTGGCAAAAATAGCCACCCGGTCCGGACCCGGGCGTTGTGAGCCGGGTATTATCCGGTCCGGGTATGAAGTCGGGTCAGTTTTGGACATCACTTGATAAACTCGGAACCCGAATTTTATTAAAAAAATTATAAAATATATATTATTTTAAATATTTTATATTTATTTGACTAATTTATTATACATATATAAAGTTTTAAACACTTAAAATTTATACTTTCATGTCAAATTTTATTGAAATAAATTTAAAACTTATAAAATTACCAAAAAATAAAAAATATATACACATAAAATATTAAAAATATAAAATTCGGATACCCGGATTAAAACCCGGCTCGGACTCGGACCCGGACCGGTTGCATCCGGGCAGGGTCCGGTCATGGCAATACCCAGACCCGGCCCGGGGTTTTGCCATCTCTACTTTTAGAGATTTAGACAAAAAAAAAAAAAACTATGTCATCTAGATTTAGACATTTTAGTCTATTCCGAATTCAGATTTATTCAAATTTCAGTAAAAAAAATAAATATTATCTTAGTAAACTTATGATCAAGATTAAGATTAAGATTTTATTTTACTTTGTATACCCCCTACATATCCGATATAAATCTCTTTTTTCTTTTTTTAAATTGTACCCTTGTCCCCTTTCATAACATTATGAAAAATTAGAAAAAGAAAAAGGGACCGGAGGAAGATCTTGATGATTGTTAGGAAAAGTTAGATCTCATATGACAATTTTTTTTTTTTTGGCGGAATACAAAAACAATCCCAAACCAAATCCCGTTTCCCATCATAAAAATAAAGCGATTTGGCTATTTTCACAACCGGTACCAGTTTTGCGATTAGAATGTGTGACATGACTCAGATTAATTTGTTATCTTTTGTGCGTTTTCAAGATTTCACAATACTTCAAACAATGTGATTTGATTAAAATCATATTGTTTAAATACTAATTAGGAAAACGGAAAAAGTAAAGGTGGCGGTCCTGGCGGAGGATCAACAACGAAGAGTTTGAAAATTTGAAAGTGATGAAGCCCCAGCCCAATAACAAAAGGGCCACTCTCTTACTAGGTTGGGCCTTCATCTCATAGACTTGTGAAAATGACAATGTGTTCTTTTTAATTACCTTTAAATGTCCCAATTTGTGATAGCATAATTATATATCACGTGTGGTTTAAATTCTAAAGCCTATTAAGGCCAACATGGAATTGAGGTTGAAACGTTACAAACAATTTATTTTATAAGTTTTAATGAAAATAGTTGAAATTTTTAGCTAAATAATCTAGGGGGTGACTTAGGTTATAAATTTTTTTTCAATAACAATAACCTAATCCAATACCAACAATTACCACCAAACAATAATAATAATAACCACAATAATAAGTAAATTAAAAGTTAAGGAATGAGATAAACAAACACATCAAATTTTCACTTGTTTGTCAACTGGTCTACATCTACGTCTCCAAGTTATCTAAGTTTGAGGATTCAACTAAAACAAGTCTAATATATTGAGAATATAAAAAATTACAATTTACTTCAAAATGTCAATATACCTTAATAAATTCTCAAAGGTGTATATTCCACACATTTCTTCACCCAGTGTTTCTCAACACTCACCCAATTTAAAAGAAATGAGTTTTACAAACAATAAGCTAATTACAAGAGTAGATATGCAAATCTAAGCATATGTTTGTATATGATTATGAATAAAAGCAAGTGAGAATTCAATAGTATTTTATAGTTGAGAGAATAGACAAATTTCTATTCTGAACAACATTCTAACATTTAGAAAATGAGTTTATACAAATTTAAACAAAAAAAAAATAGCCATTACTCTCTTAAAATTAAATAACTTGTGCACAAACAGATCATCGATAAAAATAAAGCGGATAATCGCTTGTTGATTTGACAAATGACTGTTGAAACAACCTTGAAATATTAAGCCTATAATGGATCACTGTAAAAAATAAGTGGTAAATGTTCGAAACAAAAAGCCAATGGACGATTACTAATTTTGAGGTGGATAGCCGTTGGGTAATTGCTCATGTTTTATATTTTAGGCCCAAAACTTTTTAAAATTATAAATTAACCTAAAATGTTATAAAAATTTATAAATAGGTCTTTTTCTAGAATTTCAACCATACTTGTATATTTTTAGTCTTTTAAAATAAGTTTCAAAACTTTTCAAACTAATCTATATACTTGAAAATGATCATTTTGATAAAATGCTTAATTTGTATTTTTCTTCAAGCAATTTCAAAGCAAAATTTTCACCAAACTATAATATAATAAACGATTAAAGAATTTTGGTGAATGTAATTTATGAAAGACTTTTGAGTTTAGATTTACTAGTCATGTATAAATGTAGACAAACTAGCTTACAAAGAAATATATGACCTAAGCTAGACTGAGTCTTGACTTGATGAAAATGTCCTTAAATCATTTGAGCTTGATCTCACATAAATGATTTTTTACCTTAAAAACTAATAAAGTGTTTTTCAATATTACCTTTACTACATTGTTTATTTTCATCAAAATTAAAGTTTATAAAACCATTTTGGTCAACAATATTGTTTGGTAATTTTTAATAAGTTACTTATTTAATAAGATTGTCCATTTTGATAGCAACTTCTAAAAGTAGATAGGAGGTCACTTTTATAAATAACTTATCAAATAAACCACCAAAACCTCTGTTAGAAACCTTAGATTACCTTCTCCTGCTCCCCCAAAATCGTACAAACCTTATTCCTTAAGAGATAGTAGAGCCACCTCTAGAGACCTAGAACATATCAGTGTAAAATATAATATTCCAACTGCCGTAGAACTTATGGTACGTTGAAAGACGAAACCTCAGATCGTCTTAGCATAATTGAGATAGCCCTACACATTAACCTTTTTACTTTAATCTTCGCCAACCCCTTTAACCTTTCCTTACGTGAATGCAACTTTCTTTACAACAGTGAAGGACCCTTACAAGCCTCCAAGTGTTCTGACAGGAAGCGTTTAGGGAGGATACTTCCCTTGAAAAGCTGAAGGGGCTTTATCAGTTAAAGAGACATATGGGCTTATCTATTGCTTATTTCTCCACATGGGCTACCTTATTGTATCCTGTTGGAGACATATCTTATCTTAAAGAAAGTTTGCAAATACGACTGGTTTGTGACGAATAAGGATTAGAGCGTGATATCTCGGACAAGCATTTGATAGTGAGAAACTCATTCAATGAAGGCAGTATATGTAATTTATTTTTCTTTATATATATTTGGTTTCTTCTTCTCACTTGGAGCTTTTGGTGACCTTATAGATATTACATGGATAAAGAGGAGACGCTTTGTTTAAGAGATGATTAAAAAGGTGAACCAAGTATATGTAGAGGATGTTGTGGTGGTATCATAGTGTCACTCTATTTTGTTTTCTAGTTTTGTGTTTTCCTTGCTATTTGTCTTTCTTTTTTTTTCCTGTGTATATCAGCTTTGTATTTGTCCATTTGACATTTTCTTCTTGTTTTGTATGGCTTTTTGCATATATGGATCAATTCAGTAAAGACTTTGATGCCTTTTTCAACCTTTTAAAGAGCGGTTCATTGGTTACCTCGGGTTCTACCTCATCTAAAGGTACCCTTCATCTATTTGCCCTTTCAACGAAAACAAAATCACAGTGCTTCTCTCTTAGTAGCTTCACAGGTACTTTGGGAACTCAAAAAAGAAAGGTTGACTCTCTTTTCTCCATTCTCAGGGACTTTATTGAAGGCGACCTGGATCCAGAGGCAAACAAAACGGTATCCTACCTGGTTGAATACTTTCATCACATTATTGAGAACACTATTGTTGAAGCAGTCGTGGAAATGGAGAAGTTGGGCTTAGATGAACACTATAAACAAGCATTCAAGGTTACTTAAGATGTGAGTATCTTCTTTATGCTAGATATTTTGATTTTTTCTCATTTTTTCCTTTTTTTTTTAATTTTAGGGTGTCCTATGTTGTCTACAGGTGATCTTCCTTTTGCGCCGCAGCCTCCAAGATCTCACTGTTATTGGTAATGTTTAGTCGGAGAATGAAAACCTGAAAGGTGAGATTTAAAGCCGTCGATTTTATCAAGAGAAACACACTCAAGAAATCAAGACCTCGAAGGGATGCCTTAATGAAGTTTCCAAGAAGAAGACCCATATGGCAAGAGACCCTGAGGAGCTTCAAGCTAATAATAAGGACTTGATATCTTAGCAGAAGGAGATGATTGATAGTGCCTTTGAGTGTATTACGACTAAGGTGTAGAGTATTGATAGTGCCAATAGTAGAGAAGTAGGTAGATAAGTTAGCCATCTTGAGGGATATTTAGGATAGTAGGGCTCTCAACACATCCCAGTCTGAAGAACCCACAGAGGTCATCCGGGATACCTCAATTAAATTCACCATCAGGTACCCTTGCTGCAGATGTCGCGCTTTTGTTGCCTCTAATACTTTGTTGATCCTTTAGTATAGAGAAATGAAGGTGAAGATGACCGACCTACTGTATAACTTTGTTTGGTATTACCGTTTGCTTGTTGGCACTTTTCTTAGATTATCTACCTGAGGTTACTTTCTTGATTTTTTGTTTACACTATTTTTTTGGGATGACCAAACTATTTGAATATTGTACTTATAAACTCCTTTATTTTGTGACTGTCTATAATGATTTTTTTTTTCTATAGCTTTGGATGTCGTTTCTTTGATGTGTTCTGAAATATGATTCGACGATAGCATTGATATTCATTGTGCTATCTTTTTCCTTCATGATTGAGCAACCTAGTTCTATTATCAATATGACAATTTATCTAGATATGCTTTCTGCTTATCTTTAGGAGATTATGACAATTCTTATCATGTAACCAAAGACACGAATAATTAATTAAGCATTTAAATCTACAATTAGCGTAACAATAATGGTGAATAATTTATTTCCCACTCTTTTTAAGTCTCATAGGGCCTTTCTTGACCTTTTTTTGTAATATTGGTTGAAAACCTCATAATTTGTATTTGCTTGAAATCTATAGAGCAAAATAAATAATGATAAAGATGGTTGCTCTCCCACCCGTATGCAAAATGGTCGAAAACGTTATGATCCGCCATTCGTGTGGAATCAAATAACCAAAATTGATAGCGATAAAGGTGACTGCTTGTCTACCATTATGTAAGATGGTTTAAAACCTCATGATTTGCCATCTACATGGAATTAAATAAGCAAAATAAATAGTGATAAAGATGGCTACTCGCTTATCTTTATATGAGATGGTAAAAAACATCATTATCCACCATTCGCGTGGAATAAAATCAGCAAGACAAATAGTCAAAATGCTTGCCAACCCTTTAGCGAAACAGTTGAAAATCTTGTGATCCGCCATTCGTTTTGAATCAAACCAACAGGATAAATTGACAGAACTTAAAAATGATTTATAACACCCAAGCATAAGGTGTCTTATTATAATAGAAGTTGGTGAGTCTGAGATTGATCCACAGGAAAAAGATTTAATTTTTTAATTTTCTTTGATTATCTAAAAACTAAAAATAAAATTTAAATACACAATATTTAATTGAAGTGAAATTATAGAAATAAATTAGTTAAAATTTTGGATCAACTCTCAGTAGTAAACATAACTTAATAATTTTTTTTATTTTTTTTAAAATTATCATTATTTTCTGATTAATTTTACTATGAATTAAGTATTAGTGTGTCAAAATTTAATTTGTCTACTGTTGAGAAAATTTTATTGTACTCGTAAATGCACAAATATATTACAGTATAAATTTTATGGTGACGAGTGTTGATCCCACGAGGACGTGGATCTAATTATATGTAGGGTTAATTTTTCAAGTTCATATGTGTATTGGTTGGAAGTGATTTCTTTATCTTAAGATTTAAAATAAAATGGCAGGAATGAATTAAAGATGAAAAAACGCAAATGAGGTGCTTAAGTCTCTAGATTCGCACTTAACGCTTCACCATAAGTTTAATATTCTTTTCAGTTCTAATTAATTTAGGAGGGGGTATTTCGACTTTTTATAATCCTCACTCTAATAAATATAGTATCAAGTGCTCATTGTCCTAGAGGGTAATGATTTTCCGCTAAATGTGGTGTCAAGAACACGTTGTGCCAGACAATAATAATCATTCTATTGATAACGTGGTAAGACCGTCCATTAAATAGTTTAGATGCATTTTCTGTCGAAACTGAGTCAAGACGACCCATACAATAATGGAGTAGAGTTTTCTCTAATAAATATGGTGTTAAGTGCTCATTGTGCCCAATAGTAATGATCTTTCACTAGGGAGTTGGTATACTGTGCAAAATCTAATGAAGATACACTGTCTATCGATGATGAGTCAAAACAACCACTTAAATAAGAGAGATAGAGTAAATAAACTTACCAAATTAAGTCCATGGATCATGTTGAGCCTTCACTTTCAACCTAAGTTTGAAATTAAATTAACTACTCATTTTTTAACTAGGGGTAAAATGAGAATTCTATCAAAATACGTAGAAAATATAAGATTGAGAGATAATTATAAAAAATAGAGCTCAAAAATAGATTTCGAGCTGTCAAATTCGGGGGAGAGCCCTTTATTTATAGATATAATGGGTAAACCATGGTCATTTGATTAAAACAACTCGGATGCTAACGATTGCACCACGTGGCAAGTTTTGCTTGGCTGGAACACATCATCAGTCAACACCACATCAACATTTCGGTCTAATAATATGCTGCTATGTCATTGGTCAATGCCATATGAACATTTCGGTCCAATAAGATCTTGCTACATCATCAGTTAATGCCACATAAGCCGTTAATGTCATATCATTGGTCTAATAGGATGCTGACACGTTATCGGTCAATGTCACATCTAAAATAGTAGCTATGAAACCCAAAATAGGGTGAATCAGGTTGCTAAAAATTTTTGATTGCTTGAATAAAAATTAATGCAAATATAAAATAAATTCAAAAACAATAACGAATAAATAAAGCAATCGAAATATGAAGAGAGAATGGAAGAGAAAATCAAACACAGAGATTTTTATGTAGTTTGACTAATCATGTCTACGTCCACGCCTCCAAGCCCGCCAGGCTTGAGGATTTCACTGATCAAGCCTCCAAATCTTCAAGAACTCTTACAATTAATTTCACAAGTGTCAATTAACCTTTACAATAAGAGATTATTCAAAATCTTTTAACCCAAGTATATCCCAACACTTACAATCTCTCAACTTAATTTTACAAAAAGATTACAAATAAATTTCTCTTATACAATGTGTTTGATTACAAATGAAAGCTCAATATGTGAATGAATGAAACAAAAACAAGTTTAAAGCTCAATAAGAATTGCATACTCCATAGCAAGCTCAATGATAACTCTTGGATCTCACTTGATTTGAATTTGATTGAGTTATTTTATAGTTAGAGTTGAAAACTAGCCATTATTCACTTTCTGCACACAATTGGTTCACCGTTAGCCTTTATTGGTTTGCCTTTTTGACTTGAGCAAGTGAATGTTGTGCTATAATTTCAATTTGTCGGATCACCATTTTCCATATGTTAGTTTGCCGTCAATATCCAGAACTAATCTTCAATTCTGTTCAATGTCGGTTAATCGTTTTGTCCTAAACGGTTAGCTGTTTGCTACAGTGATTGTTTCAGTGAAACTATTTGTAATTATACTATAGCTCAACACTTTATTAAACTTTTCAAACAAGTCCATTTCCAGAATTTCAAGGAATACTTGTTGATTTCAAAGTTCTCAAAACTTTTTTAATTAGATGATGAACTGGAAAAAAAACCAATTTCATAAAATCATTTTTTTCTAGGCATAAAAAATTTATATTATCAAAATAATGATTTATTTAAAATGTATGAAAAATAATTGAGCTTTTAGAAACTTAATAATTCTTAATCTTATTTGTTATCATCAAAATCATAATTATAGACACATACATGTTAACAACATCATCATATCATATATGTGAATAGTACCG
Source organism: Citrus trifoliata (assembly GCA_018350135.1). NCBI lineage: Eukaryota > Viridiplantae > Streptophyta > Magnoliopsida > Sapindales > Rutaceae > Citrus > Citrus trifoliata. Next base: position 9,970,785 of record CM031387.1, on the reverse strand, counting down.
TACATGTGAATATTACACACAATTAAATTACAATGGACTTAAATATATAAAAGTAGAGATGTTAGTGAGGGTTGGAATACAAAATGATGATTTTACCCTTTGGTACATATACATTTCCAGCACTCAGCATTTACAGTAAGTTAAAATACCAATTTACCGTATTTTGTACTAAGATATTAAGAATTTATTGTGCCAAATTCCCTTATTTGTCTACAATAAATCAAATTTCAAAATATAAAAAACGAGTACAATTAAATAGAAAATAATTTAATTTATACAACTAAAAATTGAGTTTAATTAAATCATATCTTTCTACTAAGAGTTTCACTTTACATAACTATTATTATTTAGCTATGCATAATTGAAATAAAAATGATTATCAAAATTAAATTATACATAATTAAAAGAAATAAAAACTAAATTTATTTTTTGAATATATATTATAAAATATTAAATTATAATTAAGATAGAGAGATGAGGAGAAGAATTTGGAGGGAAAGAAGTGAATAAAGATGTAGAGAGGTGTGTAGAAGGGTGTTCCTTCCTCTTCATTTATATTAGTTCATAATCAATCCACATTGCACACATAAATAAAGCCAATTATTCCACTAACCAAATATAAACCTAACTCAATTCACTCAAGAACACCTAACTTATTCTACTAACAATTACCGCACCTAATATAGTAAAACTTATTTTATTAAAAATTACCACACTTAACATGGTAAAAACTTATAATTTCAGTATAAAAGGAGGATCCTCCTTGACAATAGCTTAACTTTTTTGGAACTCCAAAATCCAAATTTAACATCCGATTATCTATTTAGAGCTTGAACTACGTGAAATTATTTTACCTAATGAACATACAGAAATACACAAAATCAAATATATAGAAACATAATTAGAAATTTATAATGTGTTACATAATTACAAATGTAAATTATAATGTAAGCACAAAATAACATTTTCATTCTTTAGTAAACATAAAATTTTTAACACTAATCATAAATAGTGACAAAGTCAACTGGTCACTGACACAACTTAAAAGTAAATTTTAACTCCCAAGTATAAGAGTGTCTTGTTGTATTATAACTCGGTGAGTCCGAGGTCGATCTACAGAGAAAAGATTTAATTAGTTTATATTACTTTATCTAAAAATTGAAATTAAAACTTGAATATAAACAACTTAATTTAAATGAAACTATGGAATTGAATTAGTTAGGGTTATGGATCCACTCTTAGAAATAAATAAAACATATTAAATTCTTTTGCCAATTTTTTTAGATTTATTACCCAAAAGATTAATTATACAAATTATTATTATTTTCCCTTTAATTTTATGATGGATTAAGTATTTATTGTGCCAAAATTTAATTTGTCTACAATAAGTCAAAATACCATTTCACCATGCCTTATATTAAGATCTTAAGAATTTATTGTGCCAAATTCATTTGTTTGTCTATAATAAATCAAAATGTCAAAATATAAAACATGTATAAAATTAGATAGAAAATAATTTAATTTATAAAATTAAAAATAGAATTTGATTAAATCATATTTATTTCCTAAGAGTTTCACCTTCCCCTAACTAATATTATTTAGTTAAGCATAATTAAAATAAAAAGAAGTAATAAAATATAATTACTTATAATTAAAAGTAATAAAAACAACTAAAATTGGAAATAAAACTAATTTTATTTATAAAAATAATTATACAAAATATTAAAAACACACTTGGAAATCAAGATTACAAGGAGATGGAGAGAATTTGAGAAGAAGAGAGTTGTAGAGAGATCCCTAAAACATAAAAATGAGGCTCTATTTATAGAAAAATAAATTCATAATCCAGTGCTTTGCGGTCCATCATAGGCTTCATGCATGTGCTCCTCACAACCTTTAGATCAAGATCCAATGGCTGGTCAAACTTCAAAAGTCAACATCACACGTGACATCGTTTGACTCGTCCGATTTGCCCAAAGAACGGTTAAGATTTGGCGGGTTAATGGGCGGATCGGGTCGACCCGAATACAAAGATTCAGATCCTCCAACTTGCTTCACCAACCATTGCCACGTGGCACAATCATGGCCATTGAATCATGAACGGTTGAGATTTAGTCAAGATTGCCAACTATCCCATGCACTCATATCTATTGTAAGCTCATTTCATCATCCAATCAGTGCTCGGTCAATAGGAAAAGTCAACTTTTTTTACACAAACCAAATTTTAAGCCGATCTTGATTGATCTTAAGGTTTTCGGACCTCCGGAATTTAAATTTGACCTCCATTTATCTGTTTAGAGCCTCGAAGTACGTGAAATTAATATTTTTCCTAATAAACACATAAAAATACACAAAATTAAATATATTGAAAACATAATTAATAATCCATAATATATTACATAAATACAAATATAAATTATAATATAAGCATAAAATAACATATTATCGCTTGATAATTAAACAATTTTTAATACTAATCAGTCACCTATCTTTATAAGTACCTCAAACATGTAACTCATGTGATTGCCCTGCGCTTGTAAATTGTTTATCCCTTACTTTAACTTACATAAGGGAATGGACGTGTGGTCACGTGCATACCTTGATGAATCTACATGACGTTGGGGTACGAATGTGTATTTCGCCCTCGGGTCTTCTTTGATCATCTTTCTCTTCATTCAAATAAGCGCATTTTTATAGTCGCTTTGACAAGCTGCCAATGATTTCTTTATATATATATTTTTTTTGACCTTGAGTAAATCTTCATGATTAAAACATGCCAGTTACTTTGGTTATATTGGAATAAGGTGATCTTTTGATACTATGATGTGTCATATTAAACATTGCACAATAATAGACGCTGAGTTTGTTTCATAGTGCATATATTCTTATTGAATGACATTTCAAACTAGTCATCCACATTCTATAATTGAAAAGCGTATAAAAGAGCACAAATTATCACATTTTGAAAAAGAAATGCATTCATAGGTAACAGAGACATAAATCATTACATGACACTGCATTGTTATCCTAAGAATAATGATGAATCTCGGAATCTTCCATTCCTGCCATTAGAGACTTAGGGAATTGAATAGTGCAACTGAACCTGGGTACCCCACATAGTTGACCACATATATAAACACATAATCATTAAAGAAAACAAACAAAATGAACAAGAGGAGGTTAAGTGCTACATCTTTAACAGTAATATAACTTCTCTCTGTCCGGGCCAACGATGATTACTCGCGCACCACTTTCATATGGATTGGAAGAGTCATAGATGTAAATCTTTAAGACTTGTTTTTCTTTTGATGTGGGCACTGCCTCATTCGGATACCCCAGGATTCCCTTGCCTTAGAGTCATTGGCGAAGTTAGCCAATAAATCGGCAATGGCTTGGGTTGTGATAGTCGAGTGAGGCCCATATATTCTAAGTAGGTATCCTTGGGCACTTTTATACCTCAAGTTCAGGGCTAAAATCAAGCACTCACTTGCCCTTGTATTACTCTCTAAATTTCCGAGCTTGCATCATATCGGCTATAAACTCTTTAAGATACCCACTGAGAATCGAGGATTTGATTTCCTCCTACAATTTAAAGCACTAGGTGATATTATGACTGTAATTCTTGTAAATTTTGCAATACTTCATACTACGCCTCATATTGGGATATTTTCGTATCAATTTGGTTGGGCGGAATAGACCACTGTCCCGAATATGATAAAAATTTTCTACTGGATGGCTGTTCAAAAGGTGAAAAAATCTATATAGAGGTTTCTGTGATAGATGTCTCTACTCTAGCATAACATATAGTTGTAGTTGGGCTACATATGCATATTGTACCCTATTCTATGTATTACCGGTTGCGACGAGCTTCATACCTTGGGTACCTTATGTTGGGGTATTGAGGCATGGAAAAATGCTTGAGGAGAACTACTATTCGAATAGCTATAGTGAATAGTGAGTTGTAGTCTACTGGTGTTGGAGTACCAACTACGTCGTGCATTTTAGAGAGGAGTTTTACTTAAGTGTTGTGCAAATTTTAATGAACTCGCAAGCGCACGAATTTATTGTAGTATAGATCAATGGTGACGAGTGTCGATCCCACGAGGAGGTGGATTTTAATTGTGTGTAGAATTAATTTTGTAAATGGGTGGTTGGATTTGTGGTGAAAATGATTTGGATTATCCTACAATTGGAATTGAAATGACGAGAATAAATTCTAAAATTAGAATTGAAATGACGATAATAAATTGAAGAGAATTCTATTGAAATGACGTACTTGGGTATCTAGATCCGTATCAACATGCATCATAGGCTAAATAATCCGTATTAATACCAATTAAATCATGAGGGGGGAATCATGAGGGGGGAATCCACACCTCATGAACCACGCTCTAATCAATATGGTGCTAAGAGCTTATCGTGCCAAATAATAATAACATTGTACTAGGGAGCCGGTGAAACCAGGGCGGTACTAGACAAGACTATTATTATTTTTCGACGAGAAGTCAAAACATCCACAAAAACTAGAGGGGAAAATAAAATAAATTTACCAAATAAAGCCCATGACACATGTTGAGACTTCACCTTCAACCCAAGCTTGAAAGAAATTAGCTACTCATAATTGAACTAGGGGAAAAATAGTAATTTATTAAAATACGAAGAAAATACAAGATGGAGAAGGAATTATAGAAAATGGATCCCAAAAATGGATTCAGAGATATCAAATTAGGGGGGGGGAGGCCCCCTTTTTATAGATACATGGAGTAAATCATGGCTATCGGATTAAAAACAGTTTGGACGCTCAGGATTGCACCGTACGCGAGATTTTTCGTCCACTGATATGCTGCCACGTTGCCATCAACAGTACATAAGAATTTTAGTCCAACAGGATTGTGACACCTCATCAGTCAATGCCACATCATCGGTCAATGCCACGTCATCGATCCGTCTATGTGAACAGTGTCGTGAACAGTAACGTAGACAGTACCGTACACGTGAATATACCGTACATGTGAATCATGCCATTTTTCCTTTTATGCTTCTCTTAAGGTTTTCGATCGTCCTGAGTTCAAAAGTGATGTCCGTTTCGTCGTCGGATCTCTCCTTTATTGTGAAATGACTATAATGCCCCTAAAATACATAAAATACTTAATTAAAATAAAAGACACGTAATTAAATTACAAAAACGTAAAATGCATAAAAGTAAGAGTTGTTAGTAAGACTTGAAATGTAAAATGGTGATTTTCTCCTTTATAAATATACATTTTCTAACACTCAACACACCCCCCAACCAGCTTATTGCTAGACCCTAGCAAATAAAGCGAAAACAAAATTCAAATTTAATTTTTTTTAAACACTCGTGTTTATTCAATCAGACTAATGATAGCAATCAAATAAAAGTATAAGCATTATCTCCAGTCTAAAGAAACATCACACTTACATTAACCATCCACATGAATCAGCCCAGTAAACTTTGTTATATCTACTTTCAAGAATGACATGTCAAAACCCAAATTCTCACTGGAAGTAGTGACACTCTCACAAAGAAATTAAACCCAATAAAAATAGTCACTCCAATGAATGGTACTTGAGAGAGAAAATAATAAAGAAGTGATATCACATACTCTCACTAAGATGAAAGAAATATGCCCTCAGCTTAGAAATAATACGATCTCAAGTCAAATAAAAATGTTAGTTAACCCAATTTATTTATATCTTTTTTTTTATGCATCACTACATCTTTTTAGCCCACATTACTATCTTCTACTTCAGACTATAGTTCCCTAAAATTAAGAAGGACTTTTATTAGGATGTAACGTAGGCTAGGGACATAGCTAACAAAGAAGGAAAATAAGGAAAAACAAAGTGTATGTTTGAGAAAAAATGTAGAGAAATATATTTTTTTTATTATTTATTTATTTATTTTTTTTGAAGTTGCAAGGTGGATTTCACCTATTATTTTTATTTTTTTTTATTTTTCTTTTGAAACAACAACTTTTGTTTTGTTGTTTTCTTTTTTTCTTTTTTTCTTTTTTTTTGGCATAACTTCTCTGAACAAAACTACTTATTTACATTTTTCTCAAATATAAATAGGTGATAGAACTTATAAGACATTGGGTAATATTCCAAATCGGAGTGGGTCAAGATGATAAGTTGACAAAGAAGAGGGTTTTTTTTTCTTTTTTTAAAGGCTCAAAAGGGTTAACTATGGATATTTAATAAAATGGATGGCTAGAAATGCTCAAACGGGTCAAAGATGGCCTTTCCATCGTCTTTTAGGGCTCTAAATAATCGTCCATATCTACTAGTTAGATGGGCCTCCAAATGTAGCAACACACATTTTTTTTCTTCTTTTTTTTTATTTTACAATTTTTTTTAAGGGTTAACTCAAAGGAAATCTAAAGATCGTATATACAATAATAAACTATTAAGCTGTATAAAGAATGGGCAAAAGGGTTACTCTTTAAGAAAAATGATAGGCTCAAAAACTCACTTGGTACTTATTATGACATTTTTATTCCTTCAAGCAACTCATATTTGTCTCCGATATCAACATGTAAAGTAGCAAATATAGCGTAACATTACTTAAGACCAAAGATAATACAAATACTAAAATTTGAAATTAATCATGTCATCCAATGTTAAAACAACTTACACAATTTTTTTTTTAAACAACATTCTACCCGCCAACCTATTCTAAGCATGAAAGGAAAATATGCATGCAGAAATGTGAAAATGATGCAGAAAAACTAATTAGAAAAGTTACACTTAAAATGATAAAAAACGAAAATGATTTTTTTTTAAACTATGAAGATGCGTTTCTAGAGTCACTACACCCCATATTTAGCCATCTTCGACTCAAAAATTTGAAAATATATATTTATAAGGAGAAATTAAAAAGAAGAAGAAAAATGAACATCAAAACATAATAAAGAAAAAGAAAATGTCTGAAATTTTTTTTTTAGTTTTAATTTTTTTTAAACGATGAAGATGCGTTTCTAGAGTCACTACACTCCATATTCAGCCATCTTCGACATAAAACGTTAGCAACAGTTAGTTTCTACAACAAAAAATTAGTAAAAACTTAACCAAAATTCCACAATTGTCGACTATTCCCTCCCCCCAACCAGAACGAAACATTATCCTCAATGTTTGAAAGGAGAGTTTAGAAGACATCACCTGGGTGGTACAACACAGAAGAAAATATTTACAAGCAGAGAGTTAAATCTAATTTGTACTTCTTACTGCTGCTACTATTACCATCATTATTTGGTCGCTCCAACACAAAGGTCCAGGGGTTTGGCTCCGGTCTATAAGCTTGTAACAGATCAAGTAGCTCATTAGCAGTGTGAGTACAAATAAAAAGTTTTTTCGCATGGGAAGGAATGAAGTAGTTTTTTATTGCATGGTTAAGAAATGCGATAAAGCCATCATAAAAGTTATTGACATTTAACAAACCGATGGGTTTCTGGTGGATGTGCAGATGGGCTCAAGATGCTAGTGTGATAAGTGCCTCTAGTGTTGCAAGATCTCCTGGAAGGAAAATAAAAGCAACAGCATGATTAAGCATTTCAGTTATTCTTTTTTGCATACCTGAGACGACTAACTCTTCTCCAGTTGATGAGTCAGACGAACTGCCCAATGGTTTTAGGACTCTTGGGATGATGCCTAACACTTGACTTCCTATGATAAAAGCTGCTTTTGAGACCATTTTTGATAACCCTCGGTTACCTCCTCCATACACCAAGTGTAATTTTCTCGCTGCTATGTTTCGACCAAGATCTATGGCTGCCTCAACGAACTCTTTATGTTTTCCATAGGTAAATTCAGAAAGCACACAAATGTTCTTGAATTGTCTATTGGGAGTAGCTGCCATTGGGATACTTCTCAAAAACAATTTATGAGTGCTTGACAAAAAAGAAATCACATTTAAGAGTCTTGGTGACAGTAGGTCACAACTGTGTATGAGGTAGCATGTCAATGTCAAATAACACGTAAAGCACATGGCTCGTGAGTCAAAAAAGAAATAGTAAAAGGGAAAAAGCAAACAGTAATTAAATTATTAAAGACAATAATGCAAACAATAAAACAACATTGAAATGAAATAAAATAACAATAAAGTAAAAGGATATTTACAGGTAGTTGTGACTGTGGCTCACATCTTCCTCTGGTTTTACGTCTAGAAACGGCTTGAACGCCCTCTATGGGTCGAGGATAGGCTTCCCATCCAGTTTTCTTATAAACTGGCAAACATGGTCGTTTATAGTCAGATTCCCGAGACTATATCGTGCATGCTCTTTCTGGAATAATGGCCATAACTGGAGAATCGCTCCTTGCACATATCCACTAGGATGCGTTTCAAAAGACAAAAGGATATCATCCAATGACTCCTTATTCAAGTCATCCCTAATGAATTGAATCTTATCTTCCCTGTTATCAGACACCATTCCTAAAGAACATGGGTTTCTATCGCAACTCATTCTGGCACACTTATGACAAGCAATAGAAATTCTTCGACCTCGTCGTTTTCTTGCATAATTTCCTTTACCACAACCAGGCATGTATGCAATAAATCTTAGAGGTAACTCACCTGCCAATCGTACTTTCGCCTCGATTAACTAACGGATATCAGCAGGTATGTTATTCCTCATGAGCAATCGCATGCGTTCGGACCGAGCTTTGTAGATCGTAAGGATGACATTCTGAGGAAGTGAAGGGAATCGCTTGTGAAGCTTCGCTAAGATCTCGTTTCTGTCCATACTTTCGCCTCAGAATATCAGTTATTATGGGAAAATTAAAGTAACCGACTTGATTGTCACGGAGTACCGTTATCTGCCACTTCACCGGGGTAACAAACTAAAGCACACAAACAGAAAAACAAATTAAAACACACAAAGAAAATTAAAATCGTCCTCTTATTGAATTTACCTCAAGCTCCAACTGGATGTCGTAAACACTTCTCTCAATGTCTCTGAGTTGGCGTTCTAAACCCTCAACATAGGCTACTAACTCTGGTGGTTGTAGAGCCCAAATGCGTTGTGTTTTACAAAATTGAATCTGCCTTTTGAGATGAGTTTTGACACGTTGAAGTAGTTTAAGAATGTTCAGGAGGAACGGTCTAAGTAAGGTACTCATGATTAAAAATGATAAGAGAAAACGTAATAGTTAAACAAACACACTTATGCAAAAATAATTTCAATTAGCAAAAGAATAATATAAAGAAAGAAAACAAAATCAAATCAACGAAAAGAAAAAAAAATCAATTCAACTCTGGTGGGTCACTCAAATTTATTTTGGTGTCTTCTCCATGTGGTTGGTACTCTAGATATGGCTTTAATATTTGACCGTTAACTTTAAACGTGACACCGTTCTTTGGGTCCTTAATTTCAATTGCCCCATGTGGAAAAATAGTATGAACAATAAAGGGACCAGACCATCGAGAGCGTAATTTACCTGGGAATAGGTGCAAGCGAGAATTGAACAAAAGCACTTTCTGACCTGGAGTGAAAGATTTTCTCATAATGTGCTTGTCATGGAAGACTTTCATTCGTTGCTTGTAAATCTTGGCATTTTTATAGGCATCATTGCGAATTTCCTCAAGTTCTGCCAGTTGTAATCTTCTTTCTGAGCTGGCTTGCTGCATGTCAAAGTTGAATTTCTTGATGGCCCAATATGCACGATGCTCGAGTTCCACAGGTAGGTGGCAAGCTTTTCCATACACTAGCCTGTAGGGTGACATCCCAATCGGGGTCTTGAAAGCCGTTCTATATGCCCATAATGCATCATCAAGTCTTAATGACTAATCTTTCCTGTCTGGCCTCACCATTTTTTCTAATATGTGCTTTATTTCTCGATTGGATATCTCAACTTGGCCACTGATTTGCGGATGATACGGAGTCGCCACTTTGTGTGTGATTGAATACTTTGTCAAAAGAGCTTTGAATGCTTTGTTACAAAAGTGGGCACCACCATCACTGATTATCGCTCGAGGGATTCCAAAGTGCGAAACAATATTGCTTTTCAAAAATCCTATCACCACCTTGTGATCATTGCTTCTACATGGAATCGCTTCTACCCATTTCGATACGTAATCAACAGCAACCAATATGTATTGATGGCCAAAAGAAGGGGGAAAGGGTCCCATGAAGTCGATACCCCATACATAAAAAATCTCAACCACTAAAATTGGATTTAATGGCATCATGTTCCTTCGTGTAATGCTCCCCATTCGTTGACACCTATCACATGAAGAACAGAAAGTGTAAGCGTCTCGAAATATAGATGGCCAATAGAAACCACATTGTAAAACTTTAGTCGCTGTTTTCTTAGCACTAAAATGGCCTCCACAAGCTTGTTCAAGGCAGAATGAAGGAATATTCTGAATTTCATTTTCTGGGACACATCGTCTAACAATTTGGTCTGCACAATACTTGAACAAATATGGGTCATCCCAAAAGAAATTCTTTATCTTTGTAAAGAATTTAGTCTTGTCTTACTTGATCCAATGCTCTGGAAGTTTACCTGTAACAAGATAATTAACTATATCAGCATACCAAGGTAATACTTCCACATTCATTAATTGTTCATCTGGAAATGACTCATTCAATGGTAATGACTCTGTAATTGTGTCAAAATGCAGACGAGAGAGATGGTCCGCCACAACATTTTCTGTCCCTTTTTATATCTTTGAATTCCAAGTCAAATTCCTGCAAAAGTAACACCCAACGAATTAGTCTAGCTTTTGCATCTTTCTTTGTGAGAAGATATTTAAGAGCAGCATGATCTGTGAATATAATTATTTTACAACCAATGAGATAAGATCAAAATTTTTCCAATGCAAACACTACTGCTAGCATTTCTTTTTCAGTAGTTGAATAGTTCAATTGTGCATCATTCAATGTCATACTAGCATAGTAAATAACATGGGGAATTCGATCAACTCTTTGTCCTAATACTGCTCCTACTGCATAATCAGATGCATCACACATGAGCTCAAATGGTAAGCTCCAGTTTGGGGGCTGGATGATGGGTGATGATGTCAACAAATGCTTTAATTTTTCAAACAACACAAGACATGAATCATCAAAGACAAAAGATACATCCTTAGCAAGTAGATTGCATAAGGGTCTAGAAACTTTGCTAAAATCTTTAATGAAATGTCTATAAAAACCAGCATGCCCAAGGAAAGATCTTACTTCTCTGACTGTTTTGGGTGGAGGAAGATTATAAATGAGATCCACCTTGGCTTTGTCAACCTCAATACCTTTGCTCGAAATGATGTGACCGAGAACAATACCTTGTTTTACCATAAAATGACACTTCTCCCAATTTAAGACTAAGTTCTTCTCGATACATCTCTGCAGAACTAGTGTTACATAATGTAAACATTGATCAAACGAGTCACCAAAGACAGAAAAATCATCCATAAAGACTTCAAGGAATCGTTCAACCATATTAGAAAAAATGCTCAACATGCATCGTTGAAATGTAGCAGGTGCATTACATAATCCAAATGACATTTTCCTATATGCAAATGTGCCAAAATGGCAAGTGAAAATAGTTTTCTCCTGATCTTTTGGTGCTGTGGGGATCTGATTGTATCCTGAATAGCCATCTAGAAAGCAATAAAATTCATGGCCTATTAATCTATCAAGCATTTGATCGATAAATGGTAAAGGAAAATGGTCTTTACGTGTGACAGAATTTAACTTTCTATAATCAATGCAAACACGCCATCATGTAGTCACTCTAGTTGGTATCAATTCATTATCAGCATTGGTAACTACTGTGACTCCTGACTTTTTGGGGACAACTTGTACAGGACTGACCCATGAACTATCAGAAATTGGGTAAATGATACCTGCATCTAATAGCTTAAGGACTTCAGTTCTAACAACTTCTTTCATATTATAATTTAACCGACGTTGCATTTCCCTAGTAAATTTAGCATTTTCATCAAGGTGAATGTAATGCATGCAATCTGCAAGGTTTATACCTTTTATGTCTGCTATGGTCCATCTTAATGCTCCTTTATACTCTTTTAAAACATCCAACAACTTACCTTTTTGTTCGTCATCGAGGGATGAAGAGATGATTACCGGTAGAGTACTTTCTTCCCCCAAAAACGCATATTCCAATGTGTTGGGCAATGGTTTAAGCTCGAGTTTCGGTGGTGATTCTGATGATGGGATGAGTTTCTTCTCTGATGGTGCTAGTTGTTCAACTCTTGACTTCCATTTATTAGTGTCCATGGATGGTGCTGAGTCAAGTAGAGCGTTGACCTCATTGACCGATCTGTCAATATCAAAATAAAAACCAAAGTGAGTTAAACATGTTTGTAAAGGATCATCATTGAGGTTTGAAAGAAAAGTATTATCAACTATTGTTTCTATTAAATCCACATCAACAATTCCATCATCTGCACTGTGAGGTTGTTTGGCAATGTTGAAGATGTTCAGTTCCATAGTCATATTGCCGAAAGACAACTGCATATTTCTAGTTCTGCATTGAATGTGAGCATCCGTAGTTGCCAAGAAAGGTCGGCCTAGAATAATGGGGATGTGCTTCCTTGAATCATGCATTAGTTGAGTGTCAATTACAATGAAATCAACATGAAAATAAAACTTGTCTACCTGGATAAGCACGTCCTCCACAATACCACGAGATATTTTCGTAGACCGATCTGCGAGTTGTAACACCACTGGAGTTGGGTGTAATTCTCCCAGTCCAAGTTTCACAAATATAGAGTAAGGCAATAAATTTACACTAACTCCTAAATCCAACAAAGCATTCTCAATTGTGTGGTTCCCTATACTACATGAGATAGTGGGGGAGCGTGGGTCTTTGCATTTTAAAGGAATTTTATGTTGGAGTATAGAACTAACGTTTTCTGTTAAAAATGCCTTCTTTTGAACATGCATATTTCTCTTTTTAGTACAAAGGTCTTTGAGAAACTTGGCATAAGATGGAACTTGTTTAATAGCATCAAACAAAGGGATGTTAACACTTACCTGTTCGAAGATTTCAAGAATCTCACCTGTGGATTTTCCCTTTTTGCCTTTAGCTAACCTCTGAGGAAATGGTGATTTGGGAACATATTCTCGTGGATTGGTTTCTTCTTTCTCCTCCAGTGGTGAGTCCTCAACATTCATAGGTACAATGTGATTTTCTTTTGTCACCAGCATCTCCACTTTATTGTCGACTTCTTTTCCTTTTCGTAAGGTCATGACTGCTTTGACCTCTCCATGCTGTTGTGGTGAACTGGTACTTGCTTCATGTACTCCTTTAGGATTAGGCACTGGTTGACTTGGAAACTTGCCTTTCTCAACAGTCATTGCCAAGGTCTGAACTGTAGAAGCAAGTTGTCCCATCATCTTCTCAAGGCTTGAAACTGATTGGCCTTGTGAGTTAAAGCCTGCTCTCAACTCATTTCGTAGTCCATCAATGGTGCGGTTCTGTTGCTCAATCGTGGAGTGAGTAACATTCTTGAAATTCTGGAATGCATCCTCCCATGGTCTGGGTTGAGAGTAGTTCTGGTTTTGATTGTATGGTCTGAATGGGGGCTGAGAGGCTTGAGGAATTTGTTGCATTGGTGGAGCTGGAGCTGCTGGTCCATTCTGTTGAAATACTTGAGACCATGAAAAATTGGGGTGGTCTCTCCATCCAGGATTATATGTGTTGGAGTATGGGTTGTAATTTGATGGTTTTCTCATTACTCTTATGGCATTGGCTTGATCTGAATATGAGCCATGGTCATGTGGTTCTATTGATTTAGCAGTCGATAATGATGCTATTTGTCGAGCAAGACCTTCAACCATCTCCTTGACTTCTTTGATTCCCGAAGTTGACTCGCCAATGTAAACCTCATTTACTCACTTAATTCTTCTAGTATTCCTGAGTGATCGACTCCGTTGTTGGGAATTATCCGCTTGTCGCTGGAAGAATTCCCAAATCTCTGATGCACTTTCTGACATTAGCTCTCCTCCACTTGTTGTCATTAGCCATTCTTGCACATTTGGTAGTAATCCCTCCAAAAAGTATTGGCATTGGTGCCATTTTTCGTACCCATGATGTGGACACTTCAAGAGTAGCCCATTGAATCGCTCCCATGTTTCGAAAAATTACTCGTCCTCTCTCTGCGTAAACTCCGAGATTTCCCTGCGAATAGCATTGGTTTTATGCACTGGGAAATATTTATTCAAAAATTTTGTTACCATTTGTTCCCATGATAAAATGTTATTGGCAAGCAATGTATTTAACCATGAACGAGCTCTATCCTTTAAAGAAAATGGGAATAATCTGAGTTTAACATTATCGTCTGAAAAATTTTCGTATTTAAAAGTTTGACAAATAGCATGAAAATCATTCAGATGATTATATGGATCCTCAATTTCTAGGCCATAAAATGTGGGGAGACAATTTAGCATACTAGGTTTTAACTCAAAGCTCCTAGCAGCTACATTTGGGTATCTTATACATGATGTGCTCAAATTAGCTAAGGGACTAAAATAGTCCTTAAATGGCCTCTCCTGTGGTGCTTGTAAATCCATTCCAAATTTATTTTTAATGCGCTTTTGTGTGTCAAGTGTTTTTTCTAGTTCAAGGTCTATAGGTTCAAGATTATGTGATAATGACCTACGACCATGCATGCAAAACAAATAAAATAAAAATAAAGATGAGAACAAAACAAATAAAAATAAAGATTAATAAGATAAACAAAAATTACAAAGAAGAATAAAAATAACTTGAAAATTAAATTACAAAATTTTAAAGAAGAGAAAAAGAAAAGAAATACTAACCGTTAAATGTAGATTCACTTTTTTTTAATAAAATAAAAAATTACAAGAAAATATTAAAAGAAATTATTCATAAAAATTAATTCTAAGAATTAAAATTACTTACCTCCCTGGCAACGGCGCCAAAAACTTGTTGTGCAAATTTTAATGAACTCGCAAGCGCACGAATCTATTGTAGTATAGATCAATGGTGACGAGTGTTGATCCCACGAGGAGGTGGATTTTAATTGTGTGTAGAATTAATTTTGTAAATGGGTGGTTGGATTTGTAGTGAAAATGATTTGGATTATCCTACAATTGGAATTGAAATGGCGAGAATAAATTCTAAAATTAGAATTGAAATGACGATAATAAATTGAAGAGAATTCTATTGAAATGACGTACTTTGGTATCTAGATCATATCAACATGCATCATGGACTAAATAATCCGTATTAATACCAATTAAATCATGAGGGGGGAATCCACACCTCATGAACCACGCTCTGATCAATATGGTGCTAAGGGTTTATCGTACCAAATAATAATAACCTTGTACTAGGTAGCCGGTGAAACCAGGGCGGTACTAGACAAGACTATTATTATTTGTCGACGAGAAGTCAAAACATCCATAAAAACTAGAGGGGAAAATAAAATAAATTTACCAAATAAAGCACATGACACATGTTGAGACTTCACCTTCAACCCAAGCTTGAAAGGAAATTAGCTACTCATAATTGAACTAGGGGCAAAATGGAAATATATTAAAATACGAAGAAAATATAAGATGGAGAAGGAATTACAGAAAATAGATCCCAAAAATGGATTCAGAGATATCAAATTAGGGGGGGAGGCCCCCTTTTTATACATACATGGAGTAAATCATGGCCATCGGATTAAAACCAGTTTGGACGCTCAGGATTGCGCCACGTCATCAGTCAACAGTACGCGGTTTGACCACGCGGATGAACAGTAACACGGTTTGACCCGGGTGAACAGTGACGCGGTTTGGTTGAAAATAATCCTGTGTGATGCATGCACCGTACGCGAGATTTTTCGTCCATTGATATGCTGCCACGTTGCCATCAACAGTACATAAGAATTTTAGTCCAACAGGATTGTGACACCTCATCAGTCAAAGCCACATCATCGGTCAATGCCACGTCATCGATCCGTCTATGTGAACAGTGTCGTGAACAGTAACGTAGACAGTACCGTACACGTGAATAGTACCATTTCAAATACCCGAGATCCGACTGCTCTAAGGATTACGCAGGCGAGATCCTCAAAGTGTTTGTGAAAGTCACCATCTTGGCGAATACCGGACAATTTTGTGATTGACTTGCCCTTGTTGATACGGGCTGTTCTTCTTGTTGGATCATTGTATCGTCACTACTATTATCTCCTATTCTTTTAGGATCTTTCATCATGTCATCAGAGGGTTGATTAAGTGCCATCTGTATGTGAACACACAAAATGACAAGTTTAGTACCGCTTTGGAGGCTTTTTGTGTGCTTTCTACCAAGGTGGCATCAATTATTTTAACTAGGTTATGGGATGAAGGGAAAAGAAACTAAAAACCTAGTTAAACAAAAAAAAAAAAATTACTTTAGGGTGACAGATTGCCTTGCATAGCTGAGGTGTGTTACTTGATATGGCGTTGGATGAAGCTTGAAAGTGAAGAGATGAAGTGAGGGTACTATAAAAGACTTAGATCTAGAGAGAGAGTTGGCTTGATGAGCTATGTTTAACTTGTAAAATGGAATAAAGAGGTTAGATATGGAGCTGGCAATGGTTGGGGTCCACACTCCAATGTTCAAGTCAGTTTTTGGATAATTTTTAAATGTTACGAGTTCTTAACAATGTTACGAGTTCTTAACAATGGTGGCTGGAGGCAGAGATAAATAGTTTTTTTTACAGACTGTGGAACAAAATGATTCTTTATTGCATGGTTAATAAAAGTTAGCAAGCCGTCATAAAAATTATGAACATTTAACAAACCGATGGGTTTTTGATGAATGTTCAAGTGGGCCCAAGATGCAAATGTAATTAGTGCCTCAAAAGTTGCAAGATCTCCTGGCAAGAAAATAAAAACATCAGCATGATTCATCATTTCAGATATTCTCTCTTGCATACTTGATACCACTAATTCTTCTCCAATTGGTGGGCCAGTCATGCACACTAGCGGTCTCATGGCTTTTGGAATAATGCCTAGTACTTGGATTCCTCTAGTAAAAACGGCTTCTGAAACAAGTCTTGATAACCCTCGTTCACCTCCTCCATATACAAGATGCAGTTTCCTCTCTGCTATGACACGACCAAGATCTACAGCTACCTGAACGAACTCTTTGTACTTTCCATAGTGAAACCCAAAAAGCACACAAATGTTTTTGAATTGTTTACTCGAAGATGCTGCCATTGGACTAATTTTTCAAAAACAAGTTGTGAGTGTTTGAAAAACGAGCTCATATTTAAAGATCTTGGTGACATAAATAATGAGAAACAGCTGTAAATGGATTGGCATATTTGTCAAATGACAAGTAAAACTCGTGGCTCAATGATTCAAACAGTAAAAAAAAAATGATGATCAGAAAAAGCAAACAGTAAAGAAAACAAATATTTATTAAATACAAAATCACACCGCTAAATGCAATAATGCAAATGATAAAATAACAGTAAAGTAAAATAACAGTGAAGTGAAAGGATATTTACTGGTAGTTGTGATTGTGGCTCACATCTTCCTCTGGTTTTACGTCCAGTAACGGCTTGAACGCCCTCTATGGATCGAGGATTGGCTTCCCATCCAGTTTTCTTATAAACTGGCAAACGTGGTCTTTTTGAGTCAGATTCCCAAGACTAAACTGTGCACTTTATTTTTGGAATAGTATCCACAAATTATAAATCTCACATTGCACAAATCCACTTCGATGCGTCTTAAGAGATCGTAAGATATCATCCAACGATTATTTACTCATGCCATCTTTAACGAATTTAATTTTATCTTCACGAGTATCAGAAACTATTCCTAAAGATTTACAATCTGGTCGTTTGCAACTAAGTCTTACAGAGTTATGACATTTGGAGCCAAGTCGTTTAACTCTCCTTTTCTTAGCAAACATACTTTTACCAAAACCAGGCATGTAAGAAACAAATGGACCAGAAAACTCACCTGCTAATCGGATCTTTGCTTCAATTAACCAACGAATGTCACAAGGAATGCCATTGATCATTAACAAACGCAGTCGTTCACAACGAGCTTTGTAAATTTTCCTGAGGGCATTCTGAGGGAGAGAGGGAAAATGCTTATGGAGTTTATGTTGTATTTCTTCCATGTTTGATTTTGGGGTTTCAGTTATTGTGGGAAACTGAAGATACCGACTTGAGAAGTCACGGAGTACCGTTATCCGTCATTTATACGGGAAAATAAATCAAAACACACCAAAATCAAATCTGCAAAATCAAATCAAGCGTGAAAACGAGCAAAAAGAAGCACACAATATAAAAGGAAAATGAACTTACATTCGTCCTCTCATTGAGTTAACCTCAAACTCCATTTGAAATTCATATGTGCCACTCTCTACTGTTCTGAGTTGTCCCTCTAGATCCTCAACATATGACACGAATTCTGGTGGTTGCAGATCCTAAAGTGGATGTGATTTACAGCTTTGTATCAGGCCTCTTAAGTGAAATTTTATACGCAAAAATCTTTTAAGATGTGCGAACATGTATTTTCTCATTGAGGTGCTCATGATGTAAAATGAAATTTGATGAGAGAATGTACAACTGTCAAACAAACAAGCTTACACAAGAAAAACAATGTTAAAAAAAACTATGTACAGTGCATCAAAAAGAAAAAAAATCAAACAATGAAACAGTAAAATAATAGTAAAACAAAAAAAAATCAATCATTAAAGGCTTAATCAAGAACTGGTGGGTCACCCAAATTAATTTCGGTGTCTTCATCACGTGGGTGATGTTCCAGATAAGGTTTTAATCTTTTACCATTAACTTTAAATGTGACACCGTTCTTTAGATTCTCAATTTCTATAGCCCCATGTGAATATACATTTTTTACAACAAATGGGCCACTCCATTTTGACTTTAACTTTCCTGAAAATAAATGAAGACGAGAATTATAAAGCAACACTTTTTGACCAATCTCAAATGTTTTTCGAAAAATTCTTTTATCATGAAATGCTTTTGTTCTTGCCTTAATAATTCTTGAATTTTCATATGCATCATTCCTTAATTCCTCAAGTTCATTCAATTGCAATTTTCGCACATTACCAGCTTCATCCAAATCTGAATTAAAAGTTTTAATAGCCCAAAATGATTTATGTTCAAGTTCAACAGGTAAATGACAAGGTTTACCATAAACTAACCGATAGGGTGACATTCCTAATGACGTTTTAAATGCAGTACGGTAAGCCCAAAGTGCATCATTAAGTCTAAGAGACCAATCTTTTCGATTTAGGTTAACCGTTTTTTCTAAAATTTGTTTTATCTCCCTATTTGCTAATTCAACTTGACCATTTGTTTGAGGATGATAAGGGGTAGCAATTTTATGTGTAATTCCATATTTCTTCATTAAAGACTCAAATGACTTATTACAAAAATGCTTACCTCCATCACTGATAATGGCTCGAGGGATTCCAAATCGATTTAAAATGTTTTCTCTTAAAAATTTAATCACAGTTTTATTATCATTATTTCGACAAGAAATTGCTTCAATCCATTTTGAGACATAATCAACTGCAACTAATATATACACAAATCCAAAAGATGATAGAAATGGACCCATGAAATCAATTCCCCGACAGTCAAATATTTCAATTTCAAGTATGGGATTTAAGGGCATCATGTTTCTTTTTGTAATTGATCCCAATTTTTTACATTTTTCACAACTTTTGCAAAATTCATGTGTCTTTAAACATGGTAGGCCAATAAAATCCACACTGTAAAATTTTAGCAGTAGTTTTTCTTGAAGAAAAGTGACCACCACATGCTTCAGAATGACAAAAATTAATGACACTACTTACCTCATTATCAAGAATACATCACCGAAAAATTTGATCTGGGCAATATTTGAACAAATAAGGGTCATCCCAATAAAATTTCTTTACTTCAACAAAAAATTTCTTCTTCTCTTGAGCATTCCATTGCAAAGGCATTTTACCTGTAACAAGAAAATTAACAATATTAGCATACCATGGCATTGAAGTAACAAAAAATAAAAATTCATCAGGGAAAGAATCATTTATGGTGTTATATCATTGCATAATTCGGATGTGAGTCTTGATAGATGATCAGCAACAACATTTTCAGCACCCTTTTTATCTTTGATGGTAAGGTCAAATTCTTGTAGTAACAAAATCCAACGAATTAGTCTCGGTTTGGCATCCTGTTTACTCATCAAATATCTCACAGCAGCGTGGTCAGTAAACACAACAGATTTAAAGACAAGCAAATATGAACGAAATTTGTTTAATGCAAATACCACAGCAAGTAATTCTTTTTTAGTTGTAGAATAATTCATTTGAGCACTATCCAAAGTTTTACTCGCATAATAAATCACAAAAGGCTTACCATCCCTTTTTTGTCCTAAAACAGCACCAACAACAAAATCACTTGCATCACACATTAATTCAAATGGCAAAGACCAATCAGGAGATTGCATAATAGGTGCAGATGTTAAAAGACAAATTATTTTTTCAAAAGATTTTTGGCAATTATCATTCCATTCAAACGGTGCATCTTTTAATAAGAGATTACAAAGTGGTTTAGATATGGCACTAAATTTTTTTATAAACCTCCTATAAAATCCTGCATGTCCTAAAAAGGATCGCACATCTCTAACTGTTTTTGGTTGTGGCAATTTAGATATGACTTCGATTTTTGCTTTGTCAACTTCAATTCCTTTAATAGAAACAACATGACCCAAAACAATTCCAGAAGTAACCATGTAGTGACATATTTCCCAATTCAACACGAGTTCTTTTTCAACACATCTTTTTAAAACTTTCTCCAAATTATCAAGGCAATCATCAAAAGAATTCCCAAATACAGTCAAATCATCCATAAAGACCTCTAAACAATGTTCAACCATATCACAAAAAATACTTAACATACATCTTTGAAATGTTGCAGGAGCATTACAAAGCCCGAATGACATTCTTTTAAATGCAAATGTTCCAAATGGACATGTAAATGTGGTCTTTTCTTGGTCATCAAGTGCTATAGGAATTTGATAATAGCCTGAATATTCATCTAAAAAACAGTAGTAGGGATGTCCTGCTACTCTTTCTAAGATTTGGTCAAGAAATGGTAATGGAAAATGATCTTTTCTAGTGGCTTCATTTAATTTTCTATAATCAATGCACATGCGCCAACTAGATGTAATTCGTGTTGAAATTAATTCACCTTTTTCATTTTTAACAACAGTGATTCCAGTTTTTTAGGCACTACTTGTGTAGGACTTACCCACTTACTATTAGAAATAGGGTAGATAATTCCAATATCAAGCAATTTAAGGACTTCTATTTTGACTACCTCTTTCATGTGTGCAGATTAAGGGATTAATGCCTTTAATATCATTTAAAGTCCATCCAATTGCATTTTTATACTTTTTAAGAACAGTTAGTAACTTACCTTCTTGGTCGCTTGTTAAAGTAGACGAAATCACAACAGGATAAGTTTGTTCTTCTCCAAGAAAAGCATATTTCAATCCTTCAGGCAAAGGTTTTAATTCCATTTTAAGTGCTTCTTGTTGCTCTGTCTTTTCAATACTTCCAAACTCCTCAAATTTTGGCTCGTCATCATAATTTTGTGAAGTCTGCACAGAATCAAGCAACGAATTTATATTAGAAATATCAAGTTCAAGTTGCTTATTTGACTCAATTGAATTAACTAAACAAACATTAGAAAGTTCAGAAAAATCCCCTTTTTGAATATTTTCCTTGATACAAGATTCAAACAATTTTTTTTGTTCATCAGTATCATCTTCATTCTCATTTTCTTTATTAGGTTGCCTGCACATGTTGAAAACATTCAATTCCAAAGTCATATTCCCAAAGAATAAATTCATTAAACCATTCCTACAATTAATCAAAGCATTAGCAGTTGCTAAAAATGGTCGACCTAAAATTACAGGAATTGGTTTGTAATTATTCACAACAGGTTCAGTTTCCAAGACAATAAAATCTATAGGATAGATGAATTTATCAACTTGTATTAAAACATCTTCCACTATTCCTTTTGGTACTTTAACTTATCTATCGGCAAGCAAAAATGTAGTTGAAGTTGATTTTAACTCACCAAGATTAAGTTGAAGATAAACTGAATATGAAAACAAATTAACACTAGCACCAAGATCTAGTAAAGCATGCTCAATTCTGTGGTTACCAATAATACAAGAAATGGTAGGACAATCAGGATCTTTATATTTCAACTTATTATTAGTAGACAGAATTGTACTTACCTGTTCGGCCATGAAAGCACTCTTTCTTACCTTCAATTTCCTCTTAACAGTACACAAGTCCTTTAAAAATTTGGCGTATGAAGGAACCTGCTTGATTGCATCTAATAGAGGAATGTTAACTTTCACTTGCTTAAAGATTTCATAAATTTTAGAAGAGTGGTTTGATTTCTTTGGTTTATTCAATGCATGCGAAAATGATGGTTCAGGTGGAACACTAGTTATTTCTTCACTAGGTGTAAGTTCATTTAGTCCTTCCTTACCCTTTGAATTTTCATCATTTTCATAAGGTTCAGGCATAGATCTATCAACAACCTTACCACTACGAAGAGTTATAACTGACTTGACTTGGTCTGTGGGTTGATTTTGTTGAATTTTAGGATTTGGTTGTGGTTGGGCTGGAAATTTTCCTTTTTCTTGAATGGTGAGTGCAGAAGCAATTTTAGCAAGAGTATCTTTCAAATCAGAAAAAGTTTGTGCATTTTGATTGTTAATAACATCTTGGTTTCTAATGAATGAATGCATTGTGTCTTCCAGATTTTTCCAAGGTGGTGGAACATATGGTGCATAAGGCTGAGGATTTTGAAAATTTTATGGAGGTGGTGCTTGTGAAGTTTGTGCATTATTATTATTCCTCCAACTGAAATTTGAATGATTTTTCCAACCAGGATTATAAGTCTGTGAATATGGGTTTATTGAAAGTGTTAATGACATTAGCTTGATCATTTAGACATTCTTTAAGTGCAGGCAAAGTGGGACACTCTTGAGTGAAATGATCATTTGAATTACATATGTTACATGCAATTTCTTGAACAGATTTTACTTGATCATTCTTTTTATGTTCTAAAGCTTTAACTTTCCTAACTAGGGATGCAAATTTTGCTTGTAAATCATGATCTTCGCTAAGGTTATGGATTCCTCCACTAGATGGAGATGATTGTTGCTTATTTGTTAATTCAAAAGTTCCAACAGTATCCCAATGTTGTGCATTTTCAGCTAATCGGTCAAGGTAATCTAGTGCATCTTCAGGATTTTTATCCTTAAATTCACCATTACACATAATTTCAACAACCTGTCTACTTTGGGGTATTAAGCCCTTGTAGAAGTAAGTGACCAATCGCCAAGTTTCAAAACCATGATGTGGGCATATGTTAAGCAACTCTTTAAACCTATCCCAACATTGGTATAATGTTTCTCCATTTTTTTTGACTAAAAGAAGTGATTTGCCTTTTAAAAGAATTTGTTCTATGAGGTGGAAAGAATTTTTTCAAAAACTGTTCTTGCATGTTATTCCAAGTTCTTACTGATTCAGATCTAAGGTTTTGTAGCCAAGTTTTAGCTTTATCTTTTAATGAAAAAGGAAAAAGCTTTAATCTAATTATGTTCATGCTACAATTTTGGTCCGTGTATGTATTACAAACTTCCTCAAAATCTCTTAGATGCAAGTACGGATTCTCAAATTCTAAACCATGAAATGTTGGTAAAAGTTGGATAATACCTGGTTTAAAGTTGAATCGAGATGCTTCAAGAGGAAATACTATACACGACGGTGCTCTGGTTCTGGTTGGATTCATGTAGTCTCTCAGAGTCCTTGGTTGATTCTGATCATGCCCATGTTGAGATTGGTTGTCTCCCTGATCAATTTGAGGATTAAGTTCGCCCAAAACGTTTTCGCCTTCATTCTCATCCATGATTGGTGGTGGAGATTGAGATCTACGAATTAACCTGCCACTTGAAGATCGAGACCAACATCTCATGCAATGGTTATGTTATAAAGATAATATTTACACAAATTGATAACAAAATAAAAAGCAAATAATATAAGTGTACAAAAGAAAATTAAATAACAATTTTGGTGGTTGAACCCACCAATTAACAATAAATTAAGTATAAAATAAATGTAAAAGAAAGAAAAAGAAAAAAAATGGTGGTTGAACCCACCAATAAAGTAAAAAGATAAATAAATAAATGCAAAATAAAAAAAATGGTAGTTGAACCCACCAATAAAAAAAAATACAAAATTAAATAAATTCTGAAAATTAAATAACTGAAAATAAAAGTTAAGAGTTAGTAGTTAGTTTGGTGGTTAAACCCACCAATAAAGCAAAAATAAATAAATAAATACGAAATAAAATAAATGCAGAAAATTAAATAATTGAAATTAAAAAAATTAGGAGTTAGCAGTTAGTAAGTTAAGAGTTAGTAATTAGAGTTAGTAGTTAAAGTTAGTTTGGTCCAAATTAAGTCCAAAATAAGTCCAAATATGTCCAAAGTATGATTATTTTGAGGAATTTCATTTAGGGATTTTATTGCAAATTATTTTTAATTTTATGGCCACACTGTAATTTTTAAAAGTTTAGAATTGAGCATTAGGATGAAAGTGAAACAACTGAAATATATTGGAGTCCGAATGTAATTACCAGAAGATTGGGCTAGAAATGGGAATTGTTGGGGTGAAACAAGAATTATGAAAGATATGGGGACAAAAGAGAATTTAAGAAAAGGAAAAGGGGACAAACAAAATTTTACATATCAGAGAAAAATAAAAAGAGTAATGATACAGTCATAAACTCTTGTACAAACTTATTTTGTACAAACTGACGTGGCATGATATCATTGGTTGAATGAAAATATAAATTAATAAAAACAAATCATGTGGGCCAAGTGATATTTAATTCAACCAATCTTATCATGCCACATCAGTTTGTACAAAATAAGTTTGTACAAGAGTTTGTGGCTGTATCATTACTCAAATAAAAAACTGAAAAACAAACCAAATAAAAAAATTTTTTTCCCCGGCAACGGCGCCAAAAACTTTACACAACTTAAAAGTAAATTTTTACTCCCAACTATAAGAGTGTCTTGTTGTATTATAACTCGATGAATCCGAGGTCGATCCACAGAGAAAAGATTTAATTAGTTTATTTTACTTTATCTAAAAATTGAAATTAAAATTTAAATATAAACAACTTAATTTAAATGAAACTATGGAATTAAATTAGTTAGGGTTATGGATCCACTCTTAAAAATAAATAAAACTTAATAAATTCATTTTGCCAATTTTTTTAGATTTATTACCCAAAATATTAATTATACAAATTATTATTATTTTCCCTTTAATTTTATGATGGATTAAGTATTTATTGTGCTAAAATTTAATTTGTCTACAATAAGTCACAATACCATTTCACCATGCCTTATATTAAGATCTTAAGAATTTATTGTGCCAAATACATTTGTTTGTCTATAATAAATCAAAATTTCAAAATATAAAACATGTATAAAATTAGATAGAAAATAATTTAATTTATAAAATTAAAAATAGAATTTGATTAAATCATATTTATTTCCTAAGAGTTTCACCTTCCCCTAACTAATATTATTTAGTTAAGCATAATTAAAATAAAAAGAAGTAGTAAAATATAATTACTTATAATTAAAAGTAATAAAAACAACTAAAATTGGAAGTAAAACTAATTTTATTTATAAAAATAATTATACAAAATATTAAAAACACACCTGGAAATCAAGATTACAAGGAGATGGAGAGAATTTGAGAAGAAGAGAGTTGTAGAGAGATCCCTAAAACATAAAAATGAGGCTCTATTTATAGAAAAATAAATTCATAATCCAGTGCTTTGCGGTCCATCGTAGGCTTCATGCATGTGCTCCTCACAACCTTTAGATCAAGATCCAATGGCTGGTCAAACTTCAAAAGTCAACATCACACGTGGCATCGTTTGACTCGTCCGATTTGCCCAAAGAACGGTTAAGATTTGGCGGGTTAATGGGCGGATCGGGTCGACCCGAATACAAAGATTCGGATCCTCCAACTTGCTTCACCAACCATTGCCACGTGGCACAATCATGGCCATTGAATCATGAACGGTTGAGATTTAGTCAAGATTGCCAACTATCCCATGCACTCATATCTATTGTAAGCTCATTTCATCATCCAATCAGTGCTCGGTCAACAGGAAAAGTCAACTTGTTTTACACAAGCCCAATTTTAAGCCGATCTTGATTGATCTTAAGGTTTTCGGACCTCCGGAATCCAAATTTGACCTCCGTTTATCTGTTTGGAGCCTCGAAGTACGTGAAATTAATATTTTTCCTAATAAACACATAAAAATACACAAAATTAAATATATTGAAAACATAATTAATAATCCATAATATATTACATAAACACAAATATAAATTATAACATAAGTATAAAATAACATATTATCGCTTGATAATTAAACAATTTTTAATACTAATCAGTCACCTATCTTTATAAGTACCTCAAACATGTAACTCATGTGATTGCCCTGCGCTTCTAAATTGTTTATCCCTTACTTTAACTTACATAAGAGAATGGACGTGTGGTCACGTGCATACCTTGATGAATTTACATGACGTTGGGGTACGAATGTGTATTTCGCCCTCGGGTCTTCTTTGATCATCTTTCTCTTCATTCAAATAAGCGCATTTTTATAGTCGCTTTGACAAGCTGCCAATGATTTCTTTATATTTTGTTTTTTTTTTCTGACCTTGAGTAGATCTTCATGATTAAAACATGCCAGTTACTTTGGTTATATTGGAATAAGGTGATCTTTTGATACTATGATGTGTCATAATAAACATTGCACAATAACAGACGCTGAGTTTGTTTTATAGTGCATATATTCTTATTGAATGACATTTCAAACTAGTCATCCACATTCTATAATTGAAAAGCGTATAAAAGAGCACAAATTATCACATTTTGAAAAAGAAATGCATTAATAGGTAACAGAGACATAAATCATTACATGACACTGCATTGTTATCCTAAGAAGAATGATGAATCTCAGAATCTTCCATTCCTGCCATTAGAGACTTAGGGAATTGAATAGTGCAATTGAACCTGGGTACCCCACATAGTTGACCACATATATAAACACATAATCATTAAAGAAAACAAACAAAATGAACAAGAGGAGGTTAAGTGCTACATCTTTAACAGTAATATAACTTCTCTCTGTCCGGGCCAATGATGATTACTCTCGCACCACTTTCATATAGATTGGAAGAGTCATAGATGTAAATCTTTAAGACTTGTTTTTCTTTTGCTGTGGGCACTGCCTCGTTTGGATACCCCAAGATTCCCTTGCCTTAGAGTCATTGGTGAAGTTAGCCAATAAATCGGCAATGGCTTGGGTTGTGATGGTCGAGTGAGGCCTATATATTCTAAGTAGGTATCCTTGGGCACTTTTATACCTCAAGTTTAGGGCTAAAATCAAGCACTCACTTGCCCTTGTATTAC
The DNA here is from genome assembly GCA_018350135.1 of Citrus trifoliata. Classification (NCBI taxonomy): domain Eukaryota; kingdom Viridiplantae; phylum Streptophyta; class Magnoliopsida; order Sapindales; family Rutaceae; genus Citrus; species Citrus trifoliata. The sequence continues at coordinate 9,943,248 of CM031387.1, read as the reverse complement.
TCTCTAAATTTCCGAGCTTGCATTATATCGGCTACAAACTCTTTAAGATACCCACTGAGAATCGAGGATTTGATTTCCTCCTACAATTTAAAGCACTAGGTGATATTATAACTGTAATTCTTGTAAATTTGCAATACTTCATACTACGCTTCATGTTGGGATATTTTCGTATCAATTTGGTTGGGCGGAATAGACCACTGTCCCAAATATGATAAAAATTTTCTGCTGGATGGCTGTTCAAAAGGTGAAAAAATCTATATAGAGGTTTCTGTGATAGATGTCTCTACTCTGGCATAACATTTAGTTGTAGTTGATCTACATATGCATATTGTACCCTATTCTGTGTATTATTGGTTGCGACGAGCTTCATACCTTGGGTACCCTATGTTGGGGTATTGAGGCATGGAAAAATGCTCGAGGAGAACTACTATTCGAATCTCTATAGTGAATAATGAGTTGTAGTCTACTGGTGTTGGAGTACCAACTACGTCGTGCATTTTAGAGAGGAGCTTTACTTAAGCTTCTAAGTGCTCTATTTTTTTCTCCATGATCTCGTGAGGTCCCCTAAGTGCACTTGAGGATGCTGCTATAATTTAAAAAGCTCTTTTGGCGCTTAACTTATGCCGAAGATTTTTAAGGGCTTGTTTTGCACATTTTGTACCCTGGCTACTTCATAAGTAGCTAGAAGCTGTGTAGCACTTATTCTTGGATGCGTGAGTTGAGATGTAGATCGAATACCCAGCGGCCCGTTGTAGAAAGTGCGATTAGTTGTACTTCAACTCTTGTTAGGAGAGTCCCTTAAATCATTTGGGAGGTTACCATTTCAAATACCCGAGATCCGACTGCTCTAAGGATTACACAGGCGAGATCCTGAAAGTGTTTGTGAGAGTCACCATCTTGGCGAATACCGGACAATTTTTTGATTGACTTGCCCTTGTTGATATGGGTTGTTCTTCTTGTTAGATCATTGTATCGTCACTACTATTATCTCCTATTCTTTTAGGATCTTTCATCATGTCATCAAAGGGTTGATCAAGTGCCATCTGTATGTGAACACACAAAAGGACAAGCTTAGTACCGCTTTGGAGGCTTTTTGTGTGCTTTCTACCAAGGTGGCACTAATTATTTTAACTAGGTTATGGGATGAAGGGAAAAGAAACTAAAAACCTAGTTAAACAAAAAAAAAAATTGCTTTAGGGTGACAGATTGCCTTGCATAGCTGAGGTGTGTTACTTGATATGGCGTTGGATGAAGCTTGAAAGTGAAGAGAGGAAGTGAAGGTACTATAAAAGACTTAGATCTAGAGAGAGAGTTGGCTTGATGGGCTATGTTTAACTTGTAAAATTGAATAAAGAAGTTAGATATGGAGCTAGCAATGGTTGGGGACCACACTCCAATGTTCAAGTCAATTTTTGGATAATTTTTAAATGTTACGAGTTCTTAACAATGGTGCTGGAGGTTGAAGAAAGCCTCAACCTTATTGTATATGCGTTTTTGTTATAAATAAGACAATAGAACCTGAGTGCTTTTATATGGAGTGCTTGGGATGTCTGATTGTCCTACATCTAAAGAATTTTTATTGGTCTACCCAGCGGATATTCATGTCCTTTGGCTCGTATAACTATTTGGAGCATTGGAAGCTTGATGGAGAGCAAGTTGATGCATCATTTGTGTATTTTGTCCACACTTACGCGTATTAGACATTGGCAGGTAGTCCCACACACTTTGGTGTGGCAGGTATGGACAGATGGTCCAAACTATCGTGATGAACTAATTTTTGGCTTTTTTTGCAGGTAAAATATTCCTCAATGGATTCTTAGCTAGAGAATCAGTTATTCTTTTTGGGCGATGGAGACATCTCGCGCGGCTGATATTTTATTCACTTTCTTTTAACTCTTCCTCCTTTAATATGGCGTATTCCACATACCAATTTTATGACCTGATGTACCCAACATAGGTCAATCTTCCCTTTGATGACTTTGCAAACTCTACATTGACACATGTCGTTCTGTTGTTAAACTTTTATTTTTCTTCCTAAATAGTATTGATTTTATATTTATTATGTTTTATTTTATAAGTAGTTAGTTGTTTTACATTTACAGTAGAAAGATTATTGTAAAGCTTTTATTTTTCCATGTTAAAGATGATAATTCTGCTATAAAATCCGTCTGGTGTAAAGAAACACTCAAACAACAATATTGACATTAAATAATTTCTTGGTACAGAATGACAGTATCAACTAAATTTCTTTTCGTATAATAGAAAGTTAGATATAAGGTCTAGTCAAAATATATTTTAAGAAGAAACGAGCAGCACTAAGAGCAAATTTTAACAAAAGTCGCATAAATATTTTTTTATAGATTTTGTTTCAAATTGGGTAATTATTAATTTATATAGTACATGGGTCCTATCATAAAATATAATTTTTTTCAAAAGTATTTTTTTATCATATTAGTCTTAAATTGTGATCAATAAAAATTTTTATTTAATTAAAATTATTAATTTATCGAGTATCTAATGTATAGTCAAATCTAAACATCTATATTCCGAAGACGAGGAAGAGGAAAATAGATAGAGGGAGTGGGTCAAGGAGTCGAGTCCCTCTTGTATTCATAATTCAAAATATGTAAATTTGCTATATTAATACTAATAAGGATGATTTACATATTCTTGAATCCTTTCATATCCATTGTTTTCAAATGTACAAGATTCGTCATAGAATTGGCACTTAAATAATAGTTGACTGAATTGAGCGTATACCCATTTGAATCGGCAATTGACAAATGGCATCCACAAAGACTGAATACGCAGAATTCTGTAGGGGAAAAATTAGGTTTTTAATTTTTTTATAAAACCTTTTGAAGATCGCTATCATATAATATATAAGAATTTGTAATCTAGAAATTGTACCTTGAAAATCCGATTTGCCTTTTGCCGTTGAAGTGATTTAGGCTTTTAGATCACGATCCGCCACCACCACTCCTTTTGGATCACGATCCGTCACCACCACGCTTGTTAGATCATGAACTGTCACCAATGATCTTCTAGGTTATGACTCAAGTTCGATCTGCACTTGACGTGTGGGCGCCTTTATCACTATCAAAACAACTAGCACGATAAATTTTTTCTCTCAACAATAGAGAGAAAAATTTTTTTCTCCGATCTGTATAAAGTGACTTCTCTCTTTTTTCTTTAGAGAAAATAAACTTTTTATATCACTCTTTAGTGAAAACCCTAGGCTACAAATAATCAAAAAACAATACTTACGTTACTTGCTTTTTCTATAGGGGACCCACCTTATAAAATAACATAAGTCCCCTTACACAAAAGCTAATTAAATGGAGTCTCCCACTAAATAATATATTTAGGCTTTTGACCCAAATAGCTAGTTATCTTACTTATTAGTCCAGTAGTGGTGCAGTCAATTAAATGAGCTAACCCAGGGATCATTTGGGAACATACAATAGTGGCTACAATAATTAGGCCTGTAATTAAACTAGCCCAATTATTTAATTCCAAATCTACTCCACTAAAAGATTGGAACTGACTTCTATAATTGTATGCTCGAATAATAATTCGTCCCAACCCACATTGATTTATTTACTGCACAATCCTTTGTACCACATCGTTAATTAAATTGATATCTCATCTGTCCAATCAATTTAATAACATCTTATTCCTTGATTCTTACTGATTTTCTCTAATGATCATTTTCAACATACTAAATATGTTGACACACTCTGGCCAGAGAATTCTATGATCAAGTGCCGAAAACCCATCAAGAGATGTGTTTTACAAATTCTATATTGTTGATCCATAACTCCAATACTCATAATTACTCCCACCAAGATACTGGGTAATCTTGACCACAAGGATGTGTCGTGCCCATTGGTAACTTAAATGGAATAACAATTACAATAATGAAATCATAATTAACTCAAGATTAAGATTACAGTAAAATCAATGCCTATGAGATTTAATAAGTCTGACAGTTATTACAAAGTTAATTAAATCTCATATGTGATCATGTTCAATGTAGTCGTACTACATCAATAAATTCATACATGATTAAAACAAATCATTCAATAAATTTATTATAATCTATACCTAAATAAAGTGCCCAACTTTATTTATCAACTGCGAACTAAATTTATTTAATTATAAGATAACTTGTATTCATGTCTTCTGTGAATCCACATGGTGATCACATAAATACATATAATATGATTAAATGAACTTTAATACAAATATTAATGCAATTAAGATATTTGTCTAAAATACCTAATTTTTTTTATTAATAAGAAAAATTATTTATTACAATTAAATAAACACATGCTTTTAAAAACAATATTTTCCCAACAAATTCTTCATGACGCACCAATTTATCACATAATTTTGAATTTTTAATCTATCAATATAGAATCTTCCATTTCATAACACAACAATTAAAAGATTTAAAAAAAAGGAAACTTTTAATCTATGGTCAACAATAAAGAAGTGACACTAGTAAATTGAAATGTACATTGCCTAGAATTGATGGAGCATGCACGGGGATATGCGTATTAAAAAAAATGCCACTTGTTCAACTTTGACTGCCACTTGTTCAACTTTGACTGCAGTGGTGTTCCATTTGATTAAAGCCAATTTTTCAACAATTTTAATTTATTTAATTTATATTATTTGATGCATACAAAATTCGTGTTTACGTTTTCGTTTTTCTACCTATTCAATGTTTTTTTTATGTTGTAGGTCTGACTATTAATATTAATTAATTATCAATTTGAGTCATAAAATGACTTGATCAACTCTACCTAACCTTGTTTATTTACTCAATTATTCCAAATTTTTTTATGCCCTATCCAGCAGGAATTTCAAACTTGTGGTACCAAGAACAGTGAGTCATTCTCCTTTGCATGCAAATGCATTTTATAAGCATGAGATCATCATCAATTCATCATATCATCACCAAATGCTAACAATTATGTGGTTTTTTGGAAGTTCAAAATCTCGTTCTGACCTTTCTGAAATGCCCACAGCCTAAGTCAAAATTTCCCCCGTTTAATTTTTTTTTGTAGTGTTAATATTATATACAATAAGAGTACTAATATTTGGCCCCTCAATTTATCTCACTAAATTCGTTTTTTATTGAAAAATAAATATTTTTTTAAAACTTACATTAAGTTAACTTTTCATCTCTCACATCTCTCTCTCTCTCTCTTTTATGATTTGCCAATTGATCAAATATTAACTTTTAATCAAATTGCAAATTGCAAATTGAAATTAAATAAATTTTTATGTATAACACATAATCAAACCAATATTATCAATAACAATAAAACCCACCACTTGGTCATAAAGTTTAACAAAACCCAATATTAAAATTTATCATATGTTGGTGAAAGTGATGGATTTGCATGATGGATTAATGGTGAAGAAAATATGTGGTAATGGTGGTGGTGATCATATTTTTTATGAAAATAGGTGGTGGGGGGATAGTTATGCCAGAAAGAAAAGAGTAGGTGTATTTTCTTTTTAAAATTTTTCATAGGGAGAATTCTTGAATGTAGTATAACAAATTAAAAAATGGGGGATGCTAAGATAATTTGAGGGGTCAAACATCATTACTCATACAATATAACAAAAACCTAACAAGCTCAAAGTACAGTTGAAACCCACAAAGCCTAGGACAAGAAATTGAAAAGAAAAACTCCCATTACCACTGGGGAGGCGAAGCATGTACTAATTAATTAACTCATCTAAGTTGTTAGCTAATTCTTGTCTTGTTAGTGCTACTATAAAAAATTAATAAAGGAAAAAAGATATTTACACCCTCAAAGTTTGTAAAAATTCACTAAAGAATCCAAATTTTTCAAAAAAGAACACAAAATCCCTTTTGTGACCATAACACCCTTTTAATATAGTAATTAGAAAATTGACTTTTAAATTTTTTAATTTATAAAAATTTAATATAAATAATATAATTATATAATAGACTAATAATATTAATTTTTTTGACATTTAAAATAATATTAAATTATCAAATTATTATATATATATTTTAATAAGTCATTGGGTAAAATAGATTTTACAATTAACAAAATATCCTCTATTAATGATATTAAAATTATTTTTTAATAATGTTCAAAATAATTTTAATTTATTTATTTTAATATTATGTTTCTATTTATTATTAAATATTAATTTAATATCATAAAATAAGTCTAATAGATTTTAAAATATAAAAATGTTGTTTGAATATTAAAATTATTTTAAGATGTACATATTACTATGTTTATTTTAATGCCACATTTCTATTTATTATAAAATTTTGGGGTCAGTTTTTTGGGTAGAAAAAAGGAATTTTAATATTTCTTATTGAAAATTTAGGGGTTGTTGTGACTATTTTTTAAACATTAAGGATATAATCCTTTTCCATTAATAAATTCAAAGAAATGATGTTATGGATGCTCAAAAAAATACTTACTTGAAAATAAAATAATTCTGAAGGGTGATGACGAATTTCTTGACTACTATTGATGAGATTTTGACTTGACTAGCTAGAAATATAATGAAGTATTCTTTTCTCCCTTCCTCTATGACTCCATCCACCGTGTTCGTATGAAGCTAAGAAGCATACAGGAAAAACCCTACAAATAAAATCATTTTTTTTCCCTTTCCAGAAAACAATGCTTGCACGCTCACTAGTTACGTCGTCCTGTGCATAATTTTACAATAAAATACAATAAAATAGAATGCTTCACTAGATTTGAAAGTCTCTAACAAACGTAAACATTTTTACCACTTCAACTCTTTCGTTTTCAACATAATTTTCCACATTAAACCCTTAAGTGAACACATTTCATCACTCCTAAATGAAAGAAAAAACTTTATTTAATTATAAAATTTATAAAGAAAGAAAAACTAGCACATCCCATTATCAATATCTTATAATTTATGCCGCAAAAAGGCAAACTTATTTCAGCATTGGCTTCCAAGAATTGAGAATTCAACATTGGCTTCTATGAGATGAAACCATGCGTACCATGTTAAAACATGAAAGATTAATTATTTTTTTAATATAAAAAAATTAAAATGGTGCACGTAATTAAGTTAGTTTGCCAATATCCCTTTAGTTGATCGAGTTGATTGATATTTCCTCTCATTGTCAATAAAGAAAAGGGTTAAAAAAGAAAATAATTAGTGTGTGTCATTTAGAATATTCAAGACATTATATCTTATAGGAATTGTGGAGCTAATTGAACTTTAATTAAATGTTTTGCTTTTCCATTTTATTTAGAATTGAGTAGTTAAGAAAAAAAAATTTGTGGATAATTTAAAATTCTATCTATGAAATTTTGGTGCATACACTTCTTAACCTCATAACACTCTTAACATTATATTTTGTCAAACATATAAGGGCCCATTCTACTGTGTTGGATGGAATTATCCACAATTGTGGGCATAAGATTCTACACACTTTTTAATTTATTTCACTAACTCCCACTTTTCAATTAATACGTTTATTCCATCATTGCACTTAGTGAGAAATAAATATTTTGTATTTGCTTTCAAGCTTTTAATAGATTAACCTCTCATCTCTCACATCCTTCTCTCTCCCTCTCTCTCTCACCATCTCTCTCTTTTTTAAGTGATTCACCATTTGATCAAATATTAATTTTTAATCAAATCCTAAATTGAAATTAAACAAATTTTTAGGTTACCATACAAAACAAAATCAATATCACTAATAACAACAAAACCCACTACTTATTTACAAAATTCAATAAAATCCAACATTAAAATTAATCAGATATTGGTGAAGGTGATGGATTTGCATGGTGGATTGATGAAGAAGAAGATAGGTATAGGTGGTAATTGGTAGGGTTGATGTTTATGACAAAGAGAGGGGGAGAATAAAATATCTTTCTATCTTAAATAAGAGTAATTTGGTAAAGTAATAAGATAAATTAAAAAGCAAGGGCTAATGAAATAAGTTGAGAAATATTAGGGGTGGGCATGGGTCGGTATTCAACCCGACCCAACCCGCATGTAGAATGGGTTGAAGTTTTTCAACCCGATTCAACCCACAGTTTTGCTGGTTGGGTGGGTTGGGTTGGGATATGTAATAGGTTGGATTTTTAAAAAAATTCATTTTTATAGTTTAATTAAATAGTGAACAAAAATAAATAAATTAATAAAAAACTAAAAAATACAAATATTAAAATCTTTAGAACAAATCCAACATTTCAGAATTTTTATATTTATATTTTTTAATTTTTATATGAAATATCAAAATTTATATAATAATTTTTACACACATATCGGTTAATCGGTTGAGTTAGGTTGATTGGATTGGGCTTTTGAAAAAAAATCTATTGTTATAGTCTAATGAATTAGTGAACAAAAATAAATTAATTAATTAGATAAACTAAAAAAATACAAATTTTAAAATCCTTAAAACAAATCCAACATTTCAAAGTTTTTATATTTATATATTTTTATTTTATATAAAATATCAAAATTTATATAATAATTTATATATAGATATACGAGTTGATGGGTTGGGTTGTATTAAAATGTTTTAACCCAACCCAACTCGTACTCGTAAATAGTGCGGGTTAGGAATTTAACAATCCAACTCAACCTGTTTATTTTATTAACCCAATCCAACCCGCAAAAAATCACACATGTTGGGTTGGGTTCACGGGTTGGGGGGGTTGATGCCCACCCCTAAAAAATATCATTAAAAAAATGGAGATTGATGAGATAAGTTGAGGGGTCTTATGAAAGCCACCAAAGTCCATAAAAGGAAATCAAAGAAAATACCCCACAACCATGGGGAGGCTTGAATCTTCGTCTTAGAGTCATGAAGTAGTAAGTAATCCAAATAAGAAGTTGTTGGAAAAATTTTCTCTTGTTATTTCTACAATAAGAAATTAATAGATTAAAAGAAATAATATACTATGCTTGAAATAAAAAATTCTAAAGGGTGAAGAGGCATTTTTTGACTGCCATTGATGAGAATTTGACTTCATTACCTCGAAAAATAATGAAATATTCTTTTCTCCCTCGCTCTATGACTCTACCCATCTTGTTTATTTGAAGCTAAGAAACATACAAGGAAAGATCCTACAAATAAAATCGAAACTTTTAATTTTTTTTTTAAAGCAATGCTTGCGTGCTTGCTATTTAGGTCGTCCTATGCATAATTCCACAATAAAAGATCATGAGACTAACAAAACATACAGGAAAAAGTCCTTCAATACATTTGAAAATCTCCAACAAACGTAAATATTTTTACCAATTCAATTCTTTCCTTTTCATCATAATTTTCAACGTTTAACCCTTAACTAAACACGTCATAGATTAATTTTCGCATTTTGCTATCGCCATCACTCCTGAATGAAAGCAAAGAGTAGAATATCCCATTCAATATCTTATAATTTATGCTGCAAAAAAGCAAACTTATTTCAGCAATGGCTTCTAAGAATTCAACATTGGCTTCTATGAGATGAAACCATGCATATCATGTGAAAGGACATGTAACTAATTTTTTTTTTAAAAAAAAGTAAGGGGGTGGGTAAAGTCTAAATAGGTTTTTATTTTTCCCTTTTACTAGCCTTAAGACTTGAACCCGGACATCAACTGCTACAAATTTGATGTTGTTACCAACTGAACCACACTCTTGGGGGCTAGGACGATCTCAATAGTGAGTGATAAAACAACTAAGGAGTTATTGGCAAACTAACTTAGTTACATCCGAATTGGAATTATGAAGAAGTCCTTTTTTAAGAAACAAATTAATTGGAATATCAAAGTATGATGTATATGAGTAAAATTTGACTTTTAATAAATGCTGAAGAAGAAAAATCGCACATCATATAAGGGTAATTTTTGGCTGAGTCTTTATTATTTGTCGAAAAAATTGAGAGAGTATAAATTTGTACAATGAATCAATTAATCCTTTCAAATTTGAGGTTATGTCATTCAAGTTCTTAATTTAATTTGTTGGTTGAAAGAGATAGCAGCGCAGAGGTAATTTCAGTAAAAAATAATCGGTCACATCCTTATTCTTTATTTTTTGATGGTGTCAAAATTTAAAACTAACTATTATATATATATATATATATATATATATATATATGTAAGTAACCTAAATTAATGTTACAAAAAAAGGGCTGTCCCAATTTTCCAAAAACTATGGGAACTATGAAGGTAACAACTGTTGATTTTGGTGGTGTCATGGTGTGCACGGAAGCAATAGGAGTGCACCGGTTTACTTTAATTATGGAAATTCGATTAAAGAATCCTTTTTTGTTCTTTTTAATTTACTTTGAAAATTTAATGAGCCATTTCTTGTTTTTTGAATTTCAGTTTACCTTTCATATTGTTAGGGGGTTTTGTTAGTTTGAATTTAATGCTTATATTACTACTACTACTATTATTATCATCATCATCATCATCATTATTTGATAAGAATGCTTCAATTATTTAGTTTAATAATTATCATATTTTATAGACGTGGTGGAACTATATGGAAAATAAATTACATTTCAATGTCTAATTTTTATTTTAATGGTGCTTTTCATATTTGAATTAGTTCATAATAATTGATTAAAGATTTTATTTATTGCAGAATTTTGTTTTCTGTTACTCAAATTAATAAATAGGCGCTTAGACTTAAAAAGCACTAATATGCACGAGGGTAAATCTGTACTCCAAATTACTAATAACCTAATCTGATATATAAGGGTATAGTTGTCATCTTATGTATAATTTAGCATTTTCACTAACTTTTTAAATGAAGAAATTAACTTGAAAACTTGAATTAATCTATTCATTTTATCAAGCTATGGTCTTTAATTTTTTTCCCCTACAAATAATGACTGAACAACAAAGTTGATTGGGAGTTTGCCCACCGACTTACTTTTTTTAATTAATAATTATAAATCTAGTATGATTTTTACATAGCTCTCTTGTAAATTGACTATCTTGAAATCGCTCTCTTACTTGTGAAAGCTTTAATTTATCCCTCATTTTGTTAAGGAGACAAAAAAATATTTCATCAATCCCCCTCCATTTTTCCCTTATTTTTTGGGAAAAAAATGGAAGTAACTTGAGGTTTTCAAAAGTAAAGGAAGTGATTTGAAGATAATCAATTCACAAGCGAGGGTAGTAATCCAAAATTTACCAAAATGAGCTGGATTTTACCATTAAGTTTCAACCAAGACAAATCGAACATAATGATTAAATTTGAAATTAACGCTTCATTCATATATATAATTCAGGATTAGGATATTTTCCTAATATTTTTATCCCCTAGTCTTCCAATCTAGTTGAAAAAATTGGCTTAAATGTAAATAAAGTGAAAAAAAGCTGGTGTAATTTTCAATATTAAAATTTAGATTGATAAAAAGAGCAGAGAGAATTCTTGCCATATAATTCAAATATTTTGTCTGTATCTACTCTTAGTTTATTTATTTGTTTAAAAAATATCTGAATGATCAATGAAGAAATCAAAGTCTGTTCTATGTACGAAGCTGTATTCTTAGTAGATACTGACAAAATAAATATCAACTTCCACAAGCTCAGACGTAATGAGTTTCAACACAGGTGAAACAAATGAAATTTCATGCATGACTAAATGTGACCATTAAAATATATATCCGGTTGCTAAACTAGACAACCATCTCTCTTCATAATGTTATATATATATATACAGCCTCAGCCTCCTCCTCGTTCAGTCGAGAATTGCCTTTTGCTATGATAGCCGTACGTTTTGCTAATCCTTTCGATATGGATAACCTCAGCCTCCTCTTCAGTTATTTCCTTTCTCATCTTGAAAATAATCCCTTTTTTGGATCCATTGTTTTGGTGACCACACTTGTTTCCCTTGTTGCACTAGCAAGCTTTCAGCTGAGTCCTCAAAATCGTCTCCGGAAATTTGTGAAGGATATGTTTTCAATTGTCCAGAACCAACTATTCAAGGTATAAGATGAAAGCTCTTTCATATATATATGTATATATATAATGAGCATATAACATTGTTTTCTAACTCACATGAATTCACATAGATGATTTAATTTTTTATCTATTGGATTCGTTTAATAATGAAAAATTAAGTCCAAAAAATAGGAAAAATAATGCTTTACGCTCGTGTGTGGTTGTCTCTATCATGCCCACATGCGGAAAAATGCTGTAAACTCTTTCACAGCTATATAAACTCGTATATGATGCTGTAAAGTATTACGTATTTTTGCAAAGTTGTAAAAAGGGGGCATTTTCGTGGATATATGCCTAACATTTTCTTCAAAATCCAGGGATCCGAGAAAAAAATAAAGCGGCTACCTCTGCCTCCAGGCCCTTCTCCATGGCCAATAGTTGGAAACCTTCCGGAAATGTGGAGGAAGAAGCCAGCCTTCAATTGGATACATGATGTGATGAAAGAACTAAACACGGATATTGCTTGCATCCGCCTGGGAAAAGTTCATGTTATTCCAGTGACTTCCCCAGAAATTGCCCTAGAAGTTCTAAAAGAGAACGACTCAGTTTTCGCAACACGGCCGCTTACAATGGGGACAGAGTATTCTAGCCGAGGATTCTTGTCAATAGCTGTTGTGCCATTGGGTCAGCAGTGGAAGAAAATGAGAAAAGTGGTTGCTTCTCACGTGTTATGTTCAGCACGACTTCACTCTTTACTCTTTAAGAGAAGAGAAGAAGCTGACAATCTTGTTAGATTCGTTTATAGTCAATGCTGCAAAAGTGGATCTGGTTCGGTCGTCAATGTAAGACATGTGGCCCGTCAATATTGCGGAAACGTTATGAGGAATATGATGTTTAACAGGAGATATTTTGGTGAAGGTAATGAAGATGGAGGGCCTGGATTTGAAGAAGAAGAACACGTTGAGTCACTCTTCATTGTACTCCAATACCTTTATGCATTCACTCTATCAGATTACCTTCCCTGGATGAGAGTATTTGATTTAGAAGGCCATGAAAAACTTATAAGTAATGCTATTAGAACTGTCTCCAAGTATCATGATCCCATCATAGAGGAAAGAATTCAACAACGGAGGCATCATCCTGGGAATTACAAGAAGGAAAGTGATGATCATCAGGACTTGCTGGACGTCCTTATTTCAGCAAAGGATGAAAGTGGGAGGCCATCATTATCAGTAGATGAGATCAAAGCTCAATGCATGGTAAGATATCTAGTGTATTTAATTAGGACATTTGTATGTTTTAATCACCTTATTCATGCTCTTGAATTTGATTACAAATTAACTTATGAATCTACATATCTACTGCATGTGTAGGATCTGATGCTTGCAACTGTGGATAATCCATCCAACGCTGTAGAATGGGCCCTGGGGGAGATGATCAACCAGCCTGAAATTCTTAAAAGAGCAACAGAAGAAGTAGACATGGTTGTTGGAAAAGAGAGACTTGTTCAAGAATATGACATTCCACAGCTCAATTATGTCAAGGCTTGCTTAAGGGAATCGCTTCGATTTCATCCCGTTGCACCATTTAACCTACCTCATGTGTCAACTCGCGATGCCACAATCGCCGGCTACTTCATTCCCAAAGGCAGCCACGTTCTGCTAAGTCGACTAGGGCTTGGTCGGAACCCTAATGTTTGGAAAGACCCCTTAAAATTCATGCCGGAACGTCACATTGGTTCAACTGATCATCACCTTCAAGTTGAGCTGACCGAACCAGAATTAAGGTTTGTTTCGTTTAGCAGAGGAAGACGTGGCTGCATGGGCGCGGCACTTGGGTCTGAGATGTCTGTAACACTACTGGCAAGGCTTCTTCAGGGGTTTGATTGGAGCCTGCCATCAAATGAGGAGAAGATTGACCTCGCTGAATCAAAATATGATCTCCTTATGGCTAAACCGATGCATGCTAGTGCAAAGCCTCGGTTGGCAGCTGAGTTATATACCTAGCTAATTAAACGAGAATTACGATATCGGTTAGTACAAATAAAAATTGAATTGCTGGCTAGGCTTTTTTTATTTATGTAAGAAAAATGATAAAGAGCCTAAAAGTGACTGTACGGAGATAGAAACAGTAAAATCTTATAGTATTATAGTATTAATTGAAAAATAGGATTCTGTTTTTTACTTAATACTATAATTACACCATATAGTTTTATAGTTTTTTGGAGTTATTGTGTCATATACTCAGATTCTTCGACTCAAATATCAATACTTTGTAAGATTTTATGTAATAAATCTCATAAGTAATAAATAAATAAATAAATAAATCATGTCGATCAAAATTTGATATTGTGCAATAATTCTTTTTTAGTTTAATTACTATTTTTTTACTATATAATTTTTTAAAATAAATATTGAGAAATGTGATCATTTAAAAACCATGACCACCTCAATCCTTCCCTTTTTTCAAAAGAATATTTTCTTGCTTTAAATTTTACTCGAGCATATGTACATGATAGTGAACTGTTATTAATATATATGGTGGGTGTGCGTGTGTCAAGATATCATCCGAAACTTTAGAAAATTTAAATTTACAGAGATTCTAAATATTGAGTGGTGCTAGGATTATAAACTCTCTTTATTCTGGATATCATAATCACTTAACTATTGACAATTTATAGATTTAGTTAATGTTTGGTTGTTTTATTTGGTTATTCTTTGTGCTGTATGCTTTTATCATTTATCATGGGGCTAATTTTAATTAACAATACCAAATAGAAATTGTCAATAGTTAAATGAGTATTATTGGTCTAATACTAAACTCCATATTATTAAAAATAGTTTCAGTTAATTCGGCTTTTAAGCTTTTATCAGTGATCAACTTAAACGTATTGGGGATAATGGGCTTGGACTTAATTATTAGTTGTCACCGTAAATCCCATTGGTTTGCATGCCCCTCCTATTGATTTTTTAATCCTTTTACTCCACCTTGGTTGGAATTTGTGTAACCAACTAAACAAAATTACTATAAACCTCTGTATCAAGTCTTTGGGACTACTCAAAATCTTAATTAGCGCCTATGCAAGTGAAAAGAACTTGGAACAGTTAGATGTGAGGAATTTGAAAAAGAGAAAAACGGTGCTTTGGATTTTCCTCTCTGCACGGATTCACTGCATAACATACACATGAAGGATATATATCATAGATTTCTGGATAATAGAGAGGACTACGCCCATCTTTTATAGATCCTAAAAATGGTGTAAGATAACCCAAAAAAAAAAAAATTGCAGTAAATTTTACAGATATTTTATGAGAACTGAACATGTAATTCTCTAACTCCACACACCATCAATACGTAATAAAAGAAGCTCCTGAGTCCTGACTTCCACCGTTGTACAAGTCAGAGTTTTTAAATGAGTAAAATTACTAAAATAATAACAATGACAACGATAAAGGATAACCGAGAGCGAGCGGTTAAATTTCCGTATGGAAAATATTTGTAGTTTGTTGTTTTCCAGTCTTCATTTTGCGGCTGGGCTTTTCAAAGATCATTTGTCATGGAATACCTAATTTTCTTAATGCTTGTTTTCTGTGGAAGTTCCTGCGATTTGCCGCGGGTGAATCCTGAATTTTCTTCATGCACGTTTTGGAGAAGTTCTTGCGAGTTGACAAGGGTGTTTACTCGCAAACGTATTTTGTCAATGCCACCGCACTACAGAGCTTACTAGGAGAAACAAAGCCATGATTCAAATACATGCCGTTCCAAGCTTCAGACCAAATGTAAGATCCCCGTTTGGACAGATGTTTGGTAAATCCATCTCTCGCGGTCTATTCAACCGTGACGTCATTGATGTTCAAGGACCAGCGTTGACCCCGTAATCGCTGCCCAAAGTAGCAGCTACAACGTAAAGCTGCTGTCACACGGTGTAGATTTGCAATGCACAGCCTACATAATGGGATCGCAAATCACACCACTGGCCCGATTCAGTGTAAATCGCTGTCGGTTGATGGCGGCTTTACGATGTGGCCGTGACCTTGGCTACCGATTACGATGTCCCTATTGATCTTTTGATTCCAATGATGTCAGTGTTGGATAGATCCCGAAAGATGGAGCCCAATGGTGTCAACTGTGATGTCAATTGGTGACGGTCGAAATTTCCAGCATAACCGCCGATGGTAATAACACCGACAAGAAATTTTTTCGGCGACAAAAACCATTTCCTTTTTCTGATATTTATTTTTAAAATTAATTAATCAATCAATTATTAATAGATTTCAACACATTTAAAAAAATAAAATTATATGTAGAGATATCATTGGCTTTTATTTCACAGCTGTTCAGTTTACTAAACATCTAACAATTTTTGTTTGACAGCTACTGATTTTATCTTATAGCACTTCTAGTTAAACGAGTCTAAGGTGGCATTTGTTTTTTTATTTGAAATATGAATAGACTTGAATTAGTCTGAATTCTGAATAGATTTGAATGTCTAAATCTGAATAATATGTTTATTTTTTCATCTGAATCTCGAAAAATAAGTATTAAGTTGTTTTTTTTTTCAACTAAAAAACTGAAAATATGTACTTTTACATTTGTATCCTTATTAAATTTGAATGTCAAATAAATAATATATTAAATACCACAATATTTTAATATTTATAAGTAAAACTAATGATGAGATGATTATGTGTGGTAAATGTCTATGGGTGAGTTTTAGGATAGACATGAAAAATAAATTATAAAATAAGGATATTTTTGACATTAGCAAGTAATTGACTTAATTCAGATTTCTCCATTAAGTAAAAAGCTAAAAAAATTAGCTTATTTTATTAAGTCAAAATTATCTAAAAAGTCTCATTAAGTTATAAAAACAAACACCTCTAATTAATTTAATTAATTAAGTTAAGTCACTTTAAGTCATTAAATTAAAAAACAAACGCCACCTAAGTCTCTCGTTTTCTAATGAGTTTCCAATTCTATTCTAACAATTTCTTTTTGTTTGACAAAACGTGGAGAATTTGTATCCGGTGTTGAGCTGAGCCATGTTGAAACTTTTATAATTTTTTACCACGCATGTATTTTAATTTAGTAGTATACTTTTAATATTTAGATATTTCTTATTTTTTATTGATAAAATACTGCTAATAATAATTGACCAATAGTAGAGACTCATGAATAGAATGGCCAATACAGCAAAATAGTCGAAAGGTTGAATATTTTATGTTGTCTAACTTGGGGAGATAGAGGCCAACAGTTGTTGACAAGGTGAATGAGATAAATCACCTTGTTGAACCCCTCCAATAGTAGTCCAATAGTTCTAAATATAGTGAGGACTATATATTGTTCTAATCCAAAAAAATTTAATATTGTGGGATTTTAAATAACACTCAATGCTGTGAGGTTAAAAATGTTAACAAAACTATCAAAATAATACAAAGATAAATGACCTCCTATCGACATTAGGGTGAATATATTAAAATGTCCTATATCAATGGCTACATGAGCCGTTTAACTCAACTAGTTAAGCTTTAAGATACACTAGGAGAGGAGCCTACAAAAATTAACAAAATGTTTTGTTTTGTTTTTTTTTTTTGTCTAGAGGAACTTATATATGTTGGGTGCACCACTCCAAAATGGGAGTCCCATTTGGACAAATCAAGCAAGTCTCCCACTGTGATCCACCAACAATAATGTAATACTTTTTTTTTTACATAAATTAATGGGTCCTATAATAAAGTTTATTAAACTAACTAAATTGTGATAGATTGAGCACACTATCTCAACATGTCAAAATGATGACCCTGTTCAAATAAAATTTTGCTCCTATTTGTAGCATCACATTTTCTGTGGTTTTAAGCATTAACCAATATGAGATAACCATTTCATTTGGAATTGACATGATGAAAAGCTAGGGTAAGAACCAAATCATGAAAAGGCAAGTGATGACCATTTATTCATTTACCTTTCTTTTAATCTAACAAAATGGGAACCAAATAATGTTTAATTAAATGAGATTCATACTTGGAGATACTGCCACTTACATTACAAGAAAACTGGTAATAGATGACAGATAGTTTATGACGGATTTGACTTCTATCATTATAGTATGATCGAATCATGATAGAATTTTGGTTTATCATGAATTGATGATGGTTTTGTGATAAAATTATTATCTATCAAGAATTTATGATAGAATTGTGATTGAAATTTTTTCTATCAAGAAATTATGATAGAAATATTAATTTGACCATTTTGACCAAAATTTTGGTGTGATATTTTATTAAAAGAAAAAGAAAACAGTGTGTTATAATTTTATTAATAATCTAAATGATGTAAAAAATTAAATGAAGGAATTGAAAGGGTGAGTTTTAGAAAATACTATAAAATATTCTAAGTTCAAAATCCTCACTCAACACATTCATCACTCCCTCTCTCAACCTAAGAAATTGAAACCCTAGAAGCTCAAACCCTCCTCACTCATGATCCAACAAAATTCCTACATTCACAACCAATTAACCCAAGTAAAAGAGTCGACCTTCGAATCCCACCCATAGGCCACAAGTCAACATCCTGCTAGAGGTTCTCTTCGATTCGCGAGCATTTGATCGAAAATTACGAAAGAGCCGATGTTGATTTTTGGCTTCAATTCCAGCAAAAGGGTAAGGGGTTGGAAGAGGGAGGTAACCAAATAGATACAGCTAATGATGAGTAATGTGTTGTTGGTGGTGGCTGGTGAATCGCCCTGGAAGATAGTGAACGATGGTGGAGGTTTCGCTGATGTTTGGTAGTCGTGTTTGGTGATTCTTGCAGCAAATCAGTGGTATTTACGACTGGGATTTGATGGGCGGGTCTTTATGGTTCTGATGGTGGTGGAGATCGACATAAAAGATTAAAAGCAATAGCGGCAATGGCTATTGTATGGTGGCTGGAGCAAGAGCTAGATTTTTGAGCCTAGGTAACATTTCTTCACTTTTTTATTTCCTTTTTATTATGTTTTAGTTTTGACTCATTAATTTTGATTTCATTAGTGTAGCTATATATTCATCTCTGTTTTCAATTTTGTGTTTCATTCTAAAAAAGAAAATAAAATGATAAAAAATTAATGGAAATATGAGGTTGAAAGAGTTAGACTCATGCAGAGTTGAAGAAGATTATTTGGAGAACAACTTAGAATATGAAAATTTGGTTTCATTGAATGTAACATCTCTAGCAACAAAGGCTCGACCTAACTTATCCAAACTTTTATATCCTTTATAAAGAGAACTATAATCAATAAAGACACACTTTTGAGTATAAAAATCAAGTTTATGTTTGTTATAAGATATGAGCAGAGGGAAACAAAAGCAACCAAAGACCTTAGGAAATTGATAATCAAGTAATTGATATTGTAGTTTCTGAAATGGTAACAGATTGCCTAGGATTGGTGTTGGCATTCTGCTGATTAGGAAGGAAGCTGCGTGAAAGGCTTCCTACTAAAAGGAAATAAGCAAATAAGACTGAGATAGAAGAGTAAGACCAGTGTTAACAATGTGCCTATGTTTCCTTTCAACAACATTATTTTGATAGAGAGTGTATGGACAACTATGTCTAAAGTGAATTCCCTCTAGTTGAAGAGAAGATTTAAAGGTTATAAACTCACCCCATGTCTGACTGCAGGGCTTTAATAGGTAAAGAGAATTCTTTTAAAATAAGAGTTTTGAAATGTCTGAATGTATCAAATGCTTCTGATTTAAGGGTAAGAGGAAATATCCAGCTATACTGTATAAGTACATCAACAAAATAAATTTAGTATTTATAACTATTTATGGAAATTCAAAAGTTAGACCCCATAAGTCACTATGCAAAAGTGCAAGTGGAGATCTTAATTTAATTTTAGTGACATAAAAATGAATTTTGGTGACAAAAAAATGAAACTGGTGTATCTTTCCACATTGACAAGCATCACAAAAATCAAAGGATTGATTTTAAACATGATACAAAAGAAGTTTTTTTATTATTGTTTGCAAAGCACGCTTATTTGGATGCCCAAATCTATTATGTAATAGCTTTATTGGCTCATTGCCTAAAGTAAGAAAACTTTCAAGACAGACAGACTCTTGACTACTAGATTCTTGCACTGAGTTTACACTTTCTTTATTAAAGAGAACTGACACTATTGAGCTAGGCTTTAAACTTTTTTCTTTAGAGTGAATAAAAGGAATGAGAGAATCATCTTAAGATAGACCATCATCAGTAATCCCCTGTGCCAGCAAAGTTCTCTTCATTTTTTCCTTAATAAAATATAGATTGGAAGAAAATTCAATGATTATATCATTATCCAAAAGAAGTTTAGATATACTAATAAGGTTCTTGGTTATCTTAGGTACACACAGTACATTATTCAAGTTAAAAGAGGTTCCCAAAGAATTATAAAAATAGGTACAGTCTATGTGTGTTACGTCAAGACCTTGACCATTTCAACTAGTGTTGTGAGATTTCTAACGCTACGAGTGTCAATGTATAAGTGTATACAACAAGTAATATAATGATAAGTATTCAAGATCGTCTCCACAATTATTGATATTATCAGACTTGCTACAACAATCTTAACAATGCAAATTTTGTTCTACATTAAAATAAAACAATTAATGAAGCTAATATACTAATTAAAATAAAAATACAATAAATAAAATGCAACAAAGTACATTATCACGTCAAACTCAAGGATAAAATTAATGGGAATATAGAGTAATTGAGTGAATAAACTCTCTTAATAATTTTGACTATTTTTCTAATGTTTGGCTTGGTTGTTACAACATCTGCTACAACACTAGGCAAAATCCTTATGTATTCTTAGCTGTCGCATGTTAGATATCTTATATCTATATGCAACCTAACAGTGATCAGTTGTTATGCTAACATTAGATATAATATTACACGCTTAGGTTCTAATTACCCAACAATGTGAATCCCTATATCTATTTTATCACTAATCTTAGATCAAGTATGGCCCTTTTGGACTCAAGTAAAACTCAATACAGGAAACATAATCTAAGACCAAGTATTGCTCTGATATGTTCCACTAAAATAAATCATTTTGTGGCTTTTTCTTAGCTAGTATCATTAAATAGGTGATCAGCCAAATAATGAATAGAAATAAATACAATAAAAACAAAATGCTATAGCAAACATGCAACAACACATATATTCAGTCAATAAACCATCAAGGTTGTTTATCACTCAACCACAAATAAATTTAGTTCATGGTTTGTAAAAGAAAAATAAATAACAAAGTTTTATCCATCAAACACATCCTCATGACTAAAAAGTAAACAAGAAAATAAGAGAAGAATAAGAAGGACTGAGTTTTCGATTGATTTCTACAAATTCTCCTCTTGTGCAGCCTTTAATCTCTCTCTTGAATCTTATTTTACTTTTGTTTCTTTGTGGTTTTTCTCCTTGGGTGACGGCTCTCGATTTTCCTTTGCGTATATGCTCATTTTATAGTTGAAAATCAAGGTAAACAGAAGCCTAAGGCGTGCATCATCCAGATTAGGAAACTGCAGATCACAATATTTTGGGTATCTCAGGCGGCATTTTCTCTGTCGTTGTTCCAGGATTGTTAGAGCAACGATTGCTACAGCAACAGCTACAACATCTACATTGTTTTAGATTTGTTTCAATTCTTTTGTAGCCATATTTTTTCCTTATTTTTGCAAGCCTATGGCATCAACATTCCTTCCTTGAAATTTGAGCTTCCGGTCACCTACAATTATGTATATGATTTAGTCACACAAATTATTCTAAGTCAAACAAAATTTATTAAGAATAAACTAAGATGACTGTTTATGCCAAATATAACAAAAATGTAATGAAAACACATCATTTACTCTCTAAGTATTATTGATTTAAGTCTAAAAGTGTCATCATAACTCTCATTTCATAGAGTTATCAACTAGTAACAATTAAGAGTCAAAACAAGGTTTACCTTCATTAACACTCGTCTTAAAAACATTGGCCTCGTACACCACAACAAGATAGTAAGCTTAGCCTAATCTAGGGATTAAGTACGTAATGAAATCCAAAAAGCTGACTGGACTACTAGCAACATCCAATTCATAAGTCACATATCTTAACCTGCTAAAATAGTCAGTAATGGACATAGATCCTTTTTTGAGATTATTCAACATCATCTAGGGATGGCCAAATCTAGATCCGGATTCGGATGTAGGTGCATCCAAATCCAGATCTGCATTGAACATTTGGCATCCAGATGCGGGTAATATCCGCACGGATTGCGGGTGGATTTTCTAGATATCTGAATTTGCATAATAATAAATTTAAATATATTTTTAAATTAAATAATTTACCTAATAATATCAAATAAAATTCAATTATAATTTAACAATCTACAATTCAACATCAATTCAACATAAATAACATACAACAACACTATAAATTCAAAAACGATAATTTCAAAAAAAATTTAAAAAAATCTAAGATAAACAGATTCATTACAATATTCTCTAATTATTATTATTATTATTAGTTTTTTAACATAATTTTCATAGTCAATAAAGATTATAGAGTTAATTTTATTGATACGTATTAAATAACTAGTTTAATTTATGTATTTTTCAATTGAAATTTAATTAAATAAATAATTTAATTATAATATAATGCAGATTTTATTGCCATCCCCAACATCATCTTTAGATGAACCTTCTTGGCAGCAATTTCATAACCAAATTGTTGTTCTAGGCTAGTCCAAAGTTCATGAGAGGTTTTAGGTTGTTACACAAGAAGATTTCAACATTAATAGATGATAAGGGCTAGCTCAACAACATTTGATCTGCTTCTTCCACGTAGCATATGTAGGATTTTCCTATTCAACAGCATTGGAGTTTGTTGAATCACCAGTGAGGAAATGATTTGGACAAACCCATGATCCATTAAAAAGACTTTCCAACTCATTTGCTTGAACAGAGAAGAGAGGATATGCGATATCTAGATTGTGTAGTTTGATCTATCAAGTTTAATTGTTGTTGTAAAAGTGAATGATGAAATTGAGAATAAAATGTTTGTAATTAAGCTTGAAGATGCCATTAGAGTGTTTGATCTATGGCTCTGATACCAAATCAAATTTTATTTTGTAGTTTGTGTTGTCTAGTTACTAAGAAAGTGAGAGAGAAACTGGAAAATTGAAAGAGAGAATTTGATGAAGCTCATATATTATTTCATCACAGAATGAATGCAATTACAATGCCTTTATATAGTAATGTCTGAAAATTTCTACATGCACCAAATGCATATGCTAAAATAAAGCTAAAATGCTAACAACCCGATGAACAAAATAACATATTACTAACAATGTTCTCGTTGCTATTAATAGCTCATAACTATCATGCTGACTTAGCAACCAAGTCATCGTATTTGGGTATTTAACTAACTTAACAAGGCTAATACCTATCATAAGCTCTATTATATATTTTACCTATAGCATGCCTGTCACACCACAATTAAATGAGAAAATTCAAATTTATTTGAATTTTGGGCTTCTTTTTTAAAATCCTTAACAAAAAATTGATATTATTTAAAAATATAATTATTATTTGAATTGTATTGTTATTATTATCTGAATTTATTATTATGATTTATTTTTTACATTACACATTCCCAAGTTTGTAAATATGCTCTTAGAAATAATTTGTAAAATATAAAATGAATACAAAGTATAATGCTAATAATTAAAAATCCAATAAATAATAAAATCCATAAAATTTTATTATATTGAAATTACAATATCCATTTTACTATACAAACTACAACCACACCAATTATTGAAGTAATCATTGGCAATTTTAGTAAATTACCAATGAGTAAAATAAATATGGTGCATTTACTAACTGCTAATCGGAATAGGCTAGAATTAAAATGTGCTGGAATGAGGAATAAGAATCAGAATAAGTTGTTTAATTGAACTATAAGAATTATCAGAACTATAATGAGTTGTATTCCCATTTAAGTCACTAAAATGCTATTAGTTAATTGTTGTCATTTTTATTATTGTAAATATTATAATAATGTGACTATGATTATTATTTTAAATATTGTTGTTAATAATAATAATAACAATAACAATAATTATAATGAAAATGAAAATGAAAATACATGATAGAGTAAATATTTATCACCAATCGGCCATTAGTTATTGATATATAAGAAGTCTATCATAAGTACATAATAAATTTTTTATAGACGAAAATTTTATCACAAATTTATTATGCTTTTATAATTTAAGATCTTGTACTCACGATCTGTCACAAAACTCCTGTCATCTATTACCAATTTTCTCGTGATGTCATAACTTTAGAGGATGGTCATGACTGAGCTAGCAAGCTATAGATTTAGTTAATTTTTGGTTACATTTAGCTATTCTTGTGTTGTATGTTTTATGTTTGTTTGGACAGTTTTCTTTGTTTTTAGTTCTGTGAGGATAAGGTTTATTATGTTTCTCATAATTGGCGATTTGTTTAATCTTTTGCTTCAAGAAATTTCCCTCATTTTGTCGAGGTTTGCTTCAAAAATGTTTACACTATGATCACTAGAGCAATCGGTGTCTTAGGGGCAAGTATATAATTAAAGAGACACGAAATTTATCATGGGCTAGTTTTACTTACAAACATCAAATAGAAAGTTAATTAAACGTTTACGATTTCTCTAATATATACCAAACATCATATTAATTAAAAATAATTTAATTTAATATTATGCATCATCAATTACACAATAAAAAAATGCTCCTGACTTATTCATCTGCTAAGAAAATATAAAAAATTGTTTTGCACCTTCAAATTCTAAGTATATATTATTGCCGGAGTTGGTAGATCTTTAAATGAGTAAAATTACTTAAACAATAACAATGATAATGATAAAGAAGAATGGTAAGCACGAGCCGCTGAATTCGAGCCATTTGGAGGGAAAAGTTTTCAGATAAAGAAGAATGGTCGACTGGAGTTGGTAATTCAAGTCGTGTTGCTTTTTGCAATTGATTTTTCAACAATTTTCGACATCGTTTTTCAAAAAAATAAAAATAAAAAAAGGAAAAATCGTGATTCTCATGCTTGAGGTTTTGTCTTCCGTTTTATTATTTTTTTAGTCTGACTAAATCAATGGGATTTTTTTGGTGGACTTTTTTATGAAGAAATTCTTGCGGCTTGCCACTGGTGTTCATGCACCGGACATCTATTTATTGACTCTTTTGGGCTCCAAACTCTTGTCAGTCCCATCGCACAATAGAGTTATCGCTTTACTGGGAGAACGAAAATCATGCTTCAAATGCTTGCCTTTTCAAGCTTCTCTCCAAAATACCATCCTTATGTACAACACTCCCGTAAGTCTCTCGTTTCCCCATCAGTATCCTGTTCCATTATGAGTCTCTCGTATCTGCTGTTGAGTTATGATGAACTAACTACCTACCAATCACAATATTATGAAAATTCCATCACTAAAGTTTTGCTCAATACTCTGCATCCAAAGGACAAGGATCCTCTCCGTATATCTTATTCTCTCAATTAATATTGCCTTTCCTTGTTTAATGAGTTGTTAAGACTGAGTTTTATATTTATTTTTCACTTTATTTACATTCAAGCCAATTATTTTCCGCTACCTTATGTAGGCAAGAAGAGAGAAAAAAAAAAAAATCCATGCATAGTACAGTCACACTATTAGGTAATAGTATTGCACGCGTACTATTCTCAGAATGATGCTTTGCATGTTTCTACCAATTAAAACTAGCTAGTTAATTTTAGTTGGTGAAATTAAAGGTCACATTTTGATTAACCTTTTAACATTATAATTTTTCTGTAATTAACCGTGGCCATTTCAGGTTTCGTTAAAACATACCAACCGCCGGTGACGCATATTCATGGCGTTCTGAACAGAAATCAAGGCAAGAAGTACGCTATCAAATGCTCGGAAAATTCATTTTATCCTACCAATAGAATTACTGAGAGAAACGACGTCGTCTGCAAGCCGTTCAACAATAATGACCGTGTTACCGCTGTCACGTTGCAAGATGGATATGCATCAAAATCTGAGGATGAAGATGGGAGTCCAAAGAATGTTTTTCTCAAGAACTTAAATGCACTCTACCGTTTTATTTATCCATATGCTTGTTTTGGCGTTGTGAGTTCAGTCTACTCTATCATCTGTTCCTTTTTTTTTTTTTTTCTCTTTTCTTTAAATTTATGTGATGTCGGCAGTTTAAACTTCAGACTTCACACTCGAACCTTCATTTGGAAGAGGAGAGAAATGGTCAACTTACTAAAAAAAGGAGAAATGGCCAACTTATCAGTTATCACCAATTCAAACATAACAATTGATAACCCCCCCCCTTTTTTTTTTTCCCCCTTAATCAGCTTATAGCGACAACGTCGAATTCTCTTCTTCCGGTAGAAAAACTCGCTGACTTGACTCCCACCTTCTTCATAGGATTATTGAAGGTACGTAAATATAAACTGATAGAATGAGAGAATTACAAATATATATTAATTTTATAATTGATGTTATTTGACGAGTGAAAACTTTGAAATAATAAATTAATTCTTCTTGAAATTTCAGCCTTTGGTGCCTTTAGTACTGATGCACATTTATGGGGTGGCCGTAAACCAGGTGGCTGATGTTGAAATAGACAAGGTACATGTATTACTCTTAATTTGATGCTAATACAATATATAATATAATGAAAAAAATTAGAGAATTAATATTAATTGCATGGAGTTTTCATATATGAAATCCAGATTGCTTAAATCTGCTGCACGTACATCAGATATTATGTATTATTTTAATTAATCTCATGCTCGTATGTGTATATATGTGCGGTTGTGTGTGTATATATAAAGGAAAAAAAAGCTACATCTCTTTAAGATTTAGAGAAATAGTTAAAAATACCCATTTTTGACCATAACACCTTTTGTATATAGTAGTTAAAAAAATTTATCTAAATTTTTTTAATGAACACAAATATAATTTAAATAGTTTAATATGTCCAGTAGACTAATACCATTAAAAATATTTTTTAATATATAAAATAATTTTTAAAATGTTATTATATATTTTAATAATGTATTTGTATTTATTATAAAATTTTAAATAAATTTTTGGGTTAAATAGATTTTACAATTAATAAAATAGATTTTATGTATTAATATTATTAAAATTATTTTATACAATATTTAAAAATAATTTAATTTTTTATACATTTATTTTAATATTAAGTTTCTATTTATTATAAAATTTAGTTTAATATAGTATAAGACTCTAAAGCACAAAAATTATTTTTTTAAATATGGAAATTATTTTAAAAATTTATATATTGTTACATCTATTTTAATATTATATTTCTATTTATTACAAAATATTGAGGTCAATTTTTTTTGAGTTAATGAGCTAAAGGATATTATGGTCAAAGAGGGTCTTGATATCTTTGTATTGAAAACTTGGAGGTCTACATGTGCATCTCCCCAAACTTTGGGCGTGTAAATGTTCTTTTTACTATATATATAATTATTTTCAGGTGTAAGTATGCTTATTTTAAAAAATATGGGTTCTTGTGCGAGAAGGACTATAAGTGTGTAAGTGTGTGTGATCATTTTCAAGTGTGGGTGCCCACATTTTTTTAATTAAACCGTATAATTTAATAGAGTTAAAAACTAACTTATATCACACACAAATATACATATTTTGCAGCTGTTTCTAATAAATCAGCTTAATATTGTTTTGTCACAGGTCAACAAGCCTTATATGCCCCTTGCTTCGGGTGAATTTTCAATGGAAACTGGGATTGCAATTACTTGGATATCTGCATTGATGGTAAGCAACTGCCAACGAATAAAGCTCCCCATAAATAATTTGTGTTTAAGTTAAAAGATGCAAAATACCAATTTCTAATTAAGTGTGTTGATTTTTCACTTTTTAATTTTTTTTATTTAAAATAGTAGAGGGATAGACAGAGTACAAAATAATTTTTAATTCCATACTTTTTAAAAAGTTCGAATTTCAGTCGCTAGCCAAATAAAACTATTAGAAATCACTCGATTAATAATCCGTTGAGGTGTCATTTTTCAATTAGCTCAAACTTAGAATGTGAAAATGTTGCAAGATAGGAAAAAGTTCTCTTTAATTATCGTTATTGATCTCTGTATTTATCTTCTACTTAAAGATGTATAGGCTTTATTTAATTGATTCATTGATCTGCATTTTCAGAGTCTGGCTTCCGCAATTATGCTACAATCTCCACCACTTGTTTTGGGCGTCATCGCATGGCTTTTGATTTCAACCGCTTACTCCGCACAGGTAACCTCCCAAATTGGTTTTATACAATGTATTCTGCATTAATAAAATGGTACTGATAAATTAT
Source organism: Citrus trifoliata (assembly GCA_018350135.1). NCBI lineage: Eukaryota > Viridiplantae > Streptophyta > Magnoliopsida > Sapindales > Rutaceae > Citrus > Citrus trifoliata. The sequence continues at coordinate 9,914,906 of CM031387.1, read as the reverse complement.
TTAAAAATATTTAATTTTTTAACAACGTTAAATTGCTGAAGTTAAGATAATTTGTGGATATATCAATATTTTTACCCTGCGAGGGTAAAATAATTAAGTTAAAACTTTGTCGAACATGGTTGAGAGACTCAAATCACAAAAAAAATAATAATGATAATTTAATTAGTTGACTATCTAAATATTTTTATTTGAAATTATTAAAAATAAAGTGATTTTTTTATTTATAATTAATTAAGTTCATGTAATTGATGACTTTCAATAATGCAGCTTCCCTTTCTTAGATGGAAGGGAAATTCATTTCTAGCCGCAGTCTGTATGGTGTTTATGTGCGGACTTCTACCACAAATTCCTTTCTTCTTCCACGTCCAGGTATATTAAAATTGTTCATCTTATTGATATGGAATTTTTATTATTTTATCTTGGATGTGATAAGAATTTTCATTGATAAAAAAAAATAGTAGTAAAATAGTAAAATGTAAAAATTAAAATAAAAAATTAACAGCTAGTTATTTCTTTTAGTGGCGGGGTTTTGATGGGTTTTAAAATGAGAGGGGATAATGATATATTTCTTGAAACAACATGTGGGGTTTTTATCACTTTCTCGGAAAGGATAGAATCGAATTATAGATATGTAGAATATTGCAGTTCTCTTGTCTGATTGTAATAATAAAGAATCGTACATATTTTATTAGAAATATGAATGTTATCTACAATTAAATTCATAATTACGATTTCAAATTACTGTTAAATTTTATTAAGCTATATAGAACCCCAAAAAAATCTTAATTTTCTGTGTTTTTTCCTGATGAGATGGATTTTTTACGTGTACGCAGAAATATCTGCTTGGTAGACCAATGGAAATCACGAAACCATTGATGTTTGCAAGTGCTTTCATGACCTGCCTATCCGTTGCAATTGCATTTGTCAAGGTAGTTGAATCAAAATATACTTATAATTATTCTCAGATACAATTTTATATTTTATAAATGCAGGTGTCGAAGTCTTTTATAAAATTGTAACATGTCGAATCCACAGTTTATACAATTGGTGGTTACTAATTAACCTTTTTGTTTTTTGTTTAATTTGTTCAGGATTTACATGATGTTGAAGGCGACAGAGAACATGGCATTCAAACACTCAGTGTCATGCTAGGGAAAGAAAAAGTGAGTAAATTAGTAAAAGCATTATTCTTTTTTTTATTATTCTTAGGGCCATAATAATTAAACATTGAAATTAATATCAACAATATATGATTGTGTTCAGATTGATAATTAGATATGATCCTGTCCATATATCATCTTTAATTTTCTTTTACATGCAATAGAGAATCAAATTAATGAATAACAATATAAAAACTGGCTTACAAATTTTATCTTCATCTCAAAATGTAAGGTATTTTGGCTGTCTGTTTATATGCTCTCCACTGCTTATGGAGCCGCGGTATTAGTTGGAGCTTCCTCGTCTTTCCTGCTAAGCAAACTCGTAACGGTAATTAAAATTGAATTATATATATTTTTTCAAGAGTTAATTTAATTTAGCCTTGTATAAATGTATGCTCAAAATTAATTTTATCTTATCACACATTTAAGATTTTTTTTAATTTCTTACAGATAATAGGCCACGCCACACTTCTTTTATTTCTTTGGCATCGAGCTCGAAATGTTGATCTCTCTAACAACGAATCAATATTTTCTTTTTACATGTTTATTTGGCAGGCAAGTGAAATTAATTCTTCTTAATTAATTGATATGATGATGTGTTAAATATTACTAAATATCAAATTGACGTGATTAATTAAATAAGTCAAATTTCAATTTCCAAAGTAACTTTTTCTTATGCGTTATCCCCTAATATTTGCAGTTATACTATGCGGAATACCTCCTTATTCATTTTGTACGCTAAGAGTGAATGAAGAACTCAATATCCCTGCTGTTCATTCTTCTTATATACAATACAACAAATTTTAGCAATTGTTTTGTTGTTGTTTTTCTCTTTTAATTTCATATGTAACTGTTTTGTGATGTTTGTAATAATATGTTACGTGTAACAATCTGTTATTACGTACCCTTGACTAGGGTTAACAATTTTTTGTTCTGATCAATAAAAATTCCTCTTACCGTCGAGGTTCGTTAAAAAAGAAGTAATAGTATGTCATGGACATGATTGATGCAGCCAACAATGTTGAAATAAAGATATGTGGAAGATTGAATCACAATTAAGAAAAAAATAAAGTTCCAAAAAATATATACCAATTTGACTCTTATATAAGTTCTTGTAAAATTTAGTTCAGAATTTGTAATTTTTTAAATATTCCTTAAGCAAAAGGACAACTACATCCTTAAGGTTTGGGAAAATAGTCATGCAAACTATGAGTTTTCATTGAGGGATACGAAAACCTCTTTTTGACTATAATACCAATTGAATATAGTAACTGAAAAATTAATTTTAAAACTTTTTAGTAAATAAAAATGTAAATAATTTAATTTGTCTAGTAGGCTAAAATATAAAGTAATTTTGAAAGTGTTAATTATTATATTTAAAACTCATAATAACATTTTTATTTTCTATAAATAATTTAAATAAATCTTTGGATTAAATAAATTTTATAATTAATTAAATATATCTCATGTATCAAGTAATATTGAAATTACCTTAAAATTTTATTTAAAATAATTTATATATGTATATATATTAACATTATGTTTCTATTTATTATCAAATTTACATTAAAATATGAAATACATGTAATGTAAAATATTAAAATACCTTTTTAATATTGAAATTATTTTAGAATTTGTATTACTATATTTATTTTAATATCATACCTCTATTTATTATAAAATATTGGAGTCAATTTTTTTTGAATAACTAGAGTCAACGGATATTATAGTCAAAAGAGAGTTTTGGTATCCCTTATTAAAAATTTACAAAATTTACGGGTCTTGATGACTATTGCTCAAAACTTTAGGGATATCAGTATTTTTTTCCTAATTATTATAATAATATAAATATTTTTTTTCATATTGGTCCTTAACAAAATTTTGTATAACTTTTGTCGAAACAACAGTTGATGGTTGTCGAAGCTAACAAAAATAAATTCATACTCTAAATAAATTGTGTATAGTGATTGAGCAGGGTCGTGTCCACAGAGATCGGTAATTATTTAAATCATTTTGAAACGTAAAACGTAAAATGGGGGAATTGTTGACAATAATAAAAATCAAATTAAAAATAATAAGAATGCAAATTAAAGTTGTAATTCAAATTGGAGAAAGCTCTAGTTTAAGGAATTAACTCAGCTTGATTCGACTACTGATCATTGATTCAAATATAGATTATTATTACTCATGAATAGACCGGTCATAGCTATTGAGACCCTCTAATAGCCAATCTTTCCTTAACTAGTCGATAACCAAGGTACGACCGTTGGATATTTCCCTAATCAATAGACAACCCTAGATACGATCATAGGATTTAATCAATTGACAGCCTGAAAAACCAAAGAGACCCAAATCCTAATCAACACATACGATGATTCATTTAAATTAGATTGTTTATTCTCATAACACAACTCACTGCTATGTTATTTGTCACAAACATTAAAATCTTCATACGATGAATCATTTAATTGACAATAGATTAAGTTGATAATTAAATAATGGCCAATTACCTAATTAACAAACATAATCATGAAACTAATTCAGAGAATAAACAAATACCCAAAAAGTAATAAAACAATTAAAGCATAAGAAAGATCTCACAGTAGTGATGAATCAAAGCTTCATTAACGTTCAACCAGAAAAATAAGTTTAGTTCTTCATAGAGAGAAGAGAAAAATTAGATCTAGAGTTTCTTTCTTTTTCTCCAATCCCCAAAATCCCCTTTTTCACAATAGATTCCTCCCTTAAATACTCTCTCTCTCTTCTCTTTTAGAGTTCTATTTAAAATAAAATACTAATATATGAAATATTAAATTTGTAATTACAAAAATAGTCAAAAATACAAAACACGTTAAACTAAAAACTGCAGGTCCGCAGTTGACAGCATGCGCCCACGCCTTATCAACAAAGTTCTTTTGCCGCTCATAATTTCTCCAAGAGAATAATCATCCTTAAACATCATCTTGTACCTCAATTTTATCACCAATCAATAGAATTGCACCTACAAAAGTAAATTACTATTATTAAGTGCAAAACATCGATATTAAGGGAAGTAAACAATGCAAAACTAGTGTATAAATTGCACTCTAACAACAGTTAATATTCATATTAATTTAGAAACATTGAATTTTGTATAAAAAATTACTCAAGTTAAAATAATGTGGTGAGTATTTTTATAGTAACTGAAACTCCTACCAAACATAAAATTTAAACAGAAATAATATGCTCTTTAGTCTCTATTATATCGAAAACAGTACTTGAGAAACTTTTCAACTTTATGCCTCATCTACAAAAGAAATATGGACAAAATAGTTTGAAAGTAGCAAGTGATGATAATGCAGTTATCTAATCTTAGTCCAAATTATTGACTAATCAAATACGCCTTGTTGACACCTTGGCGACTGACTAAGCTTGCTAGTTTAATACGACACGCATTTCTATTGGTCTCTCCCTCTCTCTGTGCACTAATTTTGTCTCCTTGAAAAAGATAAAATATCATTCCAAAGTCCAAACTCAGAATTTCCAAAATTGCCGTGAGCAATTTTTATTTGCAAATGTTGACTGCAAAATCTAGAAATTGACCCTAGTTAATGCCCTCTTATTATCATCAAGAGACAACCTAGTCGGATGAAGAATGGAAACAAATTTTAGAAAATGTTTCCATTTGCAAATAAAACTATCATGATGTGGAATAACAAGCATAAAATTAAAAAAAAAAGATAAAAAAAGATGAATGATATTTCGTTGCGTCTGGAAATTAATTTTGTATACTCCATTCCAATACGTGTCACTTTTTATGACGTATCTATCTTTAGACTTGAATGACTTTTGTGGATGTTATTAGTGCACAAAAAAACTTGATTAAATTTAATGTTATTACCACATGATGGAGAGGATACCACTTGAAGATTGTTGGGTTAGTTGTTGTAGTTGTAGCATAATAAACACAACTGGACTTAAGTTTCTTTAGAATAAAACATAGTTGTCTTCGTCGCAATTAAATTTAACTTGATTTAATATGGTATGATACAACTATAATTATCTTGATTTAACTTGACTGGAAATAACTTAACTTAATATTATGCATCATCAATTACATAATAAAAAATGCTTCTGACTTATTCCACTGAAGATATAAAAAATTGTTTTGCACCGTATCTTCAAATTCAAAGTATATATTATTGCTGGAGTTGGTAAATCTTTAAATGAGTAAAATTATTAAAACAATAACAGTGATGATGATAAAGAAGAATGGTAAGCGCGAGCCGCTGAATACGAGCCATTTGGAAGGAAAAATTTTCAGGTAAAAAACAATGGTCGACCGGAGTTGGTAAATCAAATCGTGTTGCTTTTTCCCATTGATTTTTCAACAATTTCCGGCATTGTTTTTCAAAAAAATAAAAAATAAAAAATGGTGATTGTCATGTTTCAGTTTTGTCTTCTGTTTTATAATTTTTTTAGTCTGTCTAAATCAATGGGATTTTTCCTGTGGGCTTTTTGATGAAGAAATTCTTGCGGCTTGCCACGGGTGTTCATGCACCGGACATCTATTTATTGACTCTTTTGGGCTCCAAACTCTTGTCAATCCCATTGCATAATAGAGTTATCGCATAATATTATGCATCATCAGTTACATTTTAACTTAATATTATGCCTCATCAATTACATAAAAAAAAATGCTCCTGACTTATTCCACTGCTAAGAAGATATAAAAAAATTGTTTTGCACCGTATCTTCAAATTCAAAGTATATATTATTGCTGGAGTTGGTAAATTCAAATCGTGTTTCTTTTTCCAATTGATTTTTCAACAATTTTCGGCATCGTTTTTTAAAATAAAAAATAAAAAAAGGAAAAATCGTGATTCTCATGCTTAAGGTTTTGTCTTCCGTTTTATAATTTTTTTAGTGTGTCTTAAATCAATGGGATTTTTTCGGTGGACATTTTGATGAAGAAATTCTTGCGGCTTGCCACTAAAGATTAATATTGAAATGACATAAGAATATATTATTCTTTCTTATATTTTCAATTACAAGAATATGACTCATATATATATAACTTTGACAAGCCATTACAAGATAAATTTGTGGCTTATTAAAAGAATGCTTTCCTAATATATATAATAACAGTTGGCTAGAGATATTCTAGCCGTTAGTAAATAATACTCAATTAATCATGATGACTCAATCTTGATAGTGGGATTCCTCTAGTCACGTATGAGTATATTGCTAAATTTGTTTCAATGGTTTTAATGTTGGATTCTGGTGATTCTTTGTTGCTATGCATGGAGTCCGTAGTTATCTTGCTTGCCAACTTTGTCTCATTGTGATGAGTTATCTTATCAGCCCCCCGCAAACTAGGCATGGCCATGGAGTGAATTCCGAGTTTGTACTGAAATTTGAAGAAGAGTTCTTTGGACAGAGGTTTTGTGAAAATATCTGCAGTTTGCTGTAAGGATGGAATGTATTTGGTGGTGAGCAAACCACATGTGACCTTTTCTCGAACGAAGTGGTAGTCAAGCTCAATATGCTTGGTTCGAGCATGATGAATTGGATTTTTGGCCATATGGAGCGCACTCATGTTGTCGTAAATCAGACCTGGTGGTTTGTCTTGAGGGATACCAATGTCGCTTAATAAGTATGTAAGCCATGTAAGTTCTGCTGCTGTAGAAGCCATGCTACAATATTCTGCTTCAGCACTAGAGCGAGCTACTGTTGCCTGCTTTTTAGAGCTCCAAGAAATACAATTTGCACCAAGATAAACACAAAAACCACTTGTGCTCCTTCGAGTTATCGGACAACCTACCTAATCTGAATCTGAAAAACCATATAGTTTGGTGCTGCTTTGTTTTAGGTATCTCAATCCTAAATCCATTGTGCCCTTGAGATAGCGAAGAATACGTTTGACAGCCCGAAGGTCTAACTTCGTTGGAGCTTGAAATTTTTGACAAACCTGGTTTACTGCATAAGTTATGTCTAGTCTAGTGAAGGTTAGATATTGGAGGCTGTCTGTTGTGCAAATTTTATTGAACTCGCAAGCGCACGAATCTATTGTAGAATAGACTAATAGTGACGAGTGTTGATCCCACGAGGAGGTGGATTTTAATTGTGTATAAAATTAATTTTGTAAATGGGTGGTTGGATTTCTGGTGAAATTGATTTGCAATATTCTAAAACTTAAATTAAAATGGCGAGAATAAATTGAAGATAAATCTATTGAAATGAAGCACTTGGGTATTTGGATCCGTATCAACACACACCATGGGCTAAATATTCTTTATTAATGCCAATTAAATCATGAGGGGGGGGGGGAATCCACACCTCATGAACCACATTCTAATCAATATGGTGCTAAAGGCTTATCGTGCCAAATTATAATAACCTTATACTTGGGAGCCGGTGAAGCCAGGGCAGTATCTAGACAAGATTATTATTATTTGTCGACGAAAAGTCAAATCATCCACAAAAACTAGAGGGGAAGAAAAAATAAATTTACCAAATAAAGCCCATGACACATGTTGAGACTTCACCTTCAACCCAAGCTTGAAAGAAAATTAGCTACTCATAATTGAACTAAGGGCAAAATTGGAATTTATTAAAATATGTAGAAAATACAAGATGGAAAAAGGAATTACAGAAAATGAAGTCCAAAAATGGATTCAGAGATATCAAATTTGGGGGGAGGGGGGGAAGAGCTCCCTTTTTATAGATACATTGAGTAAATCATGACCATCGGATCAAAAATATTTTGGACGCTCAAGATTGCGCCACGTCATCAGTCAACAGTACGTGGTTTGACGACGCGGTTTGAACAGTAACACGGTTTGACCCGTCTTGAACAGTGACGCGGTTTGGTTGAAAGTAATCCTGTATAATGCATATACCGTACATGAGATTTTTGGTCCACTAATATGCTGCCACGTCATCAATCAACAGTGCATAAGAATTTTAGTCCAACAGAATCATGACACCTCATCAGTTAATGTCACATTATCAGTCAATGTCACGTCATCGATCTGTCTATGTGAATAGTATCGTGAACAGTAACGTAGACAGTATTGTACATGTGAATAGTACTGTACATGTGAACAGTGCCATTTTTCCTTTTATGCTCCTTCTAAGGTTTTCGACTGTCCTGAGTTCACAAGTTATGTCCGTTTTGCCGTTTGATTTCTCGTTTATTGTAAAATGACTATGATGCCCTAAAATACATAAAATACTTAATTAAAATAAAACGCACATAATTAAATTACAAGAAGCTTAAATACATAAAAATAAGGGTTGTTAGTAAGATTTGAAATGTAAAATGACAATTTTCTCCTTTATAAATATACATTTTCTAACACTCAACATACCCCCGAACTAGCTTATTGCTAGTCCCTAACAAATAAAGCGAAAACAAAATTTAAACACAATTTTTTTAAAAAAAATACTCGTGTTTATTCAATCAGATTACTGATATCAATCAAATAAAAGTATAAGTATTATCTCCAGTCTAAAGAAACATCACACCAATATCAACCATCCACATGAATTAGTCCAGTAGACTTTGTGATAGCTACTTTCAAGAATGACATGTTAAACCCCAAAATCTCACTAGAAATAGTGACACTCGCACAAAGAAATTAAACCCAAAAATTAGTCACTCAAATGAATGGTAATTGAGAGAAAATAATAAAGAAATAATATCACATGCTCTGGCCAAGATGAAAGAAATATGCCCTCAGCTTAGAAATAATACGATCTCAATTCAAATAAAAATGCTAGTCAACCTAATTTATTTATTTATTTATTTTTTATACACCACTTCATCTTTTTAGCCCATATAAGTAGCTTCTACTTCATACTATAGTTCCCTAAAATTAAGAAGGACTTTTATTAGGATGTAACGTAGGTTAGGGACATGGTTAACAAAGAAAGGACATTAAGAAAACAAAATGTATATTTGAGAAAAATGCAAAGATTTTTTTTTTGGAAGTTGCAAGGTGGATTTCATCTATTATTGTTATTTTTTTCTTTTTGAAACAACAATTTTTGTTTTTTTTTTTGCTTCTGTTTGGCACAACGTCACTGAACAAAATAATTATTTACATTTTTCTCAAACATAAATAGGTGATGAAACTTATAAGATATCGTGTAATACTCCAAATCGGAGTGGGTCAAGATGATAAGTATGATAAAGAAAATATTTTTTTTAAAGGCTCAAAAGGGTTAACTAAGAATTTATCACAAAAGGGATGGCTAGAAAGTTTCAAACGGGTCAAAGATGGCATTTTCATCGTCTTTTGGGGCTCTAAATAATCTTCTATATCTACTAGTTATATGGGCCTCCAGATGTAGCAACACACTTTTTTTTCTTCTTTTTTTTATTTTATAATTTTTTTTAAGGGTTAACTCAAAAGAAATCTAGAGATCGTGTATAAAATAATAAACTGCTAAACTGTATAAAGAATGGGCAAAATAGTTACTCTTCAAGAAAAATGATAAGCTCAAAAACTCACTTGGTACTTATTATGACATGTTCATTCCTTTAAGCAACTCATATTTGTCTCCGACATCAACATGTAGAGTAGCAAACATGGCGTAACATCACTTAAGACCAAAGATAATACAAATATTAAAATTTGAAATTCATCATGTCATCCAATGTTAAAACAAATCACACAATTTTTTTTAAAACAACATTCTACCCCCCAACCTATTCTAAATATGAAAGGAAAATATGCATGCAGAAATGTGAAAATGATGCAGAAAAACTAAATAAAAAGGTTACACTTAAAATGATAGAAAAAAATTTTTTTTTTAACTTAGAAGATGCGTTTCTAAAGGCACTACACTTCATATTCAGCCATCTTCGACTCAAAATTTTGAAAATGTATATTTATAAAGGAGAAATTAAAAAGAAAAAGAAAAATGGACATAAAAACATAATAAAGAAAAAGAAAATGTCTGATTTTTTTATTTTTTATTTTTTAATTTTTTTCAAATGATAAAGATGTGTTTCCAGAGTCATTACACTCCATATTCAGCCATCTTCAACACAAAAAAGTTAGCAACAATTAGTTTCTACAACAAAAAGTCAATAAAAACTTAACCAAGATTCCACAATTGTCGACTATTCCCTCCCCCCAAGCAGAACAAAACATTGTCCTCAATATTTTAAAGGAAAGAAGTAGAGTTTAGAAGACATCACCTGGGTGGTGCAACACAGAAGAAAATAATTACAGGCGGAGAGTTAAATCTAATTTGTACTTCTTACTATGACTACTGTTACCATTATTATTTAGACGTTCCAACACAAAGGTCCAGGGATATGGCTCCGGTTTATAAGCTTGTAACAGATCAAGTAGCTCATTAGCAGTGTGAGCATAAATAAAAAGTTTTTTCGCATTGGAAGGAATGAAATAGTTTTTTATTGCATGGTTAAGAAATGCGATAAAACCATCATAAAAGTTATTGACATTTAACAAATCGATGGGTTTCAGGTGAATGTGCAGATGGGCCCAAGATGTTAGTGTGATAAGTGCCTCTAGCGTTGCAAGATCTCCTGAAAGGAAAATAAAAGCATCAGCATGATTAAGCATTTCAGTTATTCTTTCTTGCATACCTGAGACAACTAACTCTTTTCCAGTCGATGAGTCAGAAAATTACCCAATGGTTTTAGGGCTCTTGGGATGATGCCTAACACTTGACTTCCTCTGACAAAAGCAGCTTTTGAGACCAATTTTGATAACCCTCGGTTACCTTCTCCATACACTAAGTGTAATTTTCTCTCTGCTATGCTTCGACCAAGATTTATGGCTACCTCAACGAACTCTTTATGTTTGCTATAATTGAATCCAGAAAGCACACAAATATTCTTAAATTGTCTATTTGGAGTAGCTGCCATTGGGATACTTCTCAAAAATAATTTGTGAGTGCTTGACAAAAAGTCATATTTAAAAATTTTGGTGACAGTGGGTCACAGCTGTGTATGAGATAACATGTCAGTGTCAAATAACGTGTAAAGCACATGACTTGTAAGTCAAAAAGGAAATAGTAAAAAAAGAAAAAGAAATAATGATAAAATTATTAAGGACAATAATGCAAATGATAAAACAACAATGAAATAAAATAACAGTGAAGTAAAAGCATAGTTACAGGTAGTTGCGACTGTGGCTCACATTTTCCTCTGGTTTTACAGTACAGAAACGGCTTGAACGCCCTTTATGAGTCGAGGATAGACTTCCCATCCAATTTTCTTATAAACTGGCAAATAAGGTCGTTTATAGTCAGATTCTTGAGACTATACCGTGCATGCTCTTTCTGGAATAATGGCCATAACTGAAAAATTGCTCCTTGCACATATCCACTGGGATGCGTTTCAAGAGACAAAAGGATATCATCAAATGACTCTTTATTCAAGCCATCCCTAATGAATTGAATCTTATCTTCCCTGTTATCAGACACCATTCCCAAAGAACATGGTTTTTTATCGCAACTCATTCTGGCACACTTATGACAAGCAACATAAATTCTTTGAGCTCGTTGTTTTCTTGTATAATTTCATTTACCACAACCAGGCATGTATGCAATAAATTTTGGAGGTAACTCACCTGCCAATTGTACTTTCGCCTCGATTAACCAACATATGTCAGCAGGTATGTTATTCCTCATGAGCAATCGCATGCATTCGGACCGAGCTTTATAGATTGTAAGAAGGGCATTCTGAGGAAGGGAAGGGAATCGCTTGTAAAGCTTCGCTAGAATCTTGTTTCTGTCCATACCTTCGCCTCAAAATATAAGTTATTATAGAAAAACTGAAGTAACCGACTTGATTGTCACGGAGTACCGTTATCCGCTACTTCACCAGGATAACAAACTAAAGCACACAAACAAAAAAATAAATTAAAACACACAAAGAAATTTAAAATCGTCCTCTTATTGAATTTATCTCAAGCTTCAACTGGATGTTGTAGGCACGTCTCTCAAAATCTCTGAGTTGGCTTTCTAAATCCTCAACATAGGATACTAACTCTGGTGGTTGCAGAGCCTAAATACGATGTGTCTTACAAAATTGAATCTGTCTTTTGAGCTGAGATTTTACATGTTGAAGTGGTTTAAGAATGTTCAGGAGGAACTGTTTAGATATGGCACTAATGATTGACACTGATAAAAGAAACTAAATGGTAAAACAAACACACTTATGCAAAAATAATTTCAATTAGCAAAAAAATAAGAAAAATAAAGAAAGAGAAAAAAAATCAAATCACCGAAAAGAAAGGAAAAAATCAATTCAAATCTGGTGGGTCACTTAAATTTATTTCGGTGTCTTCTCCATGTGGTTGGTACTCTAGATATGGCTTTAATTTTTTACCATTAACTTTATATGTAACACCGTTCTTTAGGTCCTTAATTTCAATTGCCCCATGTGGAAAAACAGTATGAACAATAAAGGGATTAGACCATCGAGAGCGTAACTTACCTAAGAATAGATGCAAGCGAGAATTGAATAAAAGCACTTTCTGACCTGGAGTAAATGATTTTCTCATAATTTGCTTGTCATGGAAGACTTTCATTCGCTGCTTGTAAATCTTGGCATTTTCATATGCATCATTGTGAATTTCTTCAAGTTCTGCTACTTGTAATCTTCTTTCTGATCTAGCTTGCTCCATGTCAAAGTTGAATTTCTTAATGGCCAATATGCACGATGCTCAAATTCCACAGGTAGGTGGCAAGCTTTTCCATACTCTAACCTATAGGGTGACATCCCAAACAGGGTCTTGAAAGCCGTTCTATATGCCTATAATGCATCATCAAGTTTTAATGACCAATCTTTTTTGTCTGGCCTCACCGTCTTTTCTAATATGTGCGTTATTTCTCAATTGAAAATCTCAACTTGGCCACTGGTTTGCGGATGATATGGGGTCGTCACTTTGTGAGTGATTGAATACTTTGTTAAAAGAGTTTTAAATGCTTTGTTACGAAAGTGGGCACCACCATCACTGATTATCGCTCGAGGGAATCCAAAGTGTGAAACAATATTACTTTTCAAAAATTCTATCACTACCTTGTGATCATTGGTTCTGCATGGAATTGTTTCTACTCATTTCGATACGTAGTCAACAGCAACCAATATGTATTGATGGCTAAAAGAAGGAGGAAATGGTCCCATGAAGTCAATACCCCATACGTAAAAAATCTCAACCACTAAAATTGGATTTAGTGGCATCATGTTCCTTCGTGTAATGTTCTCCATTCGTTGACACCTATCACATAAAGAATAGAAAGTGTAAGCGTTGCAAATAGAAACCACATTGTAAAACTTTAGTCGCTGTTTTCTTAGCACTGAAATGGCCTCTACAAGCTTGTTCATGGCAGAATGAAAGGATATTTTGAATTTCACTTTCTGGGACACATCGTCTAACAATTTGATCTACACAATACTTGAACAAATAAGGGTCATCCCAAAAGAAATTCCTTATTTCCGCAAAAAAATTGGTTTTGTCTTGCTTGGTCCAATGCTCTGGAAGTTGACTTGTAACAAGATAATTAACGATATCAGCATACCAAGGTAATACTTCCACAGTCATTAATTGTTTATCTAGAAATGAGTCATTCAATGGTAATGGTTCCATAATTGTATCAAAATGGAGACGAGAGAGATGGTCCGCCACAATAGTTTATGTGCCTTTCTTATCTTTGAATTCCAAGTCAAATTCCTACAAAATTAACACCCAACGAATTAGTCTAGCTTTTGCATTTTTATTTGTGAGAAGATATTTAAGAGCAGCATGATCCGTGAATACAATTATTTTACAACTAATGAGATAAGATCGAAATTTTTCCAATACAAACACTACTGCTAGTATTTCTTTTTCAATAGTTGAATAATTCAACTGTACATAATTCAATGTCGTACTAGCATAGTAAATAACATAAGGAATTCGATCAACCATTTGTCCTAATACTGCTCCTACTGCATAATCAGATGCATCACAAATGATCTCAAATGGTAAGCTCCAATTTGAGAGCTGAATGATGGGTGATGATGTCAATAACTGCTTTAATTTTTCAAATGCCACAAGACATGAATCATCAAAGACAAAAGGTACATCCTTAGCAGGTAGATTGTATAAGGGTCTAGAAACTTTGCTAAAATCTTTAATGAAACGTCTATAAAAACCAGCATGCCCAAGGAAAGATCTTACTTCTCTTACTGTTTTGGGTGGAGCAAGATTAGAAATGAGATCCACCTTGGCTTTGTCAACCTCAATACCTTTACTCGAAATGATGTGACCGAGAACAATACCTTATTTTACTATAAAATGACATTTCTCCTAATTTAAGACCAAGTTCTTCTCAATGCATTTCTGCAGAACTAATGTTAGATGATGTAAACATTGTTCAAATGAGTCACCAAAAACAGAAAAGTCATCCATAAAGACTTCTAAAAATCGTTCAACCATATTAGAAAAAATGTTTAACATGCATCGTTGAAATGTAGCAGGTGCATTACATAATTCAAATGGCATTCTCCTATATGCAAATGTGCCAAAAGGGCAAGTGAAAGTAGTTTTCTCCTGATCTTTTGGTGCTATGGGGATCTGATTATATCCTGATTAGCCATCTAGAAAATAATAAAATTCATGGCCTGCTAATCTATCAAGCATTTGATCGATAAATGGTAAAGGAAAATGATTTTTACGTGTGACAAAATTCAACTTTCTATAATCAATGCATACACGCCATCCTGTAGTTACTCTAGTGGGTATCAATTCATTATCAGCATTCGTAACTACTGTAACTCCTAACTTTTTGGGCACAATTTGTACATGACTGACCCATGAACTATCAGAAATTGGATAAATAATACATGCATCTTATAGTTTAAGGACTTCAGTTCTAACAACTTCTTTCATGTTAGAATTTAACCGACGTTGCATTTCCCTAGTAGGTTTAGTATTTTCATCAAGGAGAATGTAATGCATGCAGTCTATTGGATTTATATCTTTTATGTCTGCTATGTTCTATCCTAATGCTCTTTTGTGCTCTTTTAAAACATCCAACAACTTACCTTTTTGTTCTTCATTTAGGGAGGATGAGATGATTACCGGCAGAGTACTTTCTTCTCCCAAAAAAGCATCTTCGAAAGTGTTGGGTAATGGTTTGAGCTCGAGTTTCGGTGGTGATTCTGATAATGGGATGAGTTTTTTTTTTTCTGATAGTGCTAGTTGTTCAACTCTTGACTTCCATTTATTAGTGTCCATGGATAGTGCTGAGTCAAGCAGGGCATTGACCTCTTCGACCGATCTGTCAATATCAAAATTCAAACTAAAGTTAGTTAAACATGTTTGTGAAGGGTCATCACTAAGGTTTGAAACAAAAGTGTCATCAACTAATGCTTCAATTAAATCCACATCAACAATTCCATTATCTCCATTGTGAAGTGGTTTAGCAATGTTGAAGATCTTTAGCTCCATAGTCATGTTGCCAAAAGACAACTGCATATTTCCAGTCCTACGTTGAATATGAGCATTGGCAGTTGTCAAGAAAGGTCGGCCTAGGATAATGGGGATGTGTTTCCTTAAATCCTGAATTGGTTGAATGTCAATTACAATGAAATCAATAGAAAAATAAAACTTGTCTACCTGGATAAGCACGTTCTCCACTATACCAAGAGGTATTTTCGTGGACTGATCTGCTTGTAACACCACTGAAGTTGGGTGTAATTCTCCCAGTCCAAGTTTCACGAAAACTGAGTAAGGTAACAGATTTACATTAGCTCCTAAATCCAACAAAGCATTCTCAATGGTGTGGTTCCCTATATTATATGAGATAGTGGGGGAGCCTGGGTCTTTGCATTTTAGAGGAATTTTCTATAGGAGTATAGAACTAATGTTTTCTGTTAAAAATACCTTCTTTTGAACGTGAATATTTCTCTTTTTAGTACAAAGGTCTTTAAGAAACTTGGCATCAGATGGAACTTGTTTAATAGCATCAAGCAAAGGGATGTTAACACTTACCTGTTTGAAGATTTCAAGAATCTCACTTGTGGATTTTTCCTTCTTTCCTTTAGCTAACCTCTGAGGAAATGGAGCTTTTGGAACATATTCTTGTGGGTTGGTTTTTTCTTTCTCTTCCGGTGATGAGTCCTCAACGTTCACAGGTACAATTTGATTTTCTTTTGTCACTGGCATCTCCACTTTGTTTTCAACTTCTTTTCCTTTTCGCAAGGTCATGACTCCTTTGACTTCTCCATGCTGCTGTGGTGAACTGATACTTGCTTCATGTACTCCTTTAGGATTATGCACTGGTTGACTTGGAAACTTACCTTTCTTAACAGTCATTGCCAAAGTCTGAACTGAAGAAGCAAGTTGTCCCACCATCTTCTCGAGGCTTGAAACTGATTGGGCTTGTGAGTTGAAGCATGCTCTCAACTCATTTCATAGTCCATCAATGGTACGGTTCTGTTGTTCAATCGTAAAGTGAGTAACATTCTTGAAATTATGGAATGCATCCTCCCATGATATGGGTTGAGAGTAGTTCTGGTTTTGATTGAATGGTCTAAATGGGGGCTGAGAGGCTTAAGAAATTTGAGGAATTGGTTGCATTGGTGGAGCTGGAGCTGCTGTGTTAGCCTAAAAGGTTACACATAATGTAAAAATAATAAATATTGTATTTCACATTTTCACTAGTTTTTGAAGGATAATATTTATGCAAGTGAATCAAGTGAAATCAAGATTGAAGACACTCAACGGACAACGGCAACATCAAGAGTATAGTTTAGAGCTCAACGAACAAATTAGTGCGATAAATTCTTGTAAAGCCGGTATGATTTAATTGATGCATGATTTAGCATTTGAAAAGCTCAAGAGATTAATTTAATTAAATACTTTTCATAAACTAAAATGTTTTATTTTTATAAAGTAAAGTATTTTGTGGATTTAAGTAATTTGAACTTAAAAGCTAAGATTTGAAATCTTTGATTTTAATAAGTATTAAATTTCAGAGTTGGACGATTTTACAAACATTTGAAATATTTTGGGCCATACAATAATTTATGAATATTTTGGACTAAAGTGAAAGGTTTTGAGAACTTTGAAAAAATATGGGTATTATGTTGGAAAGGACCTTTGTGCAAAAATAATAAAATCTTTGGGGATATATCATAATTTTAGAAAGTTTGGGAAAGACAACTATTATTAGGAAGTTCTGAAATTGGACCTATTTGCAAAGTTTTATGACGTTTTGGGCCATAGTATAATTATAGAACGTTTTAGGCCAACATGTAATTTCAGTGAACAGTGTTACTGTAGCAAAATTAAAAAATAACGGTAATATCAATGTTCCTGAGCGGCTAGCCGGATAATCAAGCGGCTAACCGCTTGAGCGTTGGAATTTACCTATAATGGCTAGTTTTTGGGCTTTCACTATAAAAACTCAACTCAAATTTATTTTAAGAACTAATGCACGCAAATATAAGATCATACAACATATATTGAGCTTCTAAAACGCAAATCATAATTGATTGAATCATTGTTGAGTTATTAGTTGCATATCCACTCTTAAAGAGAGTTTTTTGTTGTAATTTTCATTTCTTATCAAATTGTGAGTGTGTAAGTGTGGGAAACACTTGGGGTGAAGAGATTGGGGAGATTATCTCCTTGTTGTAAAGGTTCATTGACACCTTGGAGGTCAATTGTAAAAACTTGAAGCATTGGGAGGCTTGGATAGTGAAATCCTTTAGCTCGATTGGCTTGGAGGCGTGGACGTAGGCGGGGATTGCCGAACCACGTAAAAATCTGCGTGTTTGTTTTTCTCTTCCCTTGCTCTTTTATTTTTACGCTTGCTTGAATTTATTGTTCTCTATTTCATTAAGGCGTTAGATTGATTTATTGTGCGAATCGTATTGCATTATTTTTAAAAACTCAATTCACCCCCCCTCTTGGGTTGCGTTACTTGTATTTCATGCTGGTCCATTTTGTCTTGAGACCATGAAAAATTGGGGGGGTCTCTCCATCCAGGATTATATGTGTTGGAGTATGCGTTGTAATTTGATGGTTTTCTCATTACTCATATGGCATTGGCTTGATCTGAGTATGAGTCATGGTCATGTGCCTCTGTTGATTTAGCAGTCGATAACGATGCTATTTGTCGAGAGAGACCTTCAATTATTTCTTTAACTTCTTTAATTTCTGAACTTGACTCGCCAATGTGAACCTCATTTACTCCCTTAATTCTTTTGGTATTCCTGAGTGACTGACTCCGTTGTTGGGAATTATCTGCTTATCGTTGGAAGAATTCTCATATCTCTGATGCGCTTTTTGACATTAGCTCTCCTCCACTTGTTGCCATTAGCCATTCTTGCACATTCGGCAATAATCCCTCCAAAAAGTATTAGCATTGGTGCCATTTCTCGTACCCATGATGTGGACACTTCAAAAGTAACCCATTGAATCGCTCCCATGTTTCGAAAAACTGCTCATCTTCTCTCTAGGTAAACTCTGAGATTTCCCTGCGAATAACATTGGTTTTATGCACTGGGAAATATTTATTCAGAAATTTTGTTACCATTTGTTCCCATGATGTGATGCTATTGGCAGGCAATGTATTAAGTCATGAACGAGCTTTATTCTTTAGAGAAAATTGGAATAATCTAAGTTTAACATCATCGTCTGAAAAATTCTCGTATTTAAAAGTTTGACAAATAGCATGAAAATCATTTAGATGATTATATGAGTCCTCATTTTCTAGGCCATAAAATGTTGGGAGACAATTTAACACATTAGGTTTTAGTTCAAAACTCCAAGCAGCTACATTTGGGTATCTTATGCATGATGTGCTCAAATTAGCTAAAGGACTGAAATAATCCTTAAATGACCTCTCTGGTGGTGCTTGTTACAAATCCATTTCAAATTGATTTTTAATGTGCTTGTGTGTGCGAAATGTTTTTTTCTAGTTTAAGGTCTATAGGTTTAAGATTAGGTAATAATGACCTACGACCATTCATGCAAGGAACACAAAAATAAATGGGAACAAAACGAATAAAAATAAAGAAAAAGGGGAAATTGTGATACTAACCTTATCGCGCTATTACAACCTTACTATAAAAATATACAAAAAATACGTGAAATAAATTAACTAAAAAAAATTAGTAAGATAAACAAAAATTACAAAGAAAAAAATAACTTGAAAATTAAATTACAGAATTTTAAAGAAGAGAAAAAGAAAAGAAATACTAACCTCTAAATGCATATTCACTTTTTTTCTTTTTTTAATAAGAAAAAATACAACAAAACAAATAAAAAAATTATTCACAAAAAATAATTCGACAAATTAAAATAACGTACCTCCTCGGCAACGGCGCCAAAAACTTGTTGTGAAAATTTTATTGAACTCGCAAGCACACGAATCTATTGTAGAATAGACTAATGGTGACAAGTGTCGATCCCACGAGGAGGTGGATTTTAATTGTGTGTAGAATTAATTTTGTAAATGGGTGGTTGGATTTCTGGGGAAATTGATTTGAAATATTCTAAAACTTAAATTAAAATGGCGAGAATAAATTAAAGATAATCCATTGAAATGAAACACTTGGGTATTTGGATCCGTATCAACATGCACCATGGGCTAAATATTCCTTATTAATGCCAATTAAATCATGAGGAGGAATCCACACCTTATGAACCACACTCTAATCAATTTGGTGCTATGGACTTATCGTGCCAAATAATAATAACCTTATACTAGGGAACCGGTGAACCAAGGCGGTATCTAGACAAGATTATTATTATTTGTCGACGAAAAGTCAAATCATCCACAAAAACTAGAGGGGAAGAGAAAATAAATTTACCAAATAAAGCCCATGACACATGTTAAGATTTCACCTTCAACCCAAGCTTGAAAGAAAATTAGCTACTCATAATTGAATTAAGGGCAAAATATAAATTTATTAAAATACGTAGAAAATACAAGATGGAGAAGGAATTACAGAAAATGGGTCCAAAAATGTCAGATTAAGCTGAACTCCCAAAGTGTTCCTCAGATCTTACTGAGTTCATTGATCAACTGTGGAATTCGAAGGCGGAGACATGATGGCAGTGCTTGAGGAGAACGCTTTTTGCTGGCACTCCTCGATGAGTAGAAAGTCAGAGATATCAAATTAGGGGGGAGAGCCTCCTTTTTATAGATACATTGAGTAAATCATGGCCATCGGATCAAAAACATTTTGGACGCTCAGGATTGTTCCATGTCATCAGTCAACAGTACGCGGTTTGACCACGTGGTTTGAACAGTAACACGGTTTGACTCAGCTTGAACAGTGACGCAGTTTGGTTGAAAATAATCTTCTGTAATGCACGTACCGTACGTGAGATTTTTGGTCCACTAATATGCTGCCACGTCACCAATTAACAGTGCATAAGAATTTTAGTCCAACAGGATCGTGACACCTCATCAGTCAATGCCACACCATTGGTCAATGCCACATCATCGATCCGTATATGTGAACAGTGTTGTGAACAGTAACATAGACAGTACCATACATGTGAATAATATTGTACATGTGAACAATGCCACTTTTTCTTTTATGCTCCTCCTAAGGTTTTCGACCGTCCTGAGTTCAAAAGTTATGTCCGTATTGCCGTTTGATTTCTCGTTTATTGTGAAATGACTATGATGCCCCTAAAATACATAAAATACTTAATTAAAATAAAACACACATAATTAAATTATAAGAAGCTTAAATACATAAAAGTAAGGGTTGTTAGTAAGATTTGAAATGTAAAATGACGATTTTCTTCTTTATAAATATATATTTTCTAACACTCAACGCTGTCGACTATTTTTCAATACTCAGTGGCATCAACAAGTTCATTATCATCAGATCTTGGTGTTTCTTTCACGGCAATTGGCGTGGCAATAGCTGTGCTGTTGATCATTTTTGTTTTTAGCAGAAATCCAGTGTGTATTTAGACTGCGAGAGAAACATACCATGATTAAATTGTTTGATTTCAATTCCCAAAAAATAAGTAAGCATTCCGAGATCCTTTAATGCAAATTGTGTGCTAAGAGTGTGAATGATATTTTGTATGACAGAGGTATGAGGTATTATTTCCTGTAACTATCACATCATCCACATACACAAGTAATAACACAATGCTTGACTCATGATGTAGAACAAATAATCAATGATCAGCCTTACTATTTCTAAAGCCAAGTTTGATAAGTGCATGATAAAGACAGTCAAACCACGCTCTTGGGGCTTGTTTAAGTCTATAGAGTGATTTATTTAATTTACAAACATACGAAGACAGTTTAGGATTGATAAAACCTGGTGGTTGCTCCATGTAAACAGTTTCTTTGAGGTGACCATGAAGAAAGGCATTGCACACATCAAGTTGCCTTGTGGTCCAATTGAGATTAACGACAAGGGAAAGAACAAGCCGAATCGTTGTGTGCTTGACGACTGGACTGAAGGTTTCTTCAAAGTCAATTCCGGGAATTTGTGTGAAACCTTTAGCGACTAAGCGTGCCTTGAATCTTTGGATGGTCCTTTTTTCAGTATATTTGATACGATACACCCACTTAGACCCAATTATATTGGCATCACTAGGCCTTGGTACAAAAGACCAAGTGTTGTTTTGGTGCAGCGTGTGGAGTTCGTCTTTCATGGCAGCAACCCACTGAGGATGTCTTACAGCACTTTTCAAGGTTTTTGGCTCAGTCACTAATGAGATTTGCAAGGCCAGGTTCGAGTTTTGTTTAAGTTTATGACGAGTCACCATTGGATGTGTGTTCACAATACTCTCAGTTGGAAAAGTATGTGGATCCTTTTGAATTGGCAGTTCAATGACCAGCTTGTTTGAGATGTCTAGTAAGTTATGGGTTTGAGTTCTTTTTGTAAGGACTGGAGTGGTAATGTCTTGGCTTTGTGATGGATTGGCCAAAGTGGAGATATTTTCCTTTATGTGTGGATTTTAAATGCATGGTCATGAGGGCATCACAAGAATTAGTTCTTGGCCTTCATTATTTGAATTTTTGTTATGCATGCTTTCCTTGTGACTGTTGGGCTCCTTATCGCAACAATAATGAGTTCGTGCAGGAGTACTAGTTGCTTGGTGATTTTCCCCTTGATCACAATTTGATGTTGATTCAATTACATCACGCGAGTTGTTAGCAGATGGAAAAACATCGTTTTCCTGCAAAGTAGACAAGCCTGAAGAATTATTATCAAAAGGGAATACACTTTCATCAAAAACAACATGTCGAGATGTATAAACTCGTTTGGTACTGGGGTGCAAACATCGATATGCTTTATGTAAAAGACTATATCCAATAAAAACACCAAGATATGATCTTTTCTCAAATTTATTTTTACTGTAATCTCTTAAATAAAGGGAAACACCTGCACCCAAAAACTTTTAGTAAATGATAATCAGGAGACTTAAGGAAGAGTTTTTCATAATGACTTTTCATCCCAATTGAAGATAAGGGCATGCGATTTATTGAATAAACTGCAGTAATAAATGCTTCAACCCAAAGCGATAAAGGAATTTTAGCATGAAACATCATGGTTAATGCTGTTTTTGATATGTGCCTGTGCTTCCGTTCAGCAACCCCATTTTGCTCAGGCGTATAAGGACAAGAGACTTGTTGTGTGATGCCGCAAATTTTTAGGTGATTAATGAACAATTTCGAGGGAAACTCTCCTCCTCCATCAGATTGAAAAATCTTGATTTTTCTTTCTAGCTGAGTTTCCACCTGTCGTTGAAACTTTACAAAGCAATCATAAAAGTCAGATTTACGTTTTAAAGGGAACCATGAATATCTTGTGCAATCATCAATAAATGAAGCATAGTATCTAAAGTTTTGTGTAGAATTTAGAGGAGTAGGGCCCCATAAATCACAATGTATCTTTTCTAAAGGAAATTATGAAATTTTATTCGATTTGTCAAAGGGAAGTTTGCAACTCTTTCCTAATTGGCATGAAACACATATTTTTGGTGTTTGTGTTCAATTGGAAATATTAATCTCTTTTGATGATTTTAATATGCTTAAAACTTTGTGACTTGGATGTCCAAGGCGCTTGTGCCAAAGATCAGCATTTACAGAGTTTCCTTTTATTGCATTCAAGGCTTCTCGTTCATTCTCATCAAGGACGTATAAATTCCCACGCCTGCTACCTCGTGCTAATACCTGGTTCTGTGCATTCTTAATAGTAAATCCATTAGCATTAAACTCAAGAGAACAAGGAAACTCATTAGTAAGCTAAGCTGCAGAAAGAAAATTTTTCTTTAATTGTGGAACAACAAGTACATCTTTCAATTTTAAAGTGCCATGATTTGTATTCAAGGAAATATTTCCAACGTGAGAAATATTTAATCCTTGACCATTGCCAACAATTATTTTATCATGACCTTTATAAGATGTAATTGTATCGAGTTTACCAGGATTGTTCACCATATGTGAAGTGGCTCCTGAATCTGCATAGATACTTTGATTAGAGGTTGTATTATTACGGTTTATCACTGCAAATGCTTGGGGAATTTCATCTTGATCATACTCATAGCGATCCCAACACTCGGCAGCACTATGGCCTCTCTTGAAGCAAATTACAAATAATAATCGCTTCTTCATTCTTTTTAGTATCTATATTGCTTGTTTTTTGGGGCTGCTTGATGCTTATGAGTTTTCAGATTGTTGTTTGGAAAGTTGAATTCTCTTCGTTGACCTCCGAGTCTGCCTCCTAGTGGTTTTCTTCCTCTCTTCCTTTGGCCTAAAAAGACCTGATTACGACTAGTGAATTCTATCTCTTCTTGTCTATGAGACATCACTGTTTGTTCATGATTCTTGAGAGCAGTGATAAATTGCTTCAAATTCGGGTAAGGGGGTTTTGTTAGCATTCCTATTTTAAAATCCGAGTACTTCGGCCCTAAAGATCTTGCAAGGTGGAAAACCTTATCTTCATCTAGAATTGGCTTTCCAATGGCTGCTAGATTATCACAAATCGATTTGAATTTCTTAAGAAATTCTTCAAGCTTGATGTTTCATTTCTTAAGAGAGTAGAGGCTGTCTCGCAGCCATGACTCTTGCTCTTTTGTCGCTGGAAGCATGTGCTCTTCAATAGATTGCCAAACTTCTTCAGCGGATTGGCTTTCAACTATTAGACTTAGCACTTCCTCCACCATTGTACCCCTTAGCCATGTCATTAATAATCCATCATTGTTCATCCATTGGATGAATTCAGGATTTATCATTTCCTTGCCATCTCGTAAAATTTTCTTCGAAGGAATTTTCACATTCACAAT